>OZ014519.1:179450831-179760831 GCA_963966055.1 Lathyrus aphaca
GATTCTATACTAAGGCAATGCATGCAAATAATTCTGTATATGTCCATGAACAAACAAAATCGACCATATCTACAAACGAACAAAGTAAAAGCAAAAGGCAAAGTGGTCTGCTTAATCATCTTTACCTTTAACTTTAACCTCCTCTGCAATATAATGTTAATTTATTGCTTCTTTTTCATCCACAACCCAACACAAAACATAACCTTTACCAGAACATGTTCATTCTTTTATGCAACGTATATATATAACAATCCCAAAAAGAAACCCTTCTCATTCTCATCTATTCTATTATTCTCAACAAACAAACACATACACAAAAAATGGAGATATTATCACAAATGTGGTCATTGTTAGGGTTACTTACAGTGCTCCAAAACGTGCTTCCATCACAGCTTCTCTCTGTGCTTCATTCAGTGTATGAATCTCTTCAAGATTTGCTTTCTCCATATTCCTATTTTGAAATCCCCGAATTCAACGGCTACTGCGGAGTTGAACTCAACGACCTCTACCGTCACGTCCACCTTTACCTCAACGCCGTCAACCACTCCACGGCCTCCGCATGCCGTCGTCTCACCCTCTCACGTTCCCCTTCCTCCAACCGTATCTCCTTCGCCGTAGCTCCAAACCACACCGTTCACGACACATTCAACAACCATCGTCTCTCCTGGACACACCACGTCGACGCCGTACAGGATTCCTTAGAGGAAAAACGCAGCTTCACTCTCCGTTTCCCAAAGCGTCACCGCCACGCGCTCCTCTCATCCTATCTTTCACACATCACCTCACGCGCTGAGGACTTCGAGCGCGTCTCACGCGAACGGAGACTCTTCACCAACAACAACGGAAACGGTTCGTTCGAATCCGGTTGGGTTTCCGTTCCGTTTCGCCACCCTTCCACTTTCGAAACCCTAGCTTTGGAACCAGATCTGAAGAAACAAATTAAAGACGATTTAACCGCTTTCGCTTCGGGGAAAGAGTTTTACCACCGGGTCGGGCGAGCATGGAAGCGTGGATACTTGCTCCACGGTCCACCCGGGTCGGGTAAATCAAGCCTCATTGCAGCAATGGCGAATTTTCTATGTTACGATGTCTACGATTTGGAACTCACCAAAGTTTCTGATAACTCAGAGCTTCGTTCGCTTTTGATCCAAACGACGAACCGTTCCATTATCGTAATCGAAGACATTGATTGCTCTGTGGATTTAACAGCAGACAGAACCGCGAAGAAAAATTCTGCAACTGCAAAGTCGAAGAAACACAAAACGACGTCGTTTTCGGGTTCGGGTTGTGATGATAGGAGTCGGGTCACGCTTTCGGGGCTCCTGAATTTCACAGACGGGTTATGGTCTTGTTGTGGAGAAGAGAGGTTAGTTGTTTTTACAACTAACTTTAGAGACAGTGTTGATCCTGCGTTGATTCGGTGTGGACGCATGGATGTGCACGTGAGTTTAAGCACGTGCGGGGTGCATGCGTTTAGGGAGTTAGCAAGAAACTACCTAGGAGTGGAGTCGCACGTGATGTTTGAGGCGGTGGAAGGGTGTATTCGTTCCGGTGGATCCCTTACGCCGGCGCATGTGGGGGAGATTTTGTTGAGGAATAGGAAGGATGCTGACGTGGCAATGAGGGAAGTTTTGTCTGTTATGCAAGGGAGGATGGTTGTTGTTACGGCTGTTGCTGGTGGTGATCAGACGGATAATGAGGAGATGGGGGTGGTTGGAGTGAGGTCACCGGAGAGTGTGCTTATGATGGGGTCGCCGGAGAATTGGGACGGTTTGAGTGGGAAGAAGAGGAAAGAGCAGCAACATGGGTCGAGTAATTTGGATAAGAAGGTTAAGTTTTTTGTTAGGTTGAGGTCGTTGACCAAATCTGATTCTGGGAGATAGTGTGTTTTTTAGAAGGAAATTAAATGTAAGTGTTATGACATGGTTTATTTCATGAGACATGGGGGTTTAGTGTTACATTATGTTGTAAAGGATATTAATGCATGATTTGATTTCTTTGTTTATCTCTTTTGCCACTTAGATCTAGATCCGTAGACACCAACCATATTTTTAGTCAATTAAGAGGATGCAACTAAGTATTCAATGTATGTATGGTTCTTGTTTTTCTTATGACAAAATTGACTATATTGTCAAATCAATAAACAAAATAATGTATAAAAAAATGTATAAAAAATATCATCAAGTTGTTTCTCACCCAAATTTACTATGTTTTAGGATCGGGCAGATTAGAGTAGTCATGGATGTTGGTGTTTGAAGCTATTTAAGGAACTGAGTTATGTAATATGAGAGATTTTGTTGATGGTAGGTGTTGTTAGGGTTGCACGTGAATAGTTAGTTTAATCATGGTAATGAGCGTGATGCTCTTTTAATTATAGAGAGTGTGTATGATTTAAAGTTTGTCTTCATCTCATTTTAATGAGATGTATATATAAGGGTTTATGCGATTTATGATTTTTGGTCACTACCTACCTAATAAATAATTGACAGTTGAATTCATATTTTCAATGAGTCATTGATCAATTGATGATTTTTGATTTTCTCTCTACCCCAGAAAATGTCATATCTCACGTAGGGGTGAGGGAAAACTAGAATTTTTTACTCAAATATCCAATTTTTCAAAAAAACAAATCCCCAAATAACCCACTTTTCAAACTATTTCTCTATCTACCCCACTTTCTGCCATTTTTAAGAGGAGACGTCATACCAATTGGAGACCATGTAGAAATGTCATATCTCAATGAGTCATTGATCAATTGATGATTTTGATTTTCTCTCTACCCCAGAAAATATCATATCTCACGTAGGGGTGAGGGAAAACTAGAATTTTTTACTCAAATATCCAATTTTTCAAAAAAACAAATCCCCAAATAACCCACTTTTCAAACTATTTCTCTATCTACCCCACTTTCTGCCATTTTTAAGAGGAGACGTCATACCAATTGGAGACCATGTAGAAATGTCATATCTCAATGAGTCATTGATCAATTGATGATTTTGATTTTCTCTCTACCCCAGAAAATGTCATATCTCACGTAGGGGTGAGGGAAAACTAGAATTTTTTACTTAAATATCCAATTTTTCAAAAAAAACAAATCCCCAAATAACCCACTTTTCAAACTATTTCTCTATCTACCCCACTTTCTGCCATTTTTAAGAGGAGACGTCATACCAATTGGAGACCATGTAGAAATGTTAAGAGGTGTTGCTGTAACACCCCAAAATCTGCCCTCTCATTTTGCATATCATTTAGCATATCATATTGCATACTCAAAGTCATGTCACAACCAAAAAACATTGCATCATATTCATCATAGCTGAGGTGAGGCTTGTGATCAGTGGCTGAAGCAATTGAGGGTCATCCAAAAGCAACAAAAAGGGGCAATATGTCCACAACATTGTGCAAAGGGTCACAAAAGTCCTATGGACTAATTTTGATCAAGAAAAAAAAATTTAAAAAAAAATCGTATCGATACATAAGCTGTTTTTTCTGCTAAACAGTTTCTTCTCCCTCACTTTTCCTTTCATTTCCTTTGTCTTGTTCCACACTCTTCACATTTGTTCCACACTCTTCACATTTCCTTTTCCCTTGGATTACTCTACCACATTCTAGAGTCTTCTACAACCTTCCAAGGAATATTCTAAGGAATATTCCAAAGAAAACTCTAGAACTCTCTAGAACCCTAACTAACTTCAAACCTAACCTAACTCTTAAGCAACCTCCAAACCCAAACCTCATGTCAAGCATACATATTATATAAACCCACTTCATGACAAAGCTAAAGTCTCGCTCATTTTTTTCACTATTCTTCATCATTTTCACTTCATCTCTTTCATTCTTCTCCCAAACTTTTCCACCATTTTCAACCTCTCACCCAAAGCTTCTTCATAGAAGTTCTTCAAATTATTCATTGGAATTTGAAGAACTTGAAGCTAAAACATCCATTAATCATCTCATTGTGAAGATTATTTGAAGAATCAATTCTGATTTTAGAGGAGTTTTGAGCTCATTGGAATGAATTAATCAAGTGTTCATCAAGAAGCATCATCAACCGCATTTATTTTGCGCTTTAGCGGATCTCCAGTTTTCTTCTCCATTGGCATCTACACCACAACACTCACCGAAGCAATACTCCGCTTCGTAGGTTGGTGATCTAAACCGATTCGTGTTTAAGTTATTTCTCTTCATCTCGCCATTGTGGCATTCTTCGTGTGTTTATCGTTGTGTTTGCGCTTTACCGTTTAATTTTGTTTTGATTACGAATTGTGAATATTGTTTGTTTCATGGTTTCTTTGGGCGTTACTTCTCCCTTTACCACCATAGATTGATAGGTCTTGATTTTAGGGGATTTTTAGGTCCATTTTCAGTACCTTATTCCTCCATTTCGACATGCTTTCGTCTCCTTTGCATATTCTTGCATTCTACTTGTTAATTGTGCCTAATTGACTTGTAAATCATTGTTGCCATGTTCAAACCTTTCATTTAGAATGCGTACATGTGTTTAACATTATGTTTTGACTTCATCTCCATGATTCATAAACATTGGCATGATTCATGATTGCATTACATGATGTATGATGCATGAACATAAATGTGCACTTTCTTGCATTCTTGTTTGCATTGTTGATTGCATTTCCATGTGATCTTAATGCTGTTGTTTTTTTGTGCCAACTAACATGTTTTAATTAATAATCCTTGTTGACACATGCACATATTCCATGTTCATACGATTATGTGATCAAATACTTGAAAGTGTATAATTGTGTTCATTGTTTTGTATACCTTTTGTTCATGAGCATCCATAGAAATATTATGTTCATCCAACCATGCATGTTGATGTTTGTTAATCATGATATGTGGAGTATTTGCATTAGTTGTTATCCATCTTGTGCATAAAAATGAGCCAAATTTGTCTTGTTTTTCATAGTTGTTTTTAGAAGCAATAGCTGTTAAAAGTGTGTTGTTTGTTACATGTTCATAATTTTTACACCTACTTTCGTGTTGTTTGATAGTTGTAGTATGTTGTTTGTATTGTGTGTTGTATTTCATAGCTGATTGTAGGGGTGATCGTATCCGAACCAATCCAAACGTAAAACCGCAAACCGAACCAATCCAAACCGAAAACCGCAAAAAACCGCATTGGTTTGGATGTATTTGGATGAATTTTTCACTTAACCGCGCGGTTCGGTTCGGTTTGGATTTTTGTTTCTCAAAACCGAACCGAACCGCATATTAACCCATTTCCTAATTTTTAATATTATATTTCCTATTTTCCATTTATTATATTTCAGAATTAAACATTTTGTTTAATATTATTTTCATTTTCCTTTTCATTTTCACCACTACTGTCTCTCTCTCTCAGTCTCTCATTCTAATATAATCTAGGGTTTCTCTTTCATTTCACTCACTCACTCGTTCTCTCGCCGACGTCGTTTTTCTCACTCTCACTCTCTTGTCGGCGCCGTCTCACTCGTTCACTCTCTTGTCGGCGCCATCTCACTCGTTCTCACTCTCTCGCCGACGCCGTCCCTCTCGGTCTCACTCGTTCTTGTTAAATGTGAATCAAGGAAATTAAGATTTAAGGTTTATAGATTTATAATATTAAAATTTTGATTAGTTTTTCAGTTTTATATTTTCATAGTCAAGATGTTTGTAAACCGCAACCACCGAACCGATTCTAACCGCATTGGTTTGGTTTGGTTTGGTTTGGATAAATTTTTAAAAACCAACCGAACCAAACCGAACCGCATGTATTTTGATCTTGCGGTTAGGATGACTTTTATGCTCAAAACCGAACCAAACCGCACCGCGAACACCCCTAGCTGATTGTGTGTTTAAGTGCTGTAAATAGCTGCTGAATTTTAGTTTAACATAGTGTAGGCACCCTTAAACTTAAGATTGAGTCTAGTTTAGGTCCAAGTTGCCTTAGGAATTATTTGGTATGTGTTTACCTCATTCATTTTTATTAAATGTACACCATTAACCCTTGTTTTGTAGGGAGGTTGAGGTTTGTTTCTTACACCTTATCCTTTTAATTCTTTTATGCATTTCTTTATGCATTTATTTCCTTTTCCTTTCATGTTTGTGTTTGGTAAGATTCCCCTTTGTTCTTTAGAATCAACTTAACTTATTTAGGAAGTAAGTTGCATTCTATTCCTTTTTATTTTCCTTTTGCTAATTAGGATTAGAAACCGCATTAACCATTAGGACCTCCTTTTGCATTGAATAAATGACTTAGGGTTGTGTCTTAGTCCCCCTTAGTTTGTTCTTTTCCGATTTGAGTCTTCTTCTCTCATTTTCAAACAAAATCTAAAAGACATTCAATAAAGGATGGAAGTAATCTCTTGTGTATAGCCTTATTCCATGGGGCACTCATATTCATTCCATCTTGGAATAGTATGAGCTTGTCTAGCATGAAGTACAAGTCTAATCATGAGGCTACCTTCACAAACAATAAACTCAAAACACTTCTCATAAAAGACAATCAACAAAGAAATAATGTCTTCTTTTCTCATCTCCTAATCTTTGCGGATGAATGCGACTTGCCTCGACAGTTCAAACGATGATACGGTAAACACCCTCGAGTTAGAGCCGGTAACCCCTCAGTTAGAACTATGGCAACATCATCCTAAAAAACACAAACAAGTTCCCGCCTTAGTTAGACGAACTACGACGACTCTGATCCTTATTTTCCCAATGAGGTACGTAGGCAGTGGGATAGGGCCCATTTGAGCACATTCTTTATTTTCCCTACATTTCCCCTTTTCTTTCCATTTGCTTTTTTCCTTTCTCATTTCAGTTTTAGTTCCAATTGCGGTTTTTGTTTAGCAGCATCTTTATTTTCTCACCCTTTGAAACAAACAAGCAAGCATGGATCCCGTCGGGTACAGAGGGCGATCTGGGGTGCTAATACTTTCCCAGATCGTAACTGACTCCTGAACCCAAATCTTTGGTTCACAGGACCTCGTCCTTTCCTTCTTCCTTAGGTTTGTGCAACATTACCTTTCCCATTCCTTCGGGATAAAAATGCCTGGCTGGCGACTCTACCTTTTCCGCGCCACTTTCGCGTTTGTACTAGGATTAAAATCCCGGGAGTGACAGTCGCCAATTGGACTGGAGACACCATATGCAGTCTCCAATCCAATTGGCGACTGTGTTTTAAAAATGGGAAAGGTCTCCATTTCAATTGGAGACAAGGTTCTAAGTGAAGTTTGCTATAAATAGTGGTTGTGTGCTCAATTATTTTCACATCTCTTCTCATATCTCTTGTGATATACTAGTAATACTGATATCATGTATGTGCGCCGCTATGGAAAAGTGATTTTTTCAAGAGATAAGACTCCGATTGATATGCTCTTTTGGAACATACAAAGTTTCAATCAACTACAGAGGGAGTTGAATCGGTGGTTAGAGGCATAAATTGGTCAAGGTGGAAAAATTCACGCATTGAGATATTTGATAGAATGTGTGGGTAGGTTCTAGTTAAGACTGACGTGGAAGCAAGAAAAATGATGTTTGGACCTAATGAGATCAAGTTGATTGTTATAATTAGTTAGAACTATTGTGTTTATATGTTGTATGTGTTTTTTAGATTAAGTTTATTTAAGTCAATGTGATGTTTGTTGTTAATATTGTTGTAACAAAAAGTTCTTAATATATAAAAATATAAGGTTACAACAAGTTCTTATTTATGGTGCAGAGGTGGATCCGACATTTGGATATTTTTTCTTGTTGTACCTGGGCTGACGACATATACTACATAATCTTATCATTTTATCAACCGTATCCATTTTTGTTCTTATACGTGTGTTATTTGGACACCTTTTTTTCTTTCTTCGCATCTGATCGTTGTGCCAAACTATGTCCCATTGGTATGGAGGCCAATATTACTCCATTGGTAACACTATGAAGCCTTTGTTGTAGACATTCATCATGTTAACAGTCTTGTAAACATCAGATATATGGTTGTAGAGGTCCTGACGAGCACGTGCGCATGCCGCAATTACATGGGAGCAAGGTACCCAGAAGGCCTGATCCTTGCCATAATCACACTAGCATTTGTCTAGTCTGACATCATATTCTAAAAATGGTCTTCCTTCATTGTGATCAATTGTTTCCTTAACATTGAAATTTTTCCCATGACGATCAAAGTTTGTGACTGGATGTGTGCTAGCTTTGATAATTTCCTCTTTTATCGCTTTCATTATGCATTCATTGTAAACTTGACCTGACATTAACATTGCATTCCATTTTTCTCCTCTTGATGCAAATTGTGGTGCCAACCTATAATAGGTTGATCTTCCCAATGTTGTTATTGGTAGGTTTCTAATTCCTTTAAAAACCCATTTCATGCATTCCACAAGGTTTGTTGTCAAGTGGCCCCAACGACATCCACCGTCAAATGACATTGTCCACTTGTCCACTGGAATGTTATCCAACCAACTTCCTGCATCTGCATTTGACAATCTAATTTCTTCATAGTAGTATTGAAATGATGGTTGAGTTAAAGCATACCCTGCATTCATAACTTTTTTGCGAAGGTTCTTGTCTTTGATTGCACGCATGAAGTTTTGTGCGATATGTCTAATGCAATATACATGGGTGGATGGAGGATTATGCCAACCGTTGTCTTGATTATTGTAAGCACTCTCAATAACAATATGCATATCTGAAATCAAATAAAGATTGGCTTGTGGAGACACATGTATTCTGAGATTCTTAAGGAAGAAATCCCAAGCAGAAGTAGTCTCACCTTCATCCAGAGCAAAGGCAATGGGAAATACATTATTATTGTCGTCTTGTGCAACTATTATTAGAAAGGTACCCTTGTATTTTCCATATAATCATGTTCCATCAATCTGAATAATAGGTTTGCAGAATGCAAAACCTTTGATGCATGGTTGAAATGCCCAAAAAAGTCGGTGAAATATTACATTTCCATCAACAACAGATCCATTTGGCCCACATGTTGGCATTGTCTACATGATTACAATAGTCCCCGATGTGTGTGTCTTAACTGCCATAAAAAATCGTGGTAATTCTTTATATGAGTCCTCCCAGTTTCCATACATCTGTTCAATGGCCTTTGTTCTTGCAATCCACACCTTCTTGTACGAGAGAGTATATTTATTTGTACAGACAATATGAGATATTAATATACTCACCTTCACTGATGGATCCTTGTTGACAAGCGGCAAAATATCTCGACATATCAAGTAAACACTTAATTTGCAGTGATCTTGGACAATGTATGTGGCAATACAAGTATGTGGTGGATCTATATAAGCTATCTTTCAAGCATCATTTTTTTCAATGTAAGACGTAGTAAGTCGAAATTTGCAAAGTTCGTTATGACAAATAATGACATACCTTCTTGAATCGCTTCGATCCACGGTGAAATCAACAGAATTATCCATGTGATAATTTAAAATAGCTTGTATGCATTCTTCCTTGGTACGATATTGTTCTCCCTGTTTCAATTCACCAACAGAGCGATTATATGGGTTGTAAAAAATATTTGCAGAGACATCATCATCATGCAATCACATTATGTCATATGTTGAGGCAGACATAATGCCTAGTGTTGAGGGACTGGATGGACGTCATCTTTAGTGGTGTTGTTCAATAGATGATCAAGTTGTGTCTCACTTTCTTCTTCTTTGTTGTCAATGATGTCGACTTCTGCTACAAGTTCACATGTGTATTTTGTTTCAATTTCATCTAAATCACAACCTTCTGGTTTATTGATTATCTGAGATTATTGAGATGGAAGATTTTGCTAAAGTATAACGTACACCTTCATAGAGTCGAACCCAGAATGTTCGTGATTAATGAACATATTCTCTACATCTTCATCATCGCGAACTTTAAAAGGATAAAATTTAAAGTGGTTGGTCTAAAAAAATAGGGTTTTGATACACAATTTGTGATATAGGACCATAACCTAATTTTGATTCTAACATATCTTTAAACTACGAAAAATTTGTTTTTCTACTTAGTGTAAGTTGAACAACGTCAGTGTTTTAAAAACTGAAGCCATATTCATCAGATATAAATGTCTCTTCATTGTAGTGGGTGTTAACAAATTATATTGATGCAGATGACATTGTTAATTGGTGTAGAGACAAATTATCCAAAATCAATTGTGAATGAGTTTGCATAGAATGACACATAACATAAATATGCATAAAATAATAAATGTTTTCTGCACATGGTCGCTACATGCATTGGCGACAACATTGCATGAATTAACGCTCCACATGTAGTCTGAACCCTATGCGTAGCATGCGTAATGTCTTCAAAGCAGTCTGCATGCATGCAATCAGTCTCACATGCATGCCTACGTCTGTTGCATGCAGGCATAAAAAGTTGTGAATGGGGTCTCCAATTGGACTGGCGATGCCTCTTTCTTTTTACTCATAGTCGCCATTTGATATGACGCCCCTACTTTATGCATGCATGCACGTTTCCCATATAAATAGTGCTTCATGGGGAAGTTATATCTCATCAAATTCAAACATTCCTAATCTACTAACTCATTTCATATCATCTATTCAATCCTCGATTAATTTTCATCTGACACAATGTTACTATTAACAATGGGTGAAACGCACAGAGGAATAATCGCCAACATTGCGGATTATGTATGTTTATAATGTCTCTATTTTATATGTTTATAATGTTTATATTATTTTATAATGTCTCTATTATTTTATAAGGTGTTTCTAGATTTTTTCCTTGTTCACATGAATATGTTGCCCCCGACATTTTGATCAAACCTTATATTGAGTTTGCCGAATTCAGACATGTTAGCAAAATCATGTCATACTCAGTTAATGCAAATTTTATACTATCTTTGCAAGAGCGGTGACATCCAGAGGCACACACTTTCTTTCTTCCAACGGGTGAATGTACCGTTACTTTAGAAAATGTGTATATATTACTTGGGCTGCTAATTGATGGTAAACCAGTCAATGGACGAACAAACCTCGCAACATCAAGATATCTTACTTTCACGTCTCAAGGCATACTACCATACTTTAATTTTAAATGAAGACTCTACATAAGAGATGAAAATAATTAAATCTAGGTGTTATCTTATGATTTTATTTGGTTCGTTTTTATTTGGTTCTTCTGTACATGTTATGTATTTACCATTACTAACAAACCTAGAAAAGACTAGGGAGTATAGTTGGGGTTCTGATTATTTATCCTACCTATATAGATCTTTATAAAAAAATGCAATGAAAGGCACATCTACATTTTCTAGATGCGTCATTTTGTTCCAAGCATGGGGTTGGTCTAAGTTGCCATCCATTTCCCCTGTCAACGATAACAGCTTCTCATTCCCGTATGCACAAAAGTAAGTTAATTGTTTCATACTAGTAAGTTCACTTTAAATATTACACTTTATTGATTATTGTCTCTAACTAATATATCTTAACTATTTTTTGTGTTCGATGGTCGACACGCGATATGACTTATAATGGATGTCTAAGACATTGTATCATTCAATACCACAATCTCTTGGATCACCTTGAAGATGTAATGTCACTAAATTAATAAATTTATTTTTAATCCTAACATTTTTTATAATCTAACAATCTTCCATTTTACAGTTCATTTGGCATCCATTTTTAGGAATGGCCCATGATCACCAAGTCAGAGATGAAGACACATCTGTTTGGACTGCATATGTGTCGATCATCAGATTCACCACTGTGGAGATGCACCATAGTGATTGTGTCAAACTATAGTTCATAATGCATCAGAACATCCCAGATCCCCCGACTGATCTTGGTCAATGGCATAAAAAAAAGTCAATGACCAATGGAACCTTAACAATTGGAAAGATTTGCAAAAACTAAGTGTCGTAAATGGAGAAACCGTCGCCAATATGTATTAAGTGAACCGGTGATGGCAATCCCGTCTATACCAACTAATACTTATATAGCTTGGTATAGATCAGTTGCAACTGGTTTTCTCTCCGAAGATAGGTATTTACATGACCCGCGCCATACAACTTACACACACAAAGCAACCACGTCTAACCAACGAGGAAGTTATCAGCCTTGTTACTTACAACCCCTACCCAACTTAATTACAGAGGGACAAAAAAACAAACACATTATCCAAACATGCCAGAAACCCAACCACAATACCAGGAGCGTCCCCCATACCATGTCCAACAAAATGACTATTATCAAGATACACAAACATCACACCACAGCCGGTAAACACAACCATCACAACCACCTTATGGCTTTCAAACCCCACAACCATTTCAACCTTTCACCAACGAAGCCTTCACACCAATGTACCCTTTTAATCATCCAGGTCGCACATCGATGACCCCATCATCACACCCAAACTACTCTCGCATGGGTCACAACCTCAGTTACGACATACCGTCTTTCCATCACAAGACTTTGTAGAAATTCAAGAATTACTGAAGTCTAGCGATGTTCCGGAGACCTGAACTCCCCAAACACCTGAAGTGAATCAACCATGAGGACAACGAGTGATACGACCTAGGGGATGTGGAACCGGTGGTCGGTATGCCCAACCCAGTCGTCGTCATTAAATTATGTAATTTATTTTTAATTATTTATTAATATAATATTATTTTTCATCATTTATTATTGTTTTTTTTTAATTAAATTTTGAATTTTTTAATTAAATTTTGAAAATACACATTGTCTCCAATTAAATTGGCGAGCCTTCCCAATTTTAACATACAATCGCCAATTTGATTGGAGACTGCATATGGTGTCTCCAATCCAATTGGCAACACCACTTAACCTTTATACATGGTCGTCAATTGGTATGACGTCTACTCTTAAAAATGACAAAAAGTGGGTTAGATAGGGAAATAGTTTGAAAAGTGGGTTATCTGGGTAATTTTTTTTGAAAAGGTGGGGTATTTGAGTAAAAATTTCAGAAAACTACAGGGTGAGACGATGTCTCACTTTGGGCGACATTCACATGTCGCCTCTCCTTGGGTGATATAAAGACATCACCCTAAGCGAGGCCCTTTGTGATTTTTTTTTATAAAAATAACCCACTTTAATAAAAAAATCCAAAATAACATGGATTTCAAAAAAATTACCAAAGTGGCGTACATTTGGTGCACATTCGCCATATGATTGGGAGAATGAGAGCAAAATATAGACCAATTCGCCACACCATTTGGCTATAGAAGTTTTTTTTATCACACATTCACCACACCATTTGGCGAATATGTGCATTCACTTACAGGAATTCGCCACTTGATGTGGCGAATGTGTGCAAATTCATTGTTTAAGGTTTATAGGCATTCGCCAAATGAAGTGATGAATGTGTTACCTTGTGATTTTTTTCCTCTAAATACATATGCCGTAAACAAAGTTATCACTCATTTACACCAAACTTCTCTCACTCCTTCCTTACAATCTCTCTCTCATTCATTCCTT
This sequence comes from Lathyrus aphaca, assembly GCA_963966055.1. Classification (NCBI taxonomy): domain Eukaryota; kingdom Viridiplantae; phylum Streptophyta; class Magnoliopsida; order Fabales; family Fabaceae; genus Lathyrus; species Lathyrus aphaca. The sequence goes on from OZ014519.1 coordinate 179,464,283, forward strand.
TCAATCTCTCCCTCTCACAACATGGCTTCTCCTCGTCCATATACATTTGCATCGACACCATCATCCTCAACATCAGAAGAATCGCTTCCAAAATTTGATATTTTGAATAAAAATGCTTTGGTGTTTTTCTCACCAACAAAGCCTCCTTTGAAGATGCTGCTCTGGAACACGCAAACTTTGGAACACTTGCATAGAGAATTAAACCGCTGGTTAGAAGGAGAAATCGGGCATAAAGAAAAGATCATTAAAATTGAGAAGCGGGTTGTGGAGTATGGTGTGATGAAATGGAGAAAAGTGGTCAATGATGTGGGTGTTCTTATGATGATGTTAGGTCGAGATGAAGTTGTCTTTATGGTTGTAATAGGCTAGATATGTTGAATGTTCTATTTGTTTTATTTATGTATGATCATGTTTTAAATGATGTATTTTCTTGTTTTATTTATGTATGTTCTTGTATGTGGTTGTAAGATTTTATTGGTATGAATGAAACGAACGAGGCTTTTATTATAAATAGATATGGTTACAATGGTTTAAATTATGTCGTTATGATTGGTCCAACATTGGGATATTTTTTACGATTGTGCCCGAGTTGACGACATGAACTGCATAGTCTCACCATTTTGTTCGTCGTATCCATTTCTGCGCGAATACACGTGCTGTTAGGACGCCCCTTTTTCTTTCTTCGCATGTTTTCATTGTGCCAGACTATTTCCCCGTTGTATGTGGGCCAGTAGTCCTCATTTGCAACAACCAGAAAGCTTTTGTTGTAGACGTTGCAAAGATTGTGCACTTGGTAAACAGGGGATAATAAGATTGAAGGGTTCATCCGAACCTTTAAACATGCCGCTATAACATGGGATCAAGGCATACAAAAGGTTTAAAATTTTCCTCAGTCGCACCAATTGTTATCAAGTTCTACCCGATAGGATCCCCTCGGTCTCCCTTCGTGGTGATCCATTATCTCAGCAACATTGAAATGTCTTTTATTACGGTTAAACACTATGACCACATGTGTGTTAGATTTGGAAGCTTCCTCTTTAATGAATGTCATTGAACTATCATTGAACGCTTCACCAGCCTGTAGGATAGAACTCCATTTTGAACGCCTGGTGTCAAAAAGTTCCCCGAGCCTAAAGTACGCTGACCTCACCAAAGCGGTTATCGGTAGGTTACATATGCCTTTAAAAACAGAGTTCATTGATTCCACAAGATTTGTGGTCATGTGACCCCATCGTTGTCCTTTGTCATAGATGAATCCTTATTTGAGGCACACTTTTTGCTGTCATTAAACTTGTGATTGGTTGTGTTTAATTAGCGTGGTTTATTAGAAGGAAAAGGATTCAACTTGGAGTTATTTTAGCAGAACATTTATGTTGCTATTTTTTTCCTTTGTTTAAGGAAATATATTATTTGGTTTTGCAAGTTCAGCAATCCCATGCCCATTCAAGATTCTATTTAGAGGTTGCATTACCCTAGTTTTGAAGACGTGGAAAATAAGGATTGTATCATTCAACATTTTCGTGTGTGTGTGTAGTTTTCTTGTGAGCCAAGCAATTGTCATGTTGATGATTGTCTTGGACTAGGTGTTTCGATTTGTATTGTTGTCCACTCACATATTTTAAGCAAGAGTGTTTGTACTTGACTGAAGCTATGAAGCAAGGTCAAGGATTGTTTCCTGAAGTGTGTCTTTGTTTTTCTGAATTGTTTGTTTGATATCACTATTGTTATTGATGGGGAGTGAGAGGGGTCTTATATCTATGAGTTCCTAGGTAGAAATTGCATTGGGTAGTGATAAAGTGAGAAGATTGCAAACTGGGTTGTTTGTTATGGGTCTTTGAATTAATACTACTGATAGTGGAGTTCCTTCCTGGCTTGGTAGCCGCTAGAGTAGGTGTGTTTGCACCGAACTGGGTTAACAATTTCGTGTGTTCTTTATTTCTGTATTTCCTTATTTACATTATTTTTAAACTAATCATATATTGGTGTCGTGACATCGTATTCGACATCGTATATCAGTTACCAGAATTTCTTAAACCAAGTATTATTGAAGAATATTGTTGATATTGACATATTTCCTAAAGGTGAATAATTCAGAATTTTCCACTGTTTTTACTGGGAAGTTTTGTTTTTATTATTGTTGATGTGGCATTCCACTTTGTTTAAACTCTGATTTTACTTATTAATTCATTATTTTATAAATTGGGAAAAATGGGGTGTTACATGTAGCGCAGTGCGATCTTTTGTTTTAGGGATTCTTTGCAGAGAGTTTCCCCTGAGCGGATCTCCTCGACTAAGTAGAACTCTTCTCCCAATGCTTCCTCTTTGAGTTCTTCTTCCAGAGGAGACTCTGTTCATCTAGAAGGTTCTCTAATTTCTACAGGGATGACTACTTATGTTCCATATGACATTTGGAATGGAGTTTCCCTGGTGGTCGAAGGTGGAGTCGTCCGGTAGGCCCATAGTACATTGTAGAGTTCCTCGGCCCATCTTTTCTTTGCCTCACCAAGTATTCGTCTTAAGCCTCGTAGAATAACTCTGTTGGCAGCTTCGTATTGTCCGTTAGTCTGGGGGTGCTCGACTGACACGAAATGCTGCTTGGTGCCCATCTTGGCGACAAAATCATGGAAGTTCCTATCGGTGAATTGTGTGTCGTTGTCCATTATCAAGGATTGGGGCACGCCGAACCTGGCTAGGATGTTTCTCTTATAAAACCGCAAAATGTTGAATGCATTAATTATGTCCAGAGCCTCGACTTCTATCCATTTGGTGAAATAGTCGACGTTGACGATTATATATTTGTTATAGAAGGAGCCTACCGTTAATGGACTAAGGATGTCCATTTCCCATTGTGCGAACGGCCACAGTGATGACATAGTTTTGAGTGCGTCAGGGGGTGCGAGGTGTATCTCCCCATGGCATTGGCATTTGTCGCACTTTTTCATGTGCTTTTTGGCGTCGTTCTGCATGGTTGGCCAATAGTAGTTTGCCCTTAAAGATTTCTGGGATAAGGATCTACCTCCTAGGTGTTGTGTGTTTATGTCGTCATGTATTTCGTGCAAGATGTCTGACACGCTTTCTTCCTCGACGTACTTGAGAAGTAGAATTGAAAATCCTCAGTGATATAGCTTATTGTCTATTAGGACATGGGAGAATGTGAAACGTCTAGTGGCGCTGGCTTCCTTACTATCATTGGGAAACTCACATGTTGTTAAGTAGCGGTATACTGGAGTCATCCAACAATTATTGTCACCTATGACATTGACGTCGATGATATGGGAGATTTCTCGATGTTAGGGAGGGGAAGTGTTTCTTGGATGACAGACTTGTTCCCCCTTTTCCTCCGCATGCTTGCCAATTTTGAAAAGACGTCCGCCTGCGAATTGCATTCGCGGGGAATGTGCTAGACCTCCCAAGACCTGAATTGTGCCAACTTTTGTTGTACCAATGCCAAATACTTGACCAGATGATCGTTTTTAGCTTGGTACTCTCCTTTGACCTGTGATGCTACGAGCTGAGAATCAGTGTAAATTTAAACTCTTGTGCACCCATGTCTTTGGCCAAGCGAAGTCATGCCAGGAAAGCTTCATATTCAGCCTAGTTATTAGATGTTGGGAAAGAGAGAACCAATGATACTTCTATTGCGAGTCCTTCTTCATTTTCGAGGATGATGCCTGCCCTGCAGCCTGGGGGGCTAGATGCTCCGACGATGTATATGACCCACTTATGGGCGCATTCAGACGCAGTCTCCGCGGGGCTCATCTCGGACATGAAATTGGCCAAGAATTTAGCCTTTAATGCTTTTCTACTTTCGTAGTGTATATCGAATTCAGAGAGTTCTAGTGACCATCTCAGCATCCTGCCAACCATATTCGGTCGGGCGAGCAACTGTTTGATAGGTTGGTTGGTTCGTATGACCACAATGTGTGCCAGGAAGTAGTGTTTTAGCCTCTTGGATGTGTTTATGAGCGCTATGACGACCTTCTCTATTTGTTGATATCTGAGTTATGGTATTTGCAGGCTTTTACTCGTAAAATATACGGGATTTTGCCCCTCAGGGGTTTTTCTAATGAGAGTTATGATAATGGCCTTGGTACTGACGGGGAGATACAGATAGAGAACCTCCCCGGTCGTTGGCCTGGATAAAACTGGAGGTTTCGAAAGTGCTCGTTTGAGGTGTTGCAGGGTCTGCTCGCACTCATCCGTCCATTCAAAGTTTGCTTCCTTGCGAATTAGCTTGAAAAAAGGTGATGTGTGTTGGGCATATTTTGCCACAAAGCGTGATAACGAGGTGATCATGCTATTTATGGACTGAATTGACTTCTTCGAGTTGGGCATAGCAAATTCCGAGAAGGTGCGACACTTGTCGGGATTGGCCTCAATTCCTCTTTTTGTAAGATAGAAACTGAAGAACTTCCCTTCTCTTACACCAAAGGTGCATTTTCTAGGTTAAAGCGCATTCTGCAATTCCTTTCTTGGTCGAAGAATTTTTGGAGATGGGATGTGTGATCGGACTCCTGGGTGGACTTTGCAATCATATCGTCCATTTACACTTCGAGCATATTCCCAATTTGTGATTGGAAAACCTTGTTCATCATGCGTTGATATGTGGCCCCCGCGTTCTTCATCCCGAAAGGCATCACATTGTAGTAGTAATTTCCCTACGGGGTCATGAAGGTGGTGTGCCTTTTATCTTTTTTGACCATGGGTATCTAATTGTACCCAGAATAAGCGTCCATGAAGGACAGGAGTTTGAAATCTGCAGAACTATCGACTAATTAGTCTATGTTAGGCAAAAGGGTAAGAATCCTTTGGGCAAGTCCGGTTAAGATCAGTGAAGTCAATATAGAGGTGCCATTTTCCATTAGATTTCTTTACGAGTATAGTGTTCGAGAGTCAGGTTGTATACCTAGACTAAGATACAAAATTGGCCTCTAAGAGGTCCTTGACTAATTTTTCAGCAGCTAAAGTCTTTTCTTCGGACTATTTGTGTATGCGCTGATTAATTGTGCATGCTGATGGATTGATGGTGAGCTCGTGGCATGCGATCTCAGGGGAGATGTTGGGCATATCGGCGGTGCTCCAAGCAAAGAAGTTTGTGCTGTTGCGCATACATTGCTTCAGTTGTTCTTTCACATCATCAGGAAGCCTTGCACCAATGCGAACTCCTCTGTTTGGGTTATCACCAAAGGTTATTACCTTGAACCTCTCCTACGGGAAAAGGACGCAGGATGGCTGAATTGTCTGTAGATGTGGCGTCTTCAGAATCTGCTGGAATACGGGAGTCAAGGTCGACTGTGTTGATCTGAAGAGTTGGTTTCTTCTCAGGATGGATCTCTTCAACTATGGCTTCTTCGTCTCTTGCGCACTTATTTCTCTTAGGTGCGGTCTCTATTACAGTCTGCCCTTTGGTCGCAACCTCAAAACATTTTCGTGCAACTTCAATGTCTCTGTGAAGAGTAGCTACGTGCCCTTTCTCTGTATAGTATTTCATTTTGAGATGGATCGTGGATAGGACGGTGATGAGTTCAGATAATGTTGGCCTCTGCAAGATGCATTGGTAAAGTGATGGGCAGTCGATGACCAGGAAATGCATCTTGATTGTCTTGGAGGAATCTCCTTCCTCGAACGTGACAATCAACTCGACATTACCCCAGGATTTAGCGGTAGCCCCGTTAAATCCTTGCAAATCAGATCCAACATACGGGGACAGGTTCTTTTGATCGAGTTGTAATGCTCTTAAGAGGGAGGTGTACTTTATGTCGACCAAGCTTCCCTGGTTGGAGTATCCTACGAACATCCGTCTTTTCTATCTCGGCACGAATTAGTAAAAGGATGTGAGAGTTTGGAGAACCACCGAAGAGTTTTTCCATGTAGAATGTGATTGGCTGGGATTTACCCCTGACCTTCTCGAGGGATGAAATTTGATTTGGCGATGAGTTAACCAAATGCTCGAGCCTTCTTTTGACTAACCTGACGATCATCTCGTTGTAGCCTCCACATGAGATGAGCATGGCTGAAGGGAATGCCTCCAGGGGGTTGTGTGCGGTGAAGTACTTTGTGTTTCCTAGGCATCGAGGAATGAAGAAGTCCTCGGGTCTAGTGACTGACAAGGCGACTGGCATTGGAGCAACTTCTTTGGAGATTTCATCGATTCTTTTGGTTTCCTCCTATCGATGAGCTCCGTCTTTGACATACTTTTTTAGATGCCCCTCCTTTATGAGAATCTCAATGGAATCTTTGAGGAGTATGCAGTCCTTGCTCACATGTCTGTGACTGCGATGAAAATGACAATACTTACTTTTGTCAGTATTGGCCTTAGAAGCAGTTGGTTTGGGGAAGGGAACACCTATCTACTTGAACTCGGTATTGATGCATTCGGTCATAATCTTCTCACAGGGTATACTCTGAGAAATGACCCGTGGGCCCCCTGATCTCACGAGGACGGTCATCTTTGCGCTTTTCGCGTCGATGAGCCTCAGTGTCGTCCCTCTGCTTGTGAGTTCACGAATTCTTCTGATTCCTTGATTCTATGTTCTTGTACACGGCCTCTTTCTCTTCATACTGGATGTAGGCTTATGACTTATGGAGGAGTTTGGTGAGTGACTTAGGAAGCTCGATCACCACAACTTTTCTGAACTCGTTGTTGGGACGCAAGCCCTACTCCAAGATGTATCTCTTCATGCGATCAATGGTGTGTACCTCCACTGACTCTTTATTGAACCTGTCTATGTAATCCCGTAGAGGTTTCTCTTTGCCCTGGATGATCCCTTCGAGGGTGGCCTCAGATTTGGGATGACATCTAGACACGGTGAAATGCCTTGTGAACTGATTTTTCAAGACCCTCTAGGACGTGATGGATCCCGATGGAAGGTGCTTGTACCAGGACATAGCCCCATTTCGCAACGTGATGGGAAAGAGCCTGCACTTGATGGCTCCTTCGACATTGTGATAATGGAGCATGGCCTCGAGGTTTTCTGTATGGTCGTCAGGATTTGTTGTCCCGTCATAAGTGGCCAAAGGAGGGGGTTTCTCGAGACCGCGAGAAATGTGAGTTACCATAATTTTGCGACTCAAGGGCCCGCAATTGTCTTCATCGTCACTGCTTCTAGATGAGGGATATGGGGACTGGCTCCGACGTGGAATTCTACTACGATGACAGGGACGTCGGGCCTCATCGTAATGGGACTTCTTACTACCTTGATCTCTTTCATCTGGGGACCGTCTCGGTTTTTGGGGAGGAGGCCTGGTGTGTTTCTTGGCTTTTTCTAGATGTGATCCTTCTGGTATGTCTTGATTTGTCGGGGGAGAAAGAAAGATGTCTGGTATCTTTCCTTTTGTGCTTCCGCAGAGGAAATCGTGAGCGGCGTGGGGGCTGCGAGAGTCTCTACGGCGATGTCTCCTAGAGGGAGAAGGGGAGCGACTGTTGCACCCCAAAATTTGCCCTCACAATACAAGACTTTGTGTTCTAAGAAGGTTCACAAGGTTCACAAGTTTCTCAATATTTCCATAACCTTTCATGAGGTTCATGAAGTTTACAAGTTACTTCTTGAAGGTTCACAAGGTTCACAAGTTCCACAATGCATTTACAAGACCTTTTCATGAGGTTCATGAAGTCTACAAGTTACTTTATGAAGGTTCACAAGGTTCACAAGTTTCTCAACATTTCCATAACCTTTCATGAGGTTCATGAAGTCTACAAGTTACTTCTTGAAGGTTCACAAGGTTCACAAGATTCACAATGATTACAAAGCTTTCCTGAGGTTCATGAGGTCTACAAAGTCACTTCATGAGGTTCACAAGGTTCAAAAGGTTCACAAGGTTCACAATACTTCCCATGAGGTTCACAAGACATTCTAGGATGGTTCACAAGGTTCACAAAGTTCACAATTGGTCAAAAGAATTGACAATTCCCTCAAACAATGCACCTCCTAAACAGTGCATCCAAAACTAGGGTTTTGACTTTAATCAGGCTAAATGGACTTCCAATACCTCAAGTGAGCTTCATAACATCTTATATGTATATAAGAACCCCCATGACAAGTTTCAAGACTTTTCTCAAAAGTTTGCTCAGTCAGATGATCAGATAAGTCAAAATCAGTCAATGCAGTCAGAAAGTCAAACTGAGGTCAACTGTGGTCAAACCAAAGTCAAACTTCATGATTTTTTGCCAACATCAAGTATATGAAGTAAAATTCATCATTTGATCAAGGGTTGATCATGATTCATCAAGGAGATTCCAGATCATCAATAATCAGGAGTTTCTAAATTAGGGTTTCCTCAGTAAAAGTCAACTGAACTTTGACCAGCCATAACTTTCACATACTTCATCACCAAGTCTCCATCCAAAGCTCACTTTGAAGGAAATTGAATTCTCTACAACTTTGATCTTGCAAGTTAAGCCCAAAAATGCTTCATTTGGAAGATATGAGCTAAGACATTATAGGTCATTTCAAAAGTCAACAAAAAGTCAACAACTTCAAAAGGGCATAACTTGAGATTGGTAAATGATATGGACCTGAAACCAATGGGGTTGTTTAGAGGACTCTTCAAGCTTTCCAAAATGTCCAAGAACACCCTCATACCTTTAAAATTGATGGAGATATGCCCTTGCAAAGTTGGGAAATTTTGTGATGGTTTATAATGAAAATGGGGGGCTAGAACCAATTCCTTCCAAATGGGCTTGCTAAATTGTGATCCAATCCATATCATATCATCATGCACGACCCAAATGACCAAAATTCAGAATTTTTATTATTTTATTTTTATTTATTTTTGATTTAATTCATAAAAATCATTTTAAATAAATATAAAATATGAAAATATATTATTAAAGGGAGATTTGGTTTCTAGAATATTTTAAATATTGATTGGAATTAAAAAAGAAGGAAATCATGAGATTGGTACAAAAATAGTAAGCTTTCATGAGCAAATATTTGAATTTCAAAGTAAAATCTTTTTCAATCTTCAAATATCAAAACTTCCACACAACCAATGAATTTTTCTGACCTAAATGATTCACATATAAGTGCTGATCACAACCCTAGCCCTCATTCACGATTTTGCAGCCTCATAGTGTAAGTTCAAAACCTCAAAAATTCATCAAAAGTTCATATTCGGATTCTTCAATCCAGGGCACTAAAAGGTAAAATAAGAACATAGAGATGTTCTTTGGACATCATTGAAGCTAAACCATCACTCACATTCATCTTATACATGCCCTATTGTTCAACCCGAGCCATTCTTGTTCTTACTTTTCTTTTTTTCGATTACATCAATTCACTGCAAATAAATGGATTTTGCTTGGCTAATGTTGTTTGTTATGTGATATGGAATGTTTCTGGGCAGGAAAATCAAAGAAACCGTGGCTGATTCATGAAACACCATTATTAGGGTTTGGACCTAGGTTTAGGGATTTTTGATTCAAAGAACATAAATGGATTCTAAAAACACAGGATGAATCGCATGAATGTTTGGATCATGTTGCTGTGTTTGATTTTGTAAAATTGTATGGTTTTGTTGGCCTTTGGTTTTTGTAGGTTTTGCTGGAAGTTTATTTTCGCAGGAAAATTCATAGAGAATTTCGCAGCTAAAATCGAAGGGCAGGAGGTTGAAGATGAAGGCTTTGGCGCGCTGCTGGAAATTTGAAAATCATTCATAATATTTTATTAAATTGTTTCCCTGTTTAATCACCAAAGCAGGTTTGGTCCAGTGGTAGGAGGAGTGCGTGTATGACTTGATGGCATGAGTTCGAATCCTGCTCCCAGCCAATGTTTTTGACATTTTCTCATTTAAATTGCACTCTTCATATATTATTATTTGTGGTTGTTTAATTATCAGGTGGGCTCTTCCAGCCGGGTGGTAACGTGCGCGTGTGTATAGCTATGAGGTCCTGGGTTCAACTCCACCCCAGGCCTTTTGTTTTTTTCATTATTTTCTGGATTTCTCAAAGCAAGACACAAAACCAATCTCACTCTCTCATCTCTTGCTTGTGCGTGTGGTAGCCTGGTGGTTGTTGTTGTTGTTGGCAGGAAGGATGTCATGGGATCAAATCCTAACCAGGTAAGTTTCTCTCTTTTTTGCAATTTTTTCTATTTTTTCTATTTTGTTTAATTATTAAAATCATATGTATATAAATATAATTAAAATAATGTTGTAGATATATGTTCAATATAATTCAAATTCTATATTTCTTTTTTCTGAAAATTATTTTTATAATCATGTAAATAAATTATAATATGTATATTAATTAAAATAATCTTATATTATAAACCCTAAAAAATATTTTCTAAAACAAACCCTAATTTCCAAAACCTTAATTTCCAAAACCCTAATTGTGTGAAAACCCAATTTTATTTTCTAAATTATTTTTACTTTCTAAATTCTTTACATAATTATAATATATATTTATTTAGTATAATTTTTTGTAAATATAATAATTGGTAGAAATTAAATTTTGTAAACATGATCAATTTTTATGAATATGATATTTAAAATTTATTTTCTTCATATAATGTGTAAATATTTCTTTAATTGTTAATAAATGTTTAGAAATAATTTAACTTATAATAATTAAATTTTATGATTATAATACATTTAAAAATAATTTAATAATTTGTAAATATAATTGCCTACATTAAAAAATTGATAATCTTTTATTTTGGCTAATTTTATTTATTTAATTATTGTTACTAACCATATTATTATTTATTATTTTTGTTTATTATTATCTTATATTTTTATTATTATTTCTCTAACCTTGTTTATTTTTTCTAATTATTATTATTTCACTAAATTTAGTTATTTTATTTTTACTAACCCTATTTTCTAATTCTTATTACTACTAACCCATTATTATTTATTGCTAATTTATTATTTTTGCTTATTATTTATATTTTGCTATTTATTTTGCTTATTATTATAATTTTGTAAATGCTCCCGGATGTAAATTTTGTAATATTTAATTGTTGCTATGGTTAGTAATTTAGGGAGTGCAAAACATGTATTCTATTAAAAATAAATTTAGCTCATTTTAATTAAAGATAAATAATATTGAACACTCACACACGTAAGTCGATTTCTAATCGCCATCTCACATTTCTAAGGTTATCCCTCAAGTTGCCTACTAATAAGGTCAAGTGGGGTGTATAAAGCAAGTCCCTTAAAAGAAAAATCATCAAGTCCCTAATGGTTGCCTTTAAAGATCAAGTCCCTTTTCGAATAATGATGATAGTCCCTCCTATTATGCTTAATACACCCCACAGTTGCCTTCATAAAAACAGATGTCCCTCACATGTCCCTTACATCCAAAGTAATGACTACCTACTCCTTAATAGTAGGGATAGTCTTACCAATTAAAGGATAAAGAACAAGAAAGACTTAAACTTTAGGGTAGGTTTCTCTTATGTACTTGCTCACTTCATTCAAAACTTTTCAAACTTTCCACAATTTCAAACAAATTTTCAGAAAACAAGTTTTTTACGCATCCGTACATGGATCATTATTAACTATTATGAAAATTGTTCTATTCACACACTACACTTTCAAAAACAATTCAAAAGTGAGCTAAGTAACTAAGAGCCCATGGATAACCATGGATGTAAAGGGTGCTAACACCTTCCCTTTACATAACCTACCCCCCGGACCCAAAAATATCTCTTAAGGTCTTTCCTGTTCTTTTATACCCTTTCCCTTTTGGATAAAATAAAAGTCGGTGGCGACTCTTGCTATCCGCAACATAACTAAAAGTCAGTTCTCCCACCGTGTTACAGAACTGGCGACTCTGCTGGGGATTTAAATTTAAGAGGGGTACCCTTAGGAATTAGATCACTTTAAATTGTTTGCCTTGTTTGCTTTATATTATCTTGTTGGGGTGCTCTTATGTGTGAAAGGTCCTAACCCGGATCTAGTGTACCTTAGGTAAATGGCAATAGACCAAGGAAACTGTACGACGTATATCGATACGGTTGATCTGGTGGCCATAGTTAGTGCGACTTCTTGGTTGGTGCCTATGTTCCTTAAGTCAAGTTGAGGATAATATGAGGCTGCCATATGTTGTAAATGCACTAACTAACTTTTAGAACCCTAGTTAACTCATCTTGGCCTCTAGAAAGTAGTGAGGTAACCGGCTTTGGTGCAGACTGAAGTTGGTTGACACTCGATACTACGCTCATTGAGATCTTAAACTTGGAGGGTTTTGGTTGGCAAGTAAGTTGCCTTCTGATCAACCACCCTTGTGAAGGATCAATGATATTGAGATCCCTTAGAACCTGGTTACTTTTGTAGGACAGGATGAACCATCTAACTTCAGGGGAGGGTACTTATCTTTGAACCTCATGCAAGCCTTTAAACCTAGGGCTATGGTGTGACTTGTTTGTGTGTGCCACATGTTTTTGATTGAGCATAACATCATGACATCATCATGCATCATGAGCATAGCATTTTCACTAACCATTTCAAGGACCAAGGGATTTATCTTTGTTCTTTGTTGTAGGTCATGGCTTCTGCTCGTAGAAACACCATCAGGATCAACTTTGTGGGGATACCTCCCAAGCTTAAAGAGTTGGTTTCTCAAGTGTCTGATCACTCCCAATTCATCACGAGACATGGTCACCTACTGGACCTAGTCACTTCAGGGTTCAATGAAGACATGATGAGTGTCCTGTTTCAGTTCTTTGACCCTAAGCACCATTGCTTCACATTCCCTGACTATCAGCTGGTTCCTACAATGGAAGAGTTCTCTAAACTTCTGGGTATACCTGTTCTTGATCAAAGACCCTTCACAGGCTTAGAGAAAGAGCTTAAACCAGAGGTTATTGCTGCAGCTCTACATCTGAAGAAGTCAGACATTGTTCTAGAAACGAGAAGCGGAGTTAAGGGTATTCTTGCCAAGGTATTAATGGATAAAGCTCAAATGTTCTTGAAGGCCATGAGCTACGATGCTTTTGAGGAGATCTTAGCCTTGCTGATTTATGGCTTAGTATTGTTCCCCAATCCAGATCAGTTCATAGACGTTCATGCCATCAATATATTCCTGAGTCACAATCCAGTGCCTACATTGCTTGGAGACATCTTACATTCTCTTCACACCCGTACTACAAGGGCAAGAGGAACTTTGATGTGCTGCATACCTTTACTTTCTAGGTGGTTTATTTCTCACCTTCCTCGCTCAGTTATGAAGAATGAGCAAGGGTTCAGATGGTCCAAGAGGATCATGTCACTTTCTCACTCAGACATCCATTGGTGCTCCAGATCTATGGAGAATGTCACCATCATTGACCGTTGTGGGGAGTTTCCTAATGTGCCACTTCTAGGCATAAGGGGAGGCATCACCTACAACCCCTCTCTAGCTTTACGACAGTTTGGTTACGCTCGAAGCGATGGTCCACATGACATGTTGATTCAGGGCATTGTATTTGACTACGACAACGATCTTCAAGGTTACCGTCAGAGATTCATACGAGCTTGGGGAAAAGTAAACAGGGTTGACAGCAAGACACTGGAGCCCAAGTACACTATTCCTATGGAAGCTTATCTCAGATGGGTGCGATCTCGTGCTCAGACTCTCATGATGCCATATCCTGCCGTCCTACCAGTTACCATGGAACCTGTTGCTGAAGGAGACACAGCTTATACCATCCTTCACCCAGACATGCCTACTGATACGGAAGACTTGCAGAGATCATGGATCCAACTGAAGGAGCAAAGGGATACTTTCGAGGCTCATTACAAAGCAAGCCAAGAAAGAGTCCTAGAGCTAACAAAGCAACTTCACGAGGAACGAAACCTCAACTCATACCTCAACACAAAGAGGAAGCGTCCATGGGAGACTTAAAACCCCACCTTTTGTACTTATTTCATTTCATTTTTTGTAAGCCTAAAAGGCAAAACAAAGTTATTACTAATAAAAGTTTACTTTCGTGTTTGTTTAAGCAAATTTAAATCCTGCAGTCCTTGAAAACATTGCATACGCATTTACATTCCATTTCATTGCATCATAGGTTTATATTTGTGCACAGGTTTCTCATCTTCTCGCTGTTTATTTCAGCAATGGCTCTTGAACAATCAGTTAAGGATCTTCAGACACAAAATGCTCAGTTCCAAGAGCTGATCTTGAACCTATCCAAGGGGCAGGATGAATTGAAGGAACTGCTGGCCAAGAAGACTAAGAAGACTAGAAGGTCTGCTGGTTTGATCAACATGGGAAGAAGGTTCAAAGGTCTCGCCAAGACCAAGGAACCAGCTGAGGACTATGAATCTGAGGAATCTGAGCAAGAGGTAGGCAGTCTCCACCATACAATGGGGGACTCTGATTCTGAGGCTAATTACTACCATGAGCCTAATGAAGACAAATTCAAGATGCTGGTGGATAGGATGGATGCTATGGAGTTGCAGAAATCATCTGGGCTGGATTTTGAGGATTTGAGTTTGATATCTGGGGTGGTCATACCTGTGGGTTTCAAGGATCCTACTTTTGTTGTCTATGATGGGGTCTCTTGTCCCAAGCTGCATCTGAGGTCTTATGTCAGAAGAATTCAACCCCACACTGCTGATAAAAAGTTGTGGATCCATTTCTTTCAAGAGAGCTTATCTAGAGCTCAGCTGGAGTGGTACTATCAGTTGGAGAGTGTCAATATCAGAGACTGGAATGATCTTGCTGAAGCTTTCTATAAGCAGTATCAATACAATGCTGACTTAGCCCCCACTCGCATGCAGCTTCAGAGCATGTCTATGGGTGCCAAAGAAAGTTTTAAAGAGTATGCTCAGAAGTGGAGAGATTTAGCTGGAAGAGTTCAACCCCCTTTGACTGACAGGGAGCTGGTTGATATGTTCATGTGTACGCTGAATGGTCCGTTTTACAGTCATCTCATTGGAAGCTCATCATCTGGCTTCACTGAGTTGATCATGACAGGAGAGCGAGTAGAGAATGGTATAAAGAATGGCAAGATCCAAGTGGGTACTTCTTCATCAGGTACTGCAAAGAAGCCTCCCACTGGGAAGAAAGAATCCAATGCTGTTTATGGTCAATCTGATCGTAACAGAAGGCATCAGTCTGTTAGTGCAGTTCATATTTCAAATCCAACTCCTGCAACAACAGAGCAGCCTCAGGGCAACCAACAGAGGGCTAGAAGACAGTTCACGAAGATCAACATGTCAATGGCTCAGGCATTGCAACATTTGTTGAAGGCTGAACTTATTACTTTGAAAGAGGCTCCTCAGAATCCCAATGTTACCTCTCCCAGGTACAATCCCAATGCACGATGTGCATATCATTCAAACTGTCCGGGTCATGATACTAATAACTGCTGGATCTTGAAGAACAAAATTCAAGATATGATTGATGCTGGAGAAATTGAGTTTGATCCTCCGAGTACTCCAAATGTGATTACAGCTCCAATGCCAAATCACGAGAAGACTGTCAATGCCATTGATGAAGACCTACATGTCTATTCAGTAATGGAGTTGAACACACCCTTGTCTGTTATCAAAAAGAGGTTAGTACAAGCTGGGATCTTTCTAGGTTGTCGTGAAGATTGTCTGTATTGTACCTATAAGCCGGATAGTTGCTTCATTTTGAGAGATGGCATTCAACGTCTCATGGATAAGTATACTATAGTGTTTGAGAAGACTCCGTCATCTGTAGAAAGTATGGTGGATCATCTGACTCGGGGTAAGAAGATTGAAGAGGTTGACATGGTTGACAAAGTACCAATAAGAATCACTTCAAAGGGTCCCATTAAAATCACTCATCAGGGTCCAATCAAAATTACTGCTGAAGGTCCCGTGAAAGTTGTTGCTGAAGCCAGAGTAGCTCCTGTGGTCATTACTACTCCTGGTCCTATTCCTTATACATCTGATAAAGCTGTGCCTTGGAACTATGGGTCTGATGTTTACATCCATGGTGTTAAGCAGGAACCCTTAGCTGATGTGCCTGCTGACATTGATAATATTGCTGGATCTAGCAAGATCACTCGTAGTGGAAGAGTCTTCTCTCCTCCAGTTGCTTCTAAGAATGCAGTTACTCCTGCTGCTACTTCCACCACTGATGCTCGGGGCAAAGGTCCTGTTATTGAGCCTGTATCTCCTGATGTGCCAGCTGCTGATGATCTCTCTAAGCAGATGGAAGAAGTATTGAAAATCATTCGCAAGAGTGATTATGACATTGTTGATCAATTGGGGCATACTCCCTCAAAGATTTCTATGTTGTCCTTGTTGTTATGTTCTGAGGCTCATGCCAAGTCCTTGATCAAGTTTCTGAAGACTGCTCATGTGCCCAATGCCATTTCTGTTGATCAATTTGAGAATTGTGTTGCCCACCTGACCTATGATAATGGGTTAGGATTTTCTGATGCTGATTTGACCCCTGCCAAGAGGGATCATAACAGGGCCTTGCATATTTCAATTGAATGCAGGGGCACTACCCTGTCACATGTGCTGATAGACAATGGTTCCTCTTTGAATGTGTTGCCTAAGGAAGTCCTGAATAAGCTGAGTCCTGAAGATGCTGTGCTGAAGCCCAGTAATATTGTGGTGAAGGCTTTTGATGGTTCTAGAAGAGTAGTACATGGGGAAATTGATCTTCCAATCAAAGTTGGCTCTCAGGTGTTTACTGCTACATTTTATGTGATGGATATTCTTCCTTCATACTCTTGTCTGCTTGGTCGTCCCTGGATCCATGGGGCAGGTGCTGTGACCTCTACATTGCACCAAAAGTTGAGATATCCGGTGAATGGGAAGGTTGTTACTGTCTATGGAGAGGAAGAATACTTTGTCAGCCATGTAAACACTTTCAAGTATCTGGAAGTGGAAGGTGAATACATTGAGACTCCGTGTCAGACATTTGAAGTGGTTCCCTGGGTTGTTAATGATTATGTAGCTCCTCCTGCTGTGAAGAAAGTTCCTGTGATCACCAGAAAACCTCCAACAATGGCAATGGCCTCCCTCAATGATGCTAGAGCTGTGGTGGATGAAGGTGGTTGTACTATTTGGGGTCAGCTTCCTGATATTCCATACAAGTCTGACAAGTTTGGTTTGGGTTTCACTGCAGAATCCCAGAAGGCTGTTCGTCGTGCTCGTGCTGCCCGTGTCACTAGTCAAGGGGTTGTGAAGGACCAGATTAATGTTGTGGGAGATCAAGATGAAGACTACAACTTGGATGCATGGATTTTTCCTACTGTGGGTGCTGGACTCAATAATTGGAAAGCTGAAGATGTTATCCCTATCTCCTTTAGTCAGGAGTAAATACTATTACTGTGTTATGTTTTTTTTTTAAGTTTGTAATTTCTTGAACAATAAAACTTTCAAGCCATGTGCCTTACCCGGGGCACAATGGTGTGCTTGTTACGGGCTGTCATTTCATTTGCATACTTCATTCAATAAAATCAGTGGACGTTTTGCTTTCGTAAATATTGTGTTCCTTGTCTTTCTTTTCTTTTATTTTTTGCTTTATCAGCTATGTGTTCTTACACACACCCACATCACTAAAATGCAGATCCTCATCCACTCTGGATCCTATTGATAACAGTTCTACTATTGCCAATTATGATTTCGAGAATCCGATCTATCAAACTGAAGACGGAAATGAGGACGATTGTGAAATACCTGTAGAGCTTGCTAGGTTGTTACAACAAGAAGAGAAAGCTATACAGCCACATGAAGAGCCATTCGAAGTTGTGAATCTGGGAACTGAAGAAAACAGAAAAGAGGTCAAGATAGGGACTGATTTAGAGGACAATGTCAAGAGCAGGTTGATTCAGATGTTACGTGACTATGTGGAGATCTTTGCTTGGTCTTATGAAGATATGCCAGGGTTGGATACAAACATTGTGGTTCACCGTTTACCAGTGAAAGAAGATTGTCGTCCAAAGAAGCAGAAGGTTCGTCGTATGCGTCCTGAAATGTCAGAAAAGATCAAAGCAGAGGTAATGAAACAGTTCAATGCAGGGTTCTTAGCAGTGACTTCTTATCCTCAGTGGGTTGCAAATGTGGTACCAGTTCCTAAGAAAGATGGTAAGGTACATATGTGTGTAGACTACAGAGATTTGAACAAGGCTAGCCCCAATGATGATTTTCCACTTCCTCACATTGATATCCTGGTAGACAACACTGCTCAGCATAAGGTATTCTCTTTTATGGATGGTTTCTCTGGTTACAATCAAATCAAGATGGCACCTGAAGATATGGAGAAGACAACATTTGTGACACAGTGGGGCACTTTTTGCTATAAGGTGATGCCATTTGGTTTGAAGAATGCAGGGGCAACATATCAGCATGCTATGGTGGCTTTGTTTCATGATATGATTCATCATGAGATAGAGGTATATGTGGATGATATGATAGCCAGATCTCAGAATGAAGAACAACATCTTAATCATTTGCATAAATTGTTTGAGAGGTTGAAGAAATACAAGTTGAGGTTGAACCCAAACAAGTGTACTTTTGGGGTTAGATCTGGAAAGCTCCTGGGTTTTATTGTCAGTGGAAAAGGTATTGAAGTGGATCCTGCAAAAGTGAAAGCTATACGAGAGATGCCAGCTCCCCGTACTGAGAAGGAGGTTAGAGGTTTCTTGGGACGGTTGAACTACATTGCAAGATTTATTTCCCAGTTAACTACCATCTGTGAGCCAATCTTCAAGTTGTTGAAGAAAGATCAGGTGATGGAATGGAATGATGAGTGCCAGACTGCCTTTGATGAAATCAAGAGATACCTGCTAGAACCACCAATTTTGATGCCACCAGTTGATGGAAGACCCTTGATTATGTACTTAACAGTGTTAGACAAACTCAATGGGGTGTGTGTTGGGGCAACATGATGAGTCTGGTCGAAAAGAGCAGGCAATATACTACCTTAGCAAAAAGTTTACCGACTATGAAACAAGATACTCACTGCTCAAGAAAACTTGCTGCGCTTTGGCATGGGCTGCTCGCCGACTAAGACAATATATGTTGACCCATACTACCTTGTTGATTTCGAAGATGGATCCAATCAAGTACATATTTGAGAAACCTGCTCTCTCCGGAAGAATTGCAAGATGGCAAATGATCTTGACAGAATATGATATACAGTATACTACTCAGAAGGCCATTAAGGGAAGTGTTGTTGCTGATCATTTGGCTCATCAAGCAGTGGATGATTACCAGTCAATGAGTTTTGAGTTCCCTGATGAAGACATTATGATTATTACCAAAGAACCTGGACAATATGACGGACCTGAACAAGGATCCCGATGGACTATGGTTTTTGATGGTGCTTCCAATGCACTTGGTAACGGTGTTGGTGTTGTGATTAGTTCCCCTGAAGGTTGTCATACCCCGATTACTGCCAGACTTTGTTTCTATTGTACCAATAACATGGCTGAGTATGAGGCATGTATCCTGGGTATTAAAGTTGCTATTGATATGAAGATTCAGTTCCTTGATGTGTATGGAGATTCAGCCCTGGTAGTAAGTCAGATTAAAGGAGATTGGGATACCAAGCATGATAACCTCATTCCTTACAGAGAGCATGTGTTGTATTTGATCCCACATTTCAAAGAGATTACCTTTGGACATATTCCACGAAGAGAGAATCAGTTGGCAGATGCATTGGCCACCATGGCATCTATGTTTGAGATCAGCTGGGATGATGAAGCTCCCAAGATTACTATTGATAGATTTGAAAAGCCTGCATACTGCAATGAGATTGACACAGAAGGGGCAGAGGAGAAGCCTTGGTTCTACGAAGTGAAAAGATATCTTGAAACTCAGGAGTTCCCTGAAGGGGCATCTGTCAAAGATAGGAAGTTTCTGAGGAGGTTCTCTGCTAAGTTCTTTCTGAGTAATGGCATTCTGTATAAGCGCAATCATGATTCAACTATGCTTCGTTGTGTGGATAAGAAGGAAGCAACTGAAATTATGGAAGAGATGCATGATGGGACCTTTGGTACTCATTCTAGTGGTCATACTATGGCAAAGAAGATTTTGAGAGCAGGTTACTATTGGTCTACCATGGAAGCTGATTGCTATCAACATTCTAGAACTTGTCACAAGTGTCAAATTTATGCTGATAAAGTACATGTACCTCCATCACCCTTGAATGTGTTGACTGCTCCTTGGCCCTTTGCCATGTGGGGCATTGATATGATTGGTGAGATCAAGCCTACTGCTTCTAATGGGCATCGTTTCATCCTGGTTGCTATTGATTACTTTACGAAGTGGGTAGAGGCAGCTTCATTTGCATCTGTTACCAAGAATGTTGTGGCTCAATTCATTAAGAATAATCTTATATGTAGGTATGGCATCCCTGAAAGGATTATTACTGACAATGGCTCTAATTTGAACAACACTATGATTACTGATCTCTGCACGCAGTTCAAGATTAAGCATCACAACTCTTGTCCGTATCGTCCAAAGATGAATGGGGCAGTTGAAGCTGCTAATAAGAACATTAAGAAGATTGTACAGAAAATGATTGTTACTTATAAGGATTGGCATGAGATGTTACCATTTGCTCTTCATGGTTATCGTACCACAATACGTACTTCAACAGGGGCAACCCCATTCTCTTTAGTCTATGGTATGGAAGCAGTTCTGCCCATTGAAGTTCAGATTCCCTCCTTGAGAATTATGAAGGATGCAGGCTTGGATGAAGATGAGTGGATTCAGACTCGACTGGACCAGATAAATTTGATTGATGAGAAGAGGTTAGCAGCAGTTTGTCATGGCCAGATGTACCAGAAGCGAATGATCAAAGCTTTTAACAAGAAGGTTAAGCCAAAGGTATATCAGGCTGGTGACTTGGTAATCAAGCGTATCATATTACCACAGGGTGATCCTAGGGGCAAGTGGACTCCAACATATGAAGGACCATTTGTAGTCAAGACAGTGTTCTCAGGAGGTGCCATGATACTTACTACAATGGATGGTGAAGACTTTCCACAGCCTATAAACGCAGACATAGTTAAAAAATACTACGCATAAAAAGAGACCCGCTAGGTTGACAGACCTAGGCAAAAATAAGGGCATCCCGGCAAACCAAAAGGGTTTGGGCAAAAATTAGGGATATATATAAAAAGATGTACACCCGGCAAGTCGAAAACCTGAAAAGGCGGCTTGGGCAAAAAAGGGTATCCCGGTGGATTGAAAACCTGAAAGGGCAATCCAGGCAAAAGTTAGGGATTAAAGCGTATGACTATGTCTCGTTTGGATCACTCATGAAACTGCAACCAGTTGTACTACTTACTCAAGCTCAAACAGATAAAGCTCAATCCAATCGTTTCCGTCTCAACAGCAGAAGATGAGATACTTGAAGATAATGGCAATAGTAGAATTGAAACTCAATAGGATTGTTTCCCACATAGCTGATTTTCTTTTGTAAAACTTTATGACAAAATCCTCTTACTAGGGTTTATGTCTCCTTGTACAAACTTACCCATGTATGGGTCACTTTTGATATAAATAAATTCCATCTTTTGAATCCAGATTTACTTTTACCCTATTTACATAAGCGAAACGTCCATTGGTTGTGTTTGAATGTATGTATGCTTTTGAATATGATTAATGTTTACCAGAAATGCATGTATGCTTAATATGATTAATGTTTACCAGAAATGCATGAAAATGCAGTAATAGTATTTACTAAGGACGAACGAGTGAAGGATTTCAACGAAGCTTCGCCGGTTCATCTTTACAAGACAATCACAAAACCCTCAGTAGGGCAAGTTCATCTTCATAAAGTCTCATCTCCCCTGGAATTTATATCCATCTCTTTTATCCTCATACGGATATTCGGGAAATTACTTTCCCATAAGGGTACGACGAACGAAGACGGGATGTTATATCTACCCTACTATCAAACGAAGACGAAGGTTATGTATACCTTATTATCCCCAGCAGACGGGAGGTTATATATACCTTGCTATCCCCAGCAGACGGGAGGTTATATATACCTTACTATCCCCAGCATATGAAAGGTTATGTATATCTCATCATCAAACAAGATGGGGACGAGTCCCTCATATTCTTCAGCAACGAATCGGGATTTATTTTCCCTGGCCAGCAGTTGTTATATGAAGATATCCAGACGCTTCCGGCAGCATCATATCATACATACATCATTTACATCATACCATAACATATACATCCATAGATACATAATACATTACTTAAGTGCATCATATCATACATGCATACATAATGCATAAACTAATACTATCATACAGAATGCTACTTTGTTTTCAGGTTAATTATCCAACAAACAAACTTATGGTCATTAGGACTGCTCTATCCTCCTAAAAGCTTATAATCTCATCAGGACTGCTCAATCCTCCTGAAGACATGCTGTTACATCAGGATTACTCCAGTCTCCTGAAAGCATATCATATTATTACCTCAGGATTACTCCAGTCTCCTGACAGCTTTTATTACATCAGGATTGCTTCACCCTCCTGAAATCATATCATTACCTCAAGATTGCTCCATCCTCTTGATAGCTATCATCATTGCTTCTGGACTGCTTCATCCTCCAAGACGTATTTCAGAAGAACAAATCCTGACGTTCTTTTGATCATTAAGAGCAAATCCTGACGCTCTTTTAACCCAGTGTTCAAGACATCTTTCAGAAGAGCTAATCCTGACGTTCTTTTGATCCTTAAGAGCAAATCCTGACGCTCTTTTGGTCCCTTGTTCAAGATACTTTTCAGAGGAACTAATCCTGATGTTCTTTTGATCCTTAAGAACAAATCCTGACGTTCTTTTGGCCCTTGGAGAATAGGCAAATGGTCTGTACAAAGATCCATTCCCTAATCCAAAATATTTCCAACTCAAATCATGTTGCATAAATGATTCAGAGACGGCCTATACAAAGACCTAGTACTGATATCCAGTATCAACATAAAGACATCATCATATTCTGATACTTTAGATGGCATCTTTAAGCCCATCACCAGTTCCTCCAAGTGGCATCTTTAAGCCCACTCAAGCATATACAACCAACCATCAATATCACTCTATGCACTGGTGAGTGCAAATTTTTGGGCTTTTGTGTTCAATCCCCTTCAACCTTCCAGGTCACGACTGGCAAATGTACCAATCTAACCCCTCAGGTTTCAGAAAATTGAACAGGGGCAGCTGTTGCACCCCAAAATTTGCCCTCACAATACAAGACTTTGTGTTCTAAGAAGGTTCACAAGGTTCACAAGTTTCTCAATATTTCCATAACCTTTCATGAGGTTCATGAAGTCTACAAGTTACTTCTTGAAGGTTCACAAGGTTCACAAGTTCCACAATGCATTTACAAGACCTTTTCATGAGGTTCATGAAGTCTACAAGTTACTTTATGAAGGTTCACAAGGTTCACAAGTTTCTCAACATTTCCATAACCTTTCATGAGGTTCATGAAGTCTATGTAATACCTCAAAATTTGCCCTCTCATTTCCTCAACATTTTGCATAGCATTTTGCATATATGGATTCATAAAATAACCAAAAACATTGCATCATATATAGCATAGCCGAGGCGTGGGTATGTGATCAATGATCGGAGCAACCGAAAGTTATGAAGAGGCTACCGAAGGGCCACAAAGCTTCTCAACCTTGTGCAAAGGGTTCACAATATCCCACAAGTCTTCACTTGAAGCCACAAGTCATGGAAAGTTTTGGTTTGATTGAAGGAGGCAAGCAGTGCAATACTTCTTGAGGGAAAAGAGCCGAATTAGGGTTTCATTTCTACAGGGCTTCTACATAAATTTTTGAGTCGAAGTGGATTTCTTTGACTTATATATGATGTCAAGTGCCTAGGGTTCAAATCTCGTCCACAAATTCATTTTGGAAGGGGTTCGACTGGCCGGACGACGGAAAATCGAGGAATTGGAGAAAAGGCAATCGGGCTAGGTAAAAAGGGTCGACTCCGGACTTTTAAGATCGAGATCGTGAAATTAGGGTTACAATGATCCTATGGTTCAAACTTGATCAAGAAATGATGGAGGAATCATAGAAAAACCAAAGAAAAATCATTTGAAAGGTAGTTAGTTTCACCATTTCCCTCCACCTTTCCTTCCACTTTCTTTCCACACTTCCTTTCATTCTTTCCGTCTCATTTTTCCACTTCAATTCCACTCCATTTCCCTTGGAAACTTCCACCACCTTCCACCATTTTCTAGAGTGTTCCAAGGAATATTCCCTTTTCCAACCCTAACCCTAACTAACTTCCAAACCTAATTTTGGATCCCAAACCTAATATTTGGGCCCCAAACCCAAACCTAGCTCCTAGCCTAGTCTCTATTTAAGCCATTTTCATCCAAACAAAAAGGGTTGAACACCATTTTCCAATCTCACTCTTTGATAAGCACTTTTTTCTCTCACTTTTCCTCTCCCTCTCACCAAAGCTTTTTCAAATAAGCTCTTCAAGTTTCACATTGAAACTTGAAGATCTTGAAGCTTAAGCCTCCAACCTTCATATTTTGTGGATTGAAGAAGGATAAGCTACTGAATTTTGTGAGGATTATCGACTTATCAGAAGCACACGAAGATTCAAGCTCAAGAACGCATTTATTTTGCGATTTCTTGGTTTTCGGTTTTCTCTTCGATTCAAGCTCCGATTCTTGCAACAATCACCGAAGCACTCCTCCGCTTCGTAGGTTGGTGATCTTAATCATTTCTTCTTTAAGTTATTCTCTCCATCTCGCCATTTTTGGCATTCTTTAAGTGCTTTTCGCTTTGTTTAAAATCAATTCCGTTTCGATTATGTTTGCTTGTGATTTGTGATTTTGGTTGAATTTGGATTTAAGGTGTAAATAGATATAGGTTCTACCATGTGTAAATAAGCTCCAATTGAGTAGAAATTTGTGTTAGCATGATTAAGTGGGGGTTAGGATTGTTTAGAAGGAAGATTGTGGCCAAAAGCACTTTTTTTCAAAAGCATTTTTCACTTTTTGTTCAGTGTTAACCGGTTAACGCATTTGGTTAACCGGTTAACGCATGCGTTTTTGGCCAGAATGCTGTATTTTTCTGCCCGTTAACGGGTTAACCTATATGGTTAACCGGTTAACGCTGTTCATTTTTGGATTTTTAGCCTATTTTCTTGCTCAATCTTGCTTCCTAGTGCCTCTAATGTTCATGTATGTTTAGGTAGTGATTTTAGGGAATGTTTGGGTCCATTTCCAGTAGCCAATTTATTTTTTTCGAGTCGTTTCGACATGATTCCATTTACTTTTCTATGTTTTGTGTTAAAGGTGCAAATGTGATATAAGTGATTCTTGATGTTGTTTGCTACACTTTAATCATTTGTTTCACATGTTAATTGCTTGCTTAAATCCAACATATGCTTCATGATTATTGTCATTGCTTGCTTGATTGATAAAGTGATTAAATACCATGTTGATTTTTGCCAAAAGTGATTAAATGCTTCACATGTTCATGCAAGTTTCTTGTGCTTAATTGACCATATCTTAACATGAGTTCAATTCTGATTTTATGCCATGCATGTGTAACAATTGATGCGTGTAGTGATACTTGTTCAATCTCATGATAAAATGCTCATGTGTGCAACATGAAAAAAGTATGTTTGTTCTTGATTGATCATTGTCATTTTTAATCAAATAAATGATGTAAATAAATTCACATGTTTGAGTTCATTTTGTGATGCATGTAGATTCATGTCAAGTGACATTAATGTGTTGTTTATCATTCACTTTGTGCACATAAATAAAAATAATCAAATTTGGATTTTGCATTTCATAGCTGTTTTTGTATATAGCTGCTGTAAAATACATGTTGTTTGTTATATTAGTATGATGTGTGTGACTTTCTACACCTACTTTTTCATGTTGCATGCTGGCTGTAAAAAGCTGGTGGGTGTTAGGCTTAGTTTCATAGCTGTTTGTGTATTAAGGGGCTGTAATAGGTGTTGTATTTTGGTTTTAGCATTTTTCTAGTTCCTTTAGGATTAAAATAGAGTCTAGTTTAGGTCTAAGGTGCCTTAGAATTTAATTAGGATTTAATTAATGTGTGTTTGCCTTATTCTTTTTAATAAAAATGTGCATTAACACTTGTTTTGTAGTGGGGAAGATTGAGGTAAGTTTACTCCACTTTATCCTTTATTTTTTATGCATTTCTTTTAGGCTGTTTAATTCATTTTTCCTTCCATATTTGTGATTGGTAGGATTCCCCATTGTTAGGACCAACTTATCTTCCTTAGGAAGTAAGTTGCATCATTTTTCCTTTTTTTCTTTTCCTTTTTCCATTAGGAATAGAAAACCTCACTAACCACTAGGATCACTTTGTAAATACATAATACATTAGGATTGAGTCTTAGTCCCTTAGATTTTTCCTTTTATCAACTTGAGTCATTCTCTTTCTCATCTCAAAAGAAAAGCAATAAAACACTTAATAAAAACCGAACAATCTTGTACGACACGAGACTTTGTTGCGGAGTGTTTATACGCGTCCTGTTTCGGGGCGAGGTGTAAATACTTCCCGCGATGGATAGGTCTTAGTACAAGACAGTTCACAAACAAATTCAAAAACACTTCTTTTAAAAAGACAAAAACAAACAATAACCGACTATCCTGCGGGAACTTCTTCTCTCATCTCATTCACTCACAACGTGAACTCGCGACGACTTGTCTTTCATGCAAGACGGTAAACGCACTCGTACCAGACGAGCCTGCAACACCTGAGCATAGACATACGCAGTTCCAGCTGTAAAAAACACAAACAAATAGTTCCCGCCTTAGTTAGGCGAACTACGTCGACTCTGATCCTCATTTATCCCGATGAGGTACGTAGGCAGCGGGGTAGGGCCCGTTCGAGCACATTCTTTATTTTCCCTACATTTCCCCTTTTCCTTCCATTCTCTCTTCTTATTCCTTTCTCATTTTCCATTCCCTTTATTCCAGTAGCGGTTTTATTCAGCAGCATTCTTATTTTCTCACCCTTTGAAACAAACAAGCAAGCGTAGATCCCGTCGGGTACGGCGGACGAATTGGGGTGCTAATACCTTCTCAATTCGTAACCGACTCCCGAACTCAGATCTTTGGTTCGCAAGGCCTTGTCCTTTCCTTTTTCCTCAGGTTTGTGCAACATTACCTTTCCCGTTCCATTCGGGATAAAAATGTCTGGCTGGCGACTCTAACCTTTCCGCGCCACTTTCGCGTTTGTACTAGGATGAAAATCCCGGGAGCGACAGCTGGCGACTCTGCTGGGGATCGAACCCAGAATCTCTGGTTTCCCTTGTAGAGTCAATCCTAGCGCCTGTTTGGTTTTGTTCTTTGGGTGTATATGTGTTTGTTGCTGAGTGCTTTAGTTTAGCTTTACTGTTTTTATTTACAGTTTTATTTACAGCTTTACTTTATCGCATTTATTTATCTCTTTCAGTATTTTATTTTCCATGCATCATATTATACTGGACTGTCTGGTTGTGTTGGTTTTCATTTTTTCTGTGGGATGGAGTTACTGTGAGATAAGCCAAATACCCGGCTTGAGTGCACTATAGGATTAGCGTGGACACGTTGTGCTCGCATGGTTACATGATGAGTGGTGATGTGTTCCACACCCAGATTGCGACTGTCTCGGGACTATTCTGTGCGGGGGTTCTTCCCCACTTCAGGGTACAACCTTGATAGTTATGTGCAGCTGGGGACCGATCATTGAGAACCTTAATGGAAACAACCCTCTCCAGTGATGACAGTGGCAGACCACATTTGTTGGCAAACCCACTCGCATCCGAGGGTCCATTGGGAACTCGCATAGGATGGCCTGGTTCTCTCATAGGAATTCAGTTAAAGCAAACTGTTCGTATGACGATAGTATTGTACCCTTCGGGATGAATGTACTATTGTTTCTCGATTCAGTGCTTGAAGCTGGAAACTTGTGAGGGATGCTTGTTTTTCCGGACTCAATTGAGACCTCCCTGAGTAGTACATAATGCCAAACCGATTCCCTGATTTGGTCATGAGCCATTTCTCGGAAATGGTGAACGTATTATTGCTATTCGGCTTTGAGAGTCCGTGATGTTGACCCGAGTAGCACACCCGTGAGATTGGGAAGGGTTTACAGGTTTGCAGGAACCCTAAACTTCAACATACCCGCTTTGCCAGTGTTGTTTTATGATATTATCTGGTGCTATATGGTTCTTTGATTCTGAGGTCCGGGATTTCTATTCAGAGAGATTGTTACTGTGATTACCATGGTGACCCTGATATTGTGACTGTTATTATGACTCTCCACAGACACTTGGCTCGTTGTTCAGCTTCAACACCATCAATGACTGTTATATTATGTGATCCAGTTCTACAGTTATTGGGTTCTCAGTTATGGGGTTTTATACAGAGATGGTGCTACTATTATGGTTCTATTCGGACACTTGACTCATTGCTCAACACCAACACCAACATCAGACCATTGATCACATGCCTGTTGCATACATGACATCATAGCATTTCTGCACACATGTTTAATTATTTCTATGGATCACATATCTGAATCATATTGTTGGATTTTTCTGTATCAAAATTTGAATCAAAGCAGATAGATTCCTCAGAAATAATTGAACATGGCATTTGCATACATCCTTGCATTCTTGACAGGTGTTCAGAGACACATTCTTTTCCTGACTTGATTTCTCATCAGAATGGATAACTTGAATCACATTCATCAAGGTATGTATTTGAAGTAACTCCGGGCGGAGGTAACCGAAAGGAAGACCCAGCTGGGGAAATTCAGGGCCGAGGTGCAAGCTTTATGTCAGAATCAGAAACAGGAATTCAACCAGATGAGCTTGGTTTTGGAAATTCTGAACGAAGCTATTTTCATCCCTAGTGAGGGGAACTACGCTGCTCTGATTCTCCATTGGTCAATGGAGATACGTAGGCAGGAGATCGTGCAAGATCTTTCCGAGCAACTTTATTTATCAACTTCATTTATCAACCTCTTCCCTCCAGACGTCATTTGTCGGCATCCAATTTCAGCTTCCCAAGAGATTCCTAGGGCCAGAGCATATGGGTAAAGTCTAGAATAACTTGAGAAGAAGTTTGATCATACTTTGAGGCCGTACGTGCAACGAGTTTCCTCATTTACTCAAGTTCAAACCAGTTGGGCTAATCACATCAGGATCATCTCCGATAAAGCTTCCTTTAGGGTTTCAATGCCAAGTATGATTACCATTCTGGGGCACCTGGCCTTTTAATTGAAGATTGCAAGTCTTTCAGAGGCAAAGGTAAAAACAAGGTCGCGAATTTGATTGAGTAAACATCCAGACTACTGACTGCTGAAAGTCTCCGAGAGCAATAAGTCCAGACGGAGTCAAGTCTCCTCAATGATGGCAATGTTCAGCTTCTTTACTGCGTTTTCATTTGTAGTTTATATTGTTTGTTTAAACATTTGTATGCATGCATGAAACTTATTTGTTTTTGAATGATAACCATAATAAAATGCACATATTTTTCTTGAAGTAATCCATTCGTATTCACTCATGATTTTATGTATGTGCATTGCAATACCAACTATTGTGCTTAAACTCTATCAGGGAGGATGACAAAATGAAAACGCAAAAATCTCTAATTGTGTGCTTTTGAGGAAGACCCTGTTGATGATGTACAGGCATTGTTTCAAATCCTAAACACCGGAGATATAAGGGAGATACACCCTCGCCAACCCATTTGAGCCTTGAAGTAGGAGTTTCTTTTTGCATGAAAAAACCCTCGCACTTAACCCAAGGGCAGGGTAGGCGTCAGTTAGTTTGACCGAGCGTTCAAATTTCAAAAGGAGTGCAAATCTGAGGATCCATTACCTTTTGTTGTACCAAATCAAGAGGTCCAATGACCAGGAACCACAATGGTTATCCCAATCAAGAGGTCCAAAGACCGGAGACCACAATGGTTATCCCTCAACAACCAAGAAGTGAGACAGTCACGACCCTTTCAAAGCAATCAAGACAAACAGTGTCACACGATTTGTTCAAAAAAAAGAAGAATTGAAAAAAAATGAATGAGAAAGCCCGCTAAGTCGAAACTTGAAAACAAGTGACTTAGGCAAAAATTAGGGCATCCCGCTGGACTTCACAATCAAAGATTCACAAGAATTAGTCCAGGCAAAAGTTAGGGATAAGAAAAAGAATGCAAAAGCGAAAGACGAAAAGGATTACTCAAGAAAGATCCTTAAAACAAGAACAAAGTCGTGTGGCACAGACACCAAAGATAAGAGGGGTGACTGACTCCCAACAACAACCTGTTTGGTGCTTACACCGTTAGTGTAATTGGTTCCTCAACCATCACAAAACCCTTTTTGAGAGGTGAACGCTTGTGAAAGCTAGCTGAAAATAGGAATGGAGAACATCACGAAGATGGGTGGGAACAAATAAATTTCGAGCCTATATCTTTTGTTTCTATAACCGTGAACCAGGCCACGATACAACCCTCAAAAGTCCTAACTGAAACAGGGTTATTTTTGAGAGCGTACTACCACAAGATCGCGTTCCTGACTCCTATGAGTTGTGCTAAACGTTCTTTGTTGGTGTTGCATGTGCATGCTTTCATTCATCAAAAATCAATGTCGTATCTTAACCAGTGATTCACTCACAAAGGTTGGCGACACCTTTTTACAGTAAAACTTCAAGATTAACATGTGTGTTGCATTAGAATTTTCATTCTTAGAATAAACATTTTCTGCTTGCATATATTTGTTGGGCATCATAAAAGTTCACATATGGAATCTCAGTCCAGAAGCTTAATCTTGCCAAGTTGAGAAGTCTGAAACTTCCGAAGGGCAATCTGTCGAGGTGTACTTTTCAAGAAAACTCCATTGAGTAGGGACTTTCCCAACATTCCTGGTAAGAGCCAACTAATCCGGGGCAATCATGTCGAGCAATCTCTTCAAAATTCAGCCAAGCTGGGTCGATCACTTCGAGATTCAAATCTCTCAAAGAGCCATGAGTCTGATGCATGCATTCAAATTTTAGCCAAACTGGGGCAATCACTTCGAGATCCAATCTCTCAGAGAACAATTGGTATGGGTGTTTTCTTCAAAACACAATCATTCATAGATGATCACTTCAAGACTTGTACTGGGGCAGGCCACCCCAAGAGCACTAGAAGTTACTTTCTCCTGAAGACTGTTAATCAGAAGCACCAACCCAAGGTTCAAAATACTAGGACACACTATCTCACAGTGATATGAGGTTTCTCATGAATCCTTGCGAGGAAAATTCTTGCATAGACCATATAGTCTGGGGCAATTATTTCGAGATCCGACGAATCTCTCCAAGAGTTTGAAGACACTGAGGCATCTCGTATGCCAGTTTTCTGTAAAATCCTCTTGAGACATTATCTTTTGATAGATCCTAGTGGAAGGCGAGTTGAAGATTGTAAAAAAACATTGTTCATTCATGATTAGTTGACAACCTATCAACCCGGGGCTAGGGGCAAAGCCATTGTCAGCACAGTACTTCAAGAGTTATTTCATCAGCAAGCTTCATTGATCAAAATGTCTTAGCTAGTCTCATTAGACAATCCCTTCTCCAGCTGTGTGGCAAAGCGAAAGTTACTTCTTGATCAGAAGGGTATCATCGTCTCTCATCCCCAGCATGAAACGCCTTACATCTCATTCCCAACATGAGAGGATTTATCTCTTATCCCCAGCAAGTGGCAGCTTGAGCTTTTATCTTCAGCAGGAAGCTTTATCATTGACATCACCCGTCATCCCTAGTAATGTGTAAGTTGAAATTTCTCCCGGCAAGGTAACAGAAGGTGGGTGTCATCCCCAAGCAGGAGTTTCCCTTCAGACAGGGGCGATTCTCAATAGTATAAAGAATGTCTTTCCTCCCCAGCAATTTCTCCCTCAGCAGTGTCATGCCTTTGGTTCTCAGCCAAGTCGGGAGGTCTTCACTTCCCCACCAAAGTTCAAGAAGGGTCCATCTCCAGCAGGGTCTTGGCGCTCCAATCTCAAAGTCCAATTTATTTTTGGCAATGGCGGCTGTTCAGAGCCGATGTATCATTGACATCATTCCCCGCAGAGTTGTCTCCTCCTCATCAGGATTAACCAGATTAATGCAGTGATCATCATTTCTTCCTAGCCAAGTTATCTGGAATTACCTGCAGTTTCCTTATCAGGAGATCTTTTTGCATTGTCATTCGCATAATCATCATTGCGTCTGCATCCTCCAAAGCGTAGCATTTCCATCATCATGGAGCATTACGCCATAAATTCAAATATATGCATACCAGCATGGGCCAGTTTTGAGGTATATTACATAAGACCCATTACATCTCCAATCAGATTGAAGTGTTCCCCATAGAATGCAACTTCGTTTCCCAAGGTGGTTACTTCTACCACGTCTTGTTGTTATCCCCGTTTGAGTCTTGTTTCAGTACAACAGTCTCATTTTTTCGCGTCTCCGTTTCAGTACAACGGTCGCGTCTTGGGCTCTCGTTTAAGTACAACGATCCCGTTCCTTTCGAGTCTCCATTTAAGTACAATGGTCTCGTATTTGAGTCTTGTTTCAGTACAACAGTCTCATTTCCTTTCGCGTCTCCGTTTCAGTACAACGGTCGCGTCTTGGGCTCTCGTTTAAGTACAACGACCCCATTTCATTCGAGTCTCCATTTAAGTACAATGGTCTCGTCTTTGAGTCTTGTTTCAGTACAACAGTCTCATTTCCTTTCGCGTCTCCGTTTCAGTACAACGGTCGCGTCTCAGGTTATCATTTAAGTACAATGATCCTGTTTGCTCGGGCTCTCGTTTAAGTACAACGACCCCATTTCTTTTCGAGTCTCCATTTAAGTACAATGGTCTCGTATTTGAGTCTTGTTTCAGTACAACAGTCTCATTTCCTTTCGCGTCTCCGTTTCAGTACAACGGTCGCGTCTTGGGCTCTCGTTTAAGTACAACGACCCCATTTCTTTTCGAGTCTCCATTTAAGTACAATGGTCTCGTCTTTGAGTCTTGTTTCAGTACAACAGTCTCATTTCCTTTCGCGTCTCCGTTTCAGTACAACGGTCGCGTCTTGGGCTCTCGTTTAAGTACAACGACCCCATTTCTTTTCGAGTCTCCATTTAAGTACAATGGTCTCGTATTTGAGTCTTGTTTCAGTACAACAGTCTCATTTCCTTTCGCGTCTCCGTTTCAGTACAACGGTCGCGTCTCAGGTTATCATTTAAGTACAATGATCCTGTTTGCTCGGGCTCTCGTTTAAGTACAACGACCCCATTTCTTTTCGAGTCTCCATTTAAGTACAATGGTCTCGTATTTGAGTCTTGTTTCAGTACAACAGTCTCATTTCCTTTCGCGTCTCCGTTTCAGTACAACGGTCGTGTCTCGGGTTATCGTTTAAGTACAACGACCCCATTTCATTCGAGTCTCCATTTAAGTACAATGGTCTCGTATTTGAGTCTTGTTTCAGTACAACAGTCTCATTTCCTTTCGCGTCTCCGTTTCAGTACAACGGTCGCGTCTTGGGCTCTCGTTTAAGTACAACGACCCCATTTCATTCGAGTCTCCATTTAAGTACAATGGTCTCGTATTTGAGTCTTGTTTCAGTACAACAGTCTCATTTCCTTTCGCGTCTCCGTTTCAGTACAACGGTCGCGTCTCAGGTTATCATTTAAGTACAATGATCCTGTTTGCTCGGGCTCTCGTTTAAGTACAACGACCCCATTTCTTTTCGAGTCTCCATTTAAGTACAATGGTCTCGTCTTTGAGTCTTGTTTCAGTACAACAGTCGCATTTCCTTTCGCGTCTCCGTTTCAGTACAACGGTCGCGTCTCAGGTTATCATTTAAGTACAATGATCCTGTTTGCTCGGGCTCTCGTTTAAGTACAACGACCCCATTTCATTCGAGTCTCCATTTAAGTACAATGGTCTCGTATTTGAGTCTTGTTTCAGTACAACGGTCTCATTTCTCTTCGCGTCTCCGTTTCAGTACAACGGTCGCGTCTCAGGTTATCATTTAAGTACAATGATCCTGTTTGCTCGGGCTCTCGTTTAAGTACAACGACCCCATTTCATTCGAGTCTCCATTTAAGTACAATGGTCTCGTCTTTGAGTCTTGTTTCAGTACAACAGTCTCATTTCCTTTCGCGTCTCCGTTTCAGTACAACGGTCGCGTCTCAGGTTATCATTTAAGTACAATGATCCTGTTTGCTCGGGCTCTCGTTTAAGTATAACGACCCCATTTCTTTTCGAGTCTCCATTTAAGTACAATGGTCTCGTATTTGAGTCTTGTTTCAGTACAACAGTCTCATTTCCTTTCGCGTCTCCGTTTCAGTACAACGGTCGTGTCTTGGGCTCTCGTTTAAGTACAACGACCCCATTTCTTTTCGAGTCTCCATTTAAGTACAATGGTCTCGTCTTTGAGTCTTGTTTCAGTACAACAGTCTCATTTCCTTTCGCGTCTCCGTTTCAGTACAACGGTCGCGTCTTGGGCTCTCGTTTAAGTACAACGACCCCATTTCTTTTCGAGTCTCCATTTAAGTACAATGGTCTCGTATTTGAGTCTTGTTTCAGTACAACAGTCTCATTTCCTTTCGCGTCTCCGTTTCAGTACAACGGTCGCGTCTCAGGTTATCATTTAAGTACAATGATCCTGTTTGCTCGGGCTCTTGTTTAAGTACAACGACCCCATTTCTTTTCGAGTCTCCATTTAAGTACAATGGTCTCGTATTTGAGTCTTGTTTCAGTACAACAGTCTCATTTCCTTTCGCGTCTCCGTTTCAGTACAACGGTCGTGTCTCGGGTTATCGTTTAAGTACAACGACCCCATTTCATTCGAGTCTCCATTTAAGTACAATGGTCTCGTATTTGAGTCTTGTTTCAGTACAACAGTCTCATTTCCTTTCGCGTCTCCGTTTCAGTACAACGGTCGCGTCTTGGGCTCTCGTTTAAGTACAACGACCCCATTTCATTCGAGTCTCCATTTAAGTACAATGGTCTCGTATTTGAGTCTTGTTTCAGTACAACAGTCTCATTTCCTTTCGCGTCTCCGTTTCAGTACAACGGTCGCGTCTCAGGTTATCATTTAAGTACAATGATCCTGTTTGCTCGGGCTCTCGTTTAAGTACAACGACCCCATTTCTTTTCGAGTCTCCATTTAAGTACAATGGTCTCGTCTTTGAGTCTTGTTTCAGTACAACAATCTCATTTCCTTTCGCGTCTCCGTTTCAGTACAACGGTCGCGTCTCAGGTTATCATTTAAGTACAATGATCCTGTTTGCTCGGGCTCTCGTTTAAGTACAACGACCCCATTTCATTCGAGTCTCCATTTAAGTACAATGGTCTCGTATTTGAGTCTTGTTTCAGTACAACGGTCTCATTTCTCTTCGCGTCTCCGTTTCAGTACAACGGTCGCGTCTCAGGTTATCATTTAAGTACAATGATCCTGTTTGCTCGGGCTCTCGTTTAAGTACAACGACCCCATTTCATTCGAGTCTCCATTTAAGTACAATGGTCTCGTCTTTGAGTCTTGTTTCAGTACAACAGTCTCATTTCCTTTCGCGTCTCCGTTTCAGTACAACGGTCGCGTCTCAGGTTATCATTTAAGTACAATGATCCTGTTTGCTCGGGCTCTCGTTTAAGTACAACGACCCCATTTCATTCGAGTCTCCATTTAAGTACAATGGTCTCGTATTTGAGTCTTGTTTCAGTACAACAGTCTCATTTCTCTTCGCGTCTCCGTTTCAGTACAACGGTCGCGTCTCAGGTTATCATTTAAGTACAATGATCCTGTTTGTTCGGGCTCTCGTTTAAGTACAACGATCCCATTTCATTCGGGTTATCATTTAAGTACAATGATCCCGTTTCATCCCGTCTTATCTTCTTTTGAGTTGTCATTCGAGGATGGCATGCTTCCCAGTAAATTTCCACCTGTTTCTATTTTTCCGCTACCTATTCGGAGGTCAAAATCAGAAAATACATAAATAAATAAATGGGCAGATGGCATTTCCATTACCCTCGGTGTGCAAATTTTCAGGTTTTATTCGAGTATTCAATCACTCCATACCTTGAACGCCTAAAAGTTGTTGCAATCATCCGTTCAGGTCTGCAGTTGATTGAATAGGGGCAGCTGTAATACCTCAAAATTTGCCCTCTCATTTCCTCAACATTTTGCATAGCATTTTGCATATATGGATTCATAAAATAACCAAAAACATTGCATCATATATAGCATAGCCGAGGCGTGGGTATGTGATCAATGATCGGAGCAACCGAAAGTTATGAAGAGGCTACCGAAGGGCCACAAAGCTTCTCAACCTTGTGCAAAGGGTTCACAATATCCCACAAGTCTTCACTTGAAGCCACAAGTCATGGAAAGTTTTGGTTTGATTGAAGGAGGCAAGCAGTGCAATACTTCTTGAGGGAAAAGAGCCGAATTAGGGTTTCATTTCTACAGGGCTTCTACATAAATTTTTGAGTCGAAGTGGATTTCTTTGACTTATATATGATGTCAAGTGCCTAGGGTTCAAATCTCGTCCACAAATTCATTTTGGAAGGGGTTCGACTGGCCGGACGACGGAAAATCGAGGAATTGGAGAAAAGGCAATCGGGCTAGGTAAAAAGGGTCGACTCCGGACTTTTAAGATCGAGATCGTGAAATTAGGGTTACAATGATCCTATGGTTCAAACTTGATCAAGAAATGATGGAGGAATCATAGAAAAACCAAAGAAAAATCATTTGAAAGGTAGTTAGTTTCACCATTTCCCTCCACCTTTCCTTCCACTTTCTTTCCACACTTCCTTTCATTCTTTCCGTCTCATTTTTCCACTTCAATTCCACTCCATTTCCCTTGGAAACTTCCACCACCTTCCACCATTTTCTAGAGTGTTCCAAGGAATATTCC
The DNA here is from genome assembly GCA_963966055.1 of Lathyrus aphaca. Classification (NCBI taxonomy): domain Eukaryota; kingdom Viridiplantae; phylum Streptophyta; class Magnoliopsida; order Fabales; family Fabaceae; genus Lathyrus; species Lathyrus aphaca. Next base: position 179,501,082 of record OZ014519.1, read on the forward strand.
CTTTTCCAACCCTAACCCTAACTAACTTCCAAACCTAATTTTGGATCCCAAACCTAATATTTGGGCCCCAAACCCAAACCTAGCTCCTAGCCTAGTCTCTATTTAAGCCATTTTCATCCAAACAAAAAGGGTTGAACACCATTTTCCAATCTCACTCTTTGATAAGCACTTTTTTCTCTCACTTTTCCTCTCCCTCTCACCAAAGCTTTTTCAAATAAGCTCTTCAAGTTTCACATTGAAACTTGAAGATCTTGAAGCTTAAGCCTCCAACCTTCATATTTTGTGGATTGAAGAAGGATAAGCTACTGAATTTTGTGAGGATTATCGACTTATCAGAAGCACACGAAGATTCAAGCTCAAGAACGCATTTATTTTGCGATTTCTTGGTTTTCGGTTTTCTCTTCGATTCAAGCTCCGATTCTTGCAACAATCACCGAAGCACTCCTCCGCTTCGTAGGTTGGTGATCTTAATCATTTCTTCTTTAAGTTATTCTCTCCATCTCGCCATTTTTGGCATTCTTTAAGTGCTTTTCGCTTTGTTTAAAATCAATTCCGTTTCGATTATGTTTGCTTGTGATTTGTGATTTTGGTTGAATTAGGATTTAAGGTGTAAATAGATATAGGTTCTACCATGTGTAAATAAGCTCCAATTGAGTAGAAATTTGTGTTAGCATGATTAAGTGGGGGTTAGGATTGTTTAGAAGGAAGATTGTGGCCAAAAGCACTTTTTTTCAAAAGCATTTTTCACTTTTTGTTCAGTGTTAACCGGTTAACGCATTTGGTTAACCGGTTAACGCATGCGTTTTTGGCCAGAATGCTGTATTTTTCTGCCCGTTAACGGGTTAACCTATATGGTTAACCGGTTAACGCTGTTCATTTTTGGATTTTTAGCCTATTTTCTTGCTCAATCTTGCTTCCTAGTGCCTCTAATGTTCATGTATGTTTAGGTAGTGATTTTAGGGAATGTTTGGGTCCATTTCCAGTAGCCAATTTATTTTTTTCGAGTCGTTTCGACATGATTCCATTTACTTTTCTATGTTTTGTGTTAAAGGTGCAAATGTGATATAAGTGATTCTTGATGTTGTTTGCTACACTTTAATCATTTGTTTCACATGTTAATTGCTTGCTTAAATCCAACATATGCTTCATGATTATTGTCATTGCTTGCTTGATTGATAAAGTGATTAAATACCATGTTGATTTTTGCCAAAAGTGATTAAATGCTTCACATGTTCATGCAAGTTTCTTGTGCTTAATTGACCATATCTTAACATGAGTTCAATTCTGATTTTATGCCATGCATGTGTAACAATTGATGCGTGTAGTGATACTTGTTCAATCTCATGATAAAATGCTCATGTGTGCAACATGAAAAAAGTATGTTTGTTCTTGATTGATCATTGTCATTTTTAATCAAATAAATGATGTAAATAAATTCACATGTTTGAGTTCATTTTGTGATGCATGTAGATTCATGTCAAGTGACATTAATGTGTTGTTTATCATTCACTTTGTGCACATAAATAAAAATAATCAAATTTGGATTTTGCATTTCATAGCTGTTTTTGTATATAGCTGCTGTAAAATACATGTTGTTTGTTATATTAGTATGATGTGTGTGACTTTCTACACCTACTTTTTCATGTTGCATGCTGGCTGTAAAAAGCTGGTGGGTGTTAGGCTTAGTTTCATAGCTGTTTGTGTATTAAGGGGCTGTAATAGGTGTTGTATTTTGGTTTTAGCATTTTTCTAGTTCCTTTAGGATTAAAATAGAGTCTAGTTTAGGTCTAAGGTGCCTTAGAATTTAATTAGGATTTAATTAATGTGTGTTTGCCTTATTCTTTTTAATAAAAATGTGCATTAACACTTGTTTTGTAGTGGGGAAGATTGAGGTAAGTTTACTCCACTTTATCCTTTATTTTTTATGCATTTCTTTTAGGCTGTTTAATTCATTTTTCCTTCCATATTTGTGATTGGTAGGATTCCCCATTGTTAGGACCAACTTATCTTCCTTAGGAAGTAAGTTGCATCCTTTTTCCTTTTTTTCTTTTCCTTTTTCCATTAGGAATAGAAAACCTCACTAACCACTAGGATCACTTTGTAAATACATAATACATTAGGATTGAGTCTTAGTCCCTTAGATTTTTCCTTTTATCAACTTGAGTCATTCTCTTTCTCATCTCAAAAGAAAAGCAATAAAACACTTAATAAAAACCGAACAATCTTGTACGACACGAGACTTTGTTGCGGAGTGTTTATACGCGTCCTGTTTCGGGGCGAGGTGTAAATACTTCCCGCGATGGATAGGTCTTAGTACAAGACAGTTCACAAACAAATTCAAAAACACTTCTTTTAAAAAGACAAAAACAAACAATAACCGACTATCCTGCGGGAACTTCTTCTCTCATCTCATTCACTCACAACGTGAACTCGCGACGACTTGTCTTTCATGCAAGACGGTAAACGCACTCGTACCAGACGAGCCTGCAACACCTGAGCATAGACATACGCAGTTCCAGCTGTAAAAAACACAAACAAATAGTTCCCGCCTTAGTTAGGCGAACTACGTCGACTCTGATCCTCATTTATCCCGATGAGGTACGTAGGCAGCGGGGTAGGGCCCGTTCGAGCACATTCTTTATTTTCCCTACATTTCCCCTTTTCCTTCCATTCTCTCTTCTTATTCCTTTCTCATTTTCCATTCCCTTTATTCCAGTAGCGGTTTTATTCAGCAGCATTCTTATTTTCTCACCCTTTGAAACAAACAAGCAAGCGTGGATCCCGTCGGGTACGGCGGACGAATTGGGGTGCTAATACCTTCTCAATTCGTAACCGACTCCCGAACTCAGATCTTTGGTTCGCAAGGCCTTGTCCTTTCCTTCTTCCTCAGGTTTGTGCAACATTACCTTTCCCGTTCCATTCGGGATAAAAATGTCTGGCTGGCGACTCTAACCTTTCCGCGCCACTTTCGCGTTTGTACTAGGATGAAAATCCCGGGAGCGACAGTCTACAAGTTACTTCTTGAAGGTTCACAAGGTTCACAAGATTCACAATGATTACAAAGCTTTCCTGAGGTTCATGAGGTCTACAAAGTCACTTCATGAGGTTCACAAGGTTCACAAGGTTCACAAGGTTCACAATACTTCCCATGAGGTTCACAAGACATTCTAGGATGGTTCACAAGGTTCACAAAGTTCACAATTGGTCAAAAGAATTGACAATTCCCTCAAACAATGCACCTCCTAAACAGTGCATCCAAAACTAGGGTTTTGACTTTAATCAGGCTAAATGGACTTCCAATACCTCAAGTGAGCTTCATAACATCTTATATGTATATAAGAACCCCCATGACAAGTTTCAAGACTTTTCTCAAAAGTTTGCTCAGTCAGATGATCAGATAAGTCAAAATCAGTCAATGCAGTCAGAAAGTCAAACTGAGGTCAACTGTGGTCAAACCAAAGTCAAACTTCATGATTTTTTGCCAACATCAAGTATATGAATTAAAATTCATCATTTGATCAAGGGTTGATCATGATTCATCAAGGAGATTCCAGATCATCAATAATCAGGAGTTTCTAAATTAGGGTTTCCTTAGTAAAAGTCAACTGAACTTTGACCAGCCATAACTTTCACATACTTCATCACCAAGTCTCCATCCAAAGCTCACTTTGAAGGAAATTGAATTCTCTACAACTTTGATCTTGCAAGTTAAGCCCAAAAATGCTTCATTTGGAAGATATGAGCTAAGACATTATAGGTCATTTCAAAAGTCAACAAAAAGTCAACAACTTCAAAAGGGCATAACTTGAGATTGGTAAATGATATGGACCTGAAACCAATGGGGTTGTTTAGAGGACTCTTCAAGCTTTCCAAAATGTCCAAGAACACCCTCATACCTTTAAAATTGAGGGAGATATGCCCTTGCAAAGTTGGGAAATTTTGTGATGGTTTATAATGAAAATGGGGGGCTAGAACCAATTCCTTCCAAATGGGCTTGCTAAATTGTGATCCAATCCATATCATATCATCATGCACGACCCAAATGACCAAAATTCAGAATTTTTATTATTTTATTTTTATTTATTTTTGATTTAATTCATAAAAATCATTTTAAATAAATATAAAATATGAAAATATATTATTAAAGGGAGATTTGGTTTCTAGAATATTTTAAATATTGATTGGAATTAAAAAAGAAGGAAATCATGAGATTGGTACAAAAATAGTAAGCTTTCATGAGCAAATATTTGAATTTCAAAGTACAATCTTTTTCAATCTTCAAATATCAAAACTTCCACACAACCAATGAATTTTTCTGACCTAAATGATTCACATATAAGTGCTGATCACAACCCTAGCCCTCATTCACGATTTTGCAGCCTCATAGTGTAAGTTCAAAACCTCAAAAATTCATCAAAAGTTCATATTCGGATTCTTCAATCCAGGGCACTAAAAGGTAAAATAAGAACATAGAGATGTTCTTTGGACATCATTGAAGCTAAACCATCACTCACATTCATCTTATACATGCCCTATTGTTCAACCCGAGCCATTCTTGTTCTTACTTTTCTTTTTTTCGATTACATCAATTCACTGCAAATAAATGGATTTTGCTTGGCTAATGTTGTTTGTTATGTGATATGGAATGTTTCTGGGCAGGAAAATCAAAGAAACCGTGGCTGATTCATGAAACACCATTATTAGGGTTTGGACCTAGGTTTAGGGATTTTTGATTCAAAGAACATAAATGGATTCTAAAAACACAGGATGAATCGCATGAATGTTTGGATCATGTTGCTGTGTTTGATTTTGTAAAATTGTATGGTTTTGTTGGCCTTTGGTTTTTGTAGGTTTTGCTGGAAGTTTATTTTCGCAGGAAAATTCATAGAGAATTTCGCAGCTAAAATCGAAGGGCAGGAGGTTGAAGATGAAGGCTTTGGCGCGCTGCTGGAAATTTGAAAATCATTCATAATATTTTATTAAATTGTTTCCCTGTTTAATCACCAAAGCAGGTTTGGTCCAGTGGTAGGAGGAGTGCGTGTATGACTTGATGGCATGAGTTCGAATCCTGCTCCCAGCCAATGTTTTTGACATTTTCTCATTTAAATTGCACTCTTCATATATTATTATTTGTGGTTGTTTAATTATCAGGTGGGCTCTTCCAGCCGGGTGGTAACGTGCGCGTGTGTATAGCTATGAGGTCCTGGGTTCAACTCCACCCCAGGCCTTTTGTTTTTTTCATTATTTTCTGGATTTCTCAAAGCAAGACACAAAACCAATCTCACTCTCTCATCTCTTGCTTGTGCGTGTGGTAGCCTGGTGGTTGTTGTTGTTGTTGGCAGGAAGGATGTCATGGGATCAAATCCTAACCAGGTAAGTTTCTCTCTTTTTTGCAATTTTTTCTATTTTTTCTATTTTGTTTAATTATTAAAATCATATGTATATAAATATAATTAAAATAATGTTGTAGATATATGTTCAATATAATTCAAATTCTATATTTCTTTTTTCTGAAAATTATTTTTATAATCATGTAAATAAATTATAATATGTATATTAATTAAAATAATCTTATATTATAAACCCTAAAAAATATTTTCTAAAACAAACCCTAATTTCCAAAACCTTAATTTCCAAAACCCTAATTGTGTGAAAACCCAATTTTATTTTCTAAATTATTTTTACTTTCTAAATTCTTTACATAATTATAATATATATTTATTTAGTATAATTTTTTGTAAATATAATAATTGGTAGAAATTAAATTTTGTAAACATGATCAATTTTTATGAATATGATATTTAAAATTTATTTTCTTCATATAATGTGTAAATATTTCTTTAATTGTTAATAAATGTTTAGAAATAATTTAACTTATAATAATTAAATTTTATGATTATAATACATTTAAAAATAATTTAATAATTTGTAAATATAATTGCCTACATTAAAAAATTGTTAATCTTTTATTTTGGCTAATTTTATTTATTTAATTATTGTTACTAACCATATTATTATTTATTATTTTTGTTTATTATTATCTTATATTTTTATTATTATTTCTCTAACCTTGTTTATTTTTTCTAATTATTATTATTTCACTAAATTTAGTTATTTTATTTTTACTAACCCTATTTTCTAATTCTTATTACTACTAACCCATTATTATTTATTGCTAATTTATTATTTTTGCTTATTATTTATATTTTGCTATTTATTTTGCTTATTATTATAATTTTGTAAATGCTCCTGGATGTAAATTTTGTAATATTTAATTGTTGCTATGGTTAGTAATTTAGGGAGTGCAAAACATGTATTCTATTAAAAATAAATTTAGCTCATTTTAATTAAAGATAAATAATATTGAACACTCACACACGTAAGTCGATTTCTAATCGCCATCTCACATTTCTAAGGTTATCCCTCAAGTTGCCTACTAATAAGGTCAAGTGGGGTGTATAAAGCAAGTCCCTTAAAAGAAAAATCATCAAGTCCCTAATGGTTGCCTTTAAAGATCAAGTCCCTTTTCGAATAATGATGATAGTCCCTCCTATTATGCTTAATACACCCCACAGTTGCCTTCATAAAAACAGATGTCCCTCACATGTCCCTTACATCCAAAGTAATGACTACCTACTCCTTAATAGTAGGGATAGTCTTACCAATTAAAGGATAAAGAACAAGAAAGACTTAAACTTTAGGGTAGGTTTCTCTTATGTACTTGCTCACTTCATTCAAAACTTTTCAAACTTTCCACAATTTCAAACAAATTTTCAGAAAACAAGTTTTTTACGCATCCGTACATGGATCATTATTAACTATTATGAAAATTTTTCTATTCACACACTACACTTTCAAAAACAATTCAAAAGTGAGCTAAGTAACTAAGAGCCCATGGATAACCATGGATGTAAAGGGTGCTAACACCTTCCCTTTACATAACCTACCCCCCGGACCCAAAAATATCTCTTAAGGTCTTTCCTGTTCTTTTATACCCTTTCCCTTTTGGATAAAATAAAAGTCGGTGGCGACTCTTGCTATCCGCAACATAACTAAAAGTCAGTTCTCCCACCGTGTTACAGCGACAATCACCTTCGAGCATCTAGATGCGCTCATTTTGCTGGAAGAGAGCTACATTTGCCTTATTGAGTGTAGTAATGAGAGCCTGAGTACAAGCATCGGCGTCGGACGAGACGAGGATCATTCAAATCCATGATCTCCGTGAATGACCGACGACTGCTTCAGATTATTGGAAGATGGGGAGGAAGGATGTCCCTCGTGATGCTCGACATCGAGATGGGTTGTTCCACGGTTACCGATGTTATCTCCGTCGCTGAGGACGATGGTGAGAGGGTCGTTCACAATCTCTTTGAGCTGGGAAGCCATGAAGACAAACAAGAAGAGATGAGCTTTGATCTTGTGTTGAAAAGAAAGGATCTTCGTGGTCTTCAACTGAGACTGCTACAATACTTGTAGGAGAGGGGGTGGTGTACCTGTAAGGTATTCCGACGCTCAAGTAAGTTTCATGGTGAAGCAAACTAAAGCGTTAAGGAAGAATGTTAATGATTAGAATTGAATATCCAACCCTTCAAAGTTGGAGGGTATTTATAAGGACATCTGGCCGTGGATCACAGGCGTGTGACCCTTGACTGAGTGTAACTACTTCCAGTAGTTTCAGAGGGCAATTGGTCGCTTGAAAGACGTTAGAGCGCGTGCGGATGAAGTCCCCAACGACTACATTCTAACGACTTTATTTCTCAACGGTCATGAGGTCGCGAATCTCTTGTTGGGCTTAAGCCCAAAGATAAACTAGATTGAGTCTCAATTAGGCGTAGGGCACCTGCTAAGCCAATCCAAAACAGATGTTATCTATAATATAAGAAAATAAATGATTGTGGTTAACACTAATTTAACAGTCAATACCAAACCGAATCAAATCGTATAGTCATTGTATCTTTTTATCTTCTGATTGAATTGGATTAGATTTAAACCGTCAATACCGACAATTTTCTATTTTTTCGTTATAAAAATTGTTGTTAATATATATATATATATATATATATATATATATATATATATATATATATATATATATATATATATATATATATATATATATATATATATATATATATATATATATATATATATATATATATATATATATATATATATATATTGACAATGTTAAGCACTATGTAAGCTATGACCTACTAAAAAGTAATATTCAACGAGACTAAGATGTGTGATTTCATAAGTGTATTTTTTAGTAACCGCGATTTAAAAAATTTGATATTATATTATTTTTAATTTATCAATAATCATCATAATTAAATATATTATATGGTATAATTTGTCTAAAAACAAAAACAAAATAAAATAATTACAAAGAAAAAAATGAGATATATTATTTGGAATTTTAGAAATTAATTATATTTTACATTTATATATCTCAATTTACTTAATTATTTTATTAATTATTATAAAAATTAACCAAAATACTCTACTCTTATTTTCTTATTGAAATTAATATATTAAATGTTTATCTTTAATATAACAATGATAAATATAATTTGTTTAAATAATAAAAATCTAGTTTAACATATCTTCTATTTATTTTTTTAGGTTAAATTAATAACAATACTAAAAGAATTGACATATTTATATTGAATTTAGATATAATTTGGTGTAATATAATTCATGTATCTACTTACGGGCAAAAATTCATTGTTGATTCAAATATTATTATACGGGAAAAACATACATTTTTGATTAATTTATTTATATATTTGAAAAATATATTATTGTTATAAACGAGAACAACTTTAATTGTTCTAAATATTGAATAATATTCATATAGATAAAATTTGATTTAATATAATTTATATATTTACTTACGGGAAAAAATACATAAAAAATGCATTGTTGATATATATATATATATATATATATATATATATATATATATATATATATATATATATATATATATATATATATATATATATATATATATATATATATGGGGAAAAATATTCTTGTTTTAAACGAGAATAACTTTAATTGTTTCAAATATTGAATAATATTAATTTTTCAATCATATTATTGTTCAAAATATTGAATAATATTCATATAAATAAAATTTGATGTAATATAATTTGTTTATTTACTTACGTGAAAAATATATATTGTTGATTCAAATATTTTTATAATGAAAAAAATTCATTGTTGATTAATTTATTTATATATGAAGGAGCGTAAAAACACAAGGAAGAGGGGTTGAAATTGAGTTTTCAAAAACAAAATGACTTTAAAGGACACTTTGATTTATCCTGGTTCGTTTGAACTCAAACTACATCCAGTCCACCCGCCAAGGTGATTTTGCCTCTCTCAACGAGGTCTTAATCCACTATTCAAAAATGAATACAACCACAATGACCTACCTCCAAAGTCTTACTGAACTAGTCACTCAAGGAAAAAAACAATTAACTTTTACAAAGATTAAAAATCTGTAACTAAACAATGCTTCTAAAAAACTATATCACAAAGTGATCTGTTACAATATTGAGAGAAAATAACTTGAGCGTGTAATAGAGTGTGAAAGCGAGAGCTTCAAATCTTCAAGTTGATTCCTTTAAATAGTGATTTGAAGTAGATAGTCGTTGGGAACATCTGAAGCTCGATTTGGATAGTAGTTAATTGTCATTAAATCCTTCCAAAAGAGGAGATTCTTGTTCCCAACCATTATTTTGATTTTCTTTAAATGGTCCTTAATTGAGAGAATCAGAATCTTCTAAATGCAAATCAGAGTTTCATAAATGAATACGTAACATTAAAAATGTCTTTAATGAGAACTTCTCTTTGACAACAGATCTTCTATAAATGAGCGCTAGGTTGTTCCTCTTAGAAGATGTTTAACTAGAGTCAGATTATCCTTCCATATGAGAACTTCTACAATTTTTATTTTGCACATAAAACAAAGGTTAGTGCAATATAAATTAGAACTTCTATTCTCTTAGAAAATATATTGTTATCATCAAAACTTTAATGGAAGATTAGAATCAGAATTGTTCTAACAATATATATATATATATATATATATATATATATATATATATATATATATATATATATATATATATATATATATATATATATATATATATATATATATATATATATATATATATATATATATATATATATATATATATATACACGGGAAAAATATATTATTGTTATAAATGTGAACAACTTTATTAAAACACTAAAACAATTATAAAAGGAAGATGAAATTATTGAAAATTTATTTATTTTAATATCATTTTTATTATATTTTGAAGAAAAAACAGATATGTGATATAAATACCCGACGAATTCACGATTATTCCACTAGATTCAAATATATAAATAATGTTAAAATAAACTTAATATTTATATACATAAACACATTTGTTGTTGATTAATTTATTTATATATACGGAAAAATATCAACAAATATTTTTATATATGAAATAAATTATATGTACTGATTTGTTAAATCATTTAAATTGGATGTCTTATGTTTACTTTATAAATACTTATTTTCAACAATCACACTACTAGATTTTAATTTCCTATTGCAATTAATTTTTATGAAATGCTTTATAATAATTAATTAAATATATATGTTAAAACTCACAACTTTATTTATTTATCTACTTTATTTATTTGATGCTTAAATAATTTAAATTTTAATTATAATGCGCGTTTAAAACAAGTACCCGTGTGAACGTATGAGTCTCCCACCAATATCTCTTTAGAATATCAATACAATATTTATTATTTTTTTCCACTAATATACTCCTATTTATTAACTTTCATGTTTTTCAACTAGTTTACTAATTATAATAAATTAGAGTATTTTAATTAAAAAAAACTAATTTTATCACTAAAATAAATACTTCCAATTATTTTTTTAAGAACAATATATAACTCAAATAAAATATTTATTATGAGATGGAGAGAGTAAAATTTACTTAATCATGTGAAATATATCTATTAAGACAAGTGTTTCAGATAAGGTTCTACAACTTGTAAATCATATTTTTTTTACTCAAATATCCCGCTTTATCTAAAAAATTCCTCAAATAACCCACTTTTTAAATTAATTCTCTATTTACCCAACTTTCCATAACAAAAAATACATTCACAGGTAAATTCAGTTACCTGCGGATTTTCCTACAAATTTGACATTACCTGCGAATTTACTCGTGGATTTATCAATATCTGTATGTAAATCTGAAAATAAATCCGTAGGTAATCTCAAATCTGCAGAAAAATCTACAAATAACTGAAAATATTAAAAGTTATATAGGAAGCGCCAATTCAATTGGCGATTCCCCTTTAATGCATTATTTGTTTTTGAAAAATATGATAGATTGAAAATTAATTTGAAAGGTAAGATAGTTTAAAATTAAAGTTGAAAAAGTTGAATAATTTGATAAAGTTTTCTGTAATTCATAAAGAATACTAATTTAGAATTGAAAGAATAATTTAGACCCGAAAACTCTAATTTCATAGTCATGGTTTAAGAGCAACATATCGACGACAAAGATCTAGCATCATCTAGCACTCACCACCATCACGTCTATTCACAATAATCATTTGTCTTGATTAAACATCTAGCACCCACCATTAAGTTAATTTTTAACGTTTGCTGTTATCCCAGCATAAAGTAACAAAATTTAATAATGACATGAAAGCAATGGTTTTGCTTGCAATGAACATCCGAGAGTTCAATATTAAAATGATTGGTGCCCGGTTGTAGTGTGAGTGGTTGGACGGTAGTAGTGACAAGAAAGAAACATACATCTTGATGTGTGCATAAGAATAAAGTAGTTGGATTGGTTTAATTTTCTAATGGAATGTTGGGCAGTTGGGCTGATTATATGTCTTTTTGTTGGATGTTGCTATGTCACTCATGCTATCAGCGGCAAAAATTGTTAAATTAACACTCCATATAACAAAAAAATATCATATATTTTAGGCAAATTAAGTTTATTATTCAATATTGATCCTTTATATTACGTTTTGTTTATAGTGTTAGTCTTTATGATAAGTTTGTTTATGAAAAAAAATACATGTGACATTTTAATTTAAAAATAATTCTCATTTGTGTGTTGCTCTTGCCCAAATATGGATGCTCCTCGTGATGATCTAACAATGGTATCAGAGTTGATTGTTCAATTAAGGGACCGACTCCTAGTATCAAAAGTTTTCTAAGCAATAACAAATGTTGTGTACAGGGACCGATGAAGAGACCATTCCCAAGCTTACCACCAAGCAGCTGTTGTAATAATCCCCGCACCATCTATTCAGCAAAAGCAGTCGCAACAACAGGTTCAACAACAACAAATTAACACATAGGCCGTTTCAACAGAGGGCTAGGAAGAAAGACCGTCAGATTGATTCCACCCATATGACCTATTATGTATTGTTACCACAATTGATCAAGTTTAACATGGTTGAGCTTCGCATGATGAGAACATTTGTTGGCACGTTGCCAACTGGTTATGACGCGAATGCCCAATGTGAATTCCACTCAGGTGCTTTGGGGGCATACTATTGAGAAATGTTGGGCGTTCCAAAACAAGGTGCATGACCTGATTGATTCTAAAGCGATTAATTTTTCTCCTCCTCCGAATGTGAACAATAACCCTATGCCAAATCATGGCGGGGAAAATATGCATGCTATCAAGGACGAAAGAGGGTTGAACTTAGTCTTTGATGTTAATCAAGTGAAGACTCCATTGTTGGTAGTAAAGGCTCGTTTGTTGAAGGGACATGTGTTCCCAGGTTGCGACGAGGATTTCTTAGATTGTTTGAGTCAGACTAATGATTGTGATAAATTGAAGGATGGCTTGCAGAATTTGATTGATAAGGGTCATTTGCAGTTTGATAGTGTTGTGAAGAGAAATGAGGAAGTGTCAACGATAACTATATATTGCACTCCTCCTGAGATCCATGTGCCTGCAAGAGAAACTCATGTCACCATCAACGTACCAGAAAGGCCTAGTCATGTTACTATCACAGTGAAGGTGCGCAAAACACAAGGAAGGGGGGTTGGAATTGAGTTTTCTGGAATAATTAAAATTAACTTCTAATGACACGTTTAATTTATCCTGGTTCGTTTGAACTCAAACTACGTCCAGTCCACCCGCCAAGGTGATTTTGCCTCTACTGAGGTCTTAATCCACTATTCAACAAGAATACACACAAAGACCTATAGTCAATGTCCTCTTGAGTCTTCTGACTAAACTTAGTCACTCAAGGAATAGAATAACTATTACAAATATATAATAAAGAAGTAACTTAGAATGCTTCTTGATAAGCACGTATCACTAAGTGAAAGTTACAATAATAAGCACAATATGATTTAATTGATTTGCATGAATAATATGAGATGCGTTGTATTGCGTTACTGATTTCTTCAAATGGAGTCCTTTATATAGTTCTTGAGAAAGTAGCCGTTGGAGACATCTTGAATCAAATTAGGATATACTTTAATACCATAATTTCCTTCCATAAGTAGAGATACTTGTCTTTGTTCATTAATTAAAATAATCTTTAATTAAAGTCTTTAATAAGGATACCAGCATCTTCTAAGCGGAGATCAGAGATAATAAACAAGAGATGCGCAGCCAATAAATATGTAATTTAATGCTGGATTCTCCTTTGAGAGTATCTTCTATAATGGTTCTTCTTAGCTCGTACGGTTTACTTAAATAAGATTGTCTTCTACACAAGAGTAAATATATTCATTAGAACTTCTAATATGAAAAGCTTTGTTATCATCAAAACACTTAGAGGTTCAGAACCATAATTGTTCTAACAATCTCCCCCTTTTTGATGATGACAAAACACTTTAATTAAAGAGAATAGAGTTTAATGAATTTAAGTGAACTCCCTTTGATTAGAAGAAAACTTCTTTCAGATGTTCCATGATTCTTAGCTCCCCCTGAGTTGATTACTTGACCTGTTTCTTTTCATGATAACAACTCAAATAGTTTTATTAGAATTATATGTAAGAGGCAGATTATGGTAAACTGCTATGGATCAGAATCATTTACGTTTCTCCCCCTTTTTGTCATAATCAAAAAGATTCAGAGCAAGAAAAAAATATAAGACATAACCAATAGATTGAAAAATTATAAGCAGACGCAAAAACCAGTAGAAGTTCAAAGAGTTAAGCAGAAGCAGAAGATAAAACAACAGAATAGCTAATGCAGAAGATACAAAAATTAGGGGTTCATCTTAGTGACTAAGGTCTCCAACAAAGATTTGATGTCTGATGAAGATTCCACTTGCTTGCTGAGTAATGTCTTCATTTCAGCAGTGGTTTCTTCTTGCTTATCCAGACGTTCTTTCACCAGCTGATTTTCCTTCTTCAGTTCTTGTAGAGTTTGCAGAACAAAATTTGTAGCCAGAGGTTCTTCAGTTTCTGGAGCAGCTTGAGTATCAGGTCCATCAGCATTTTCTTCTACAGAAGATACCAAGACCATTTGAAGTGCTGAGAGTTCATCCAGAGGTTCTGACTCTGTCCAGGGCTTGTTATCCAGCAGAAGAGGTTTAGCCTATTCAACATTTGAGACTACTGCTTGAAGGTACTCACAGAAGTTCTGATGAGCAACATCATAGCAGATGTCCTTAAGTCTTTTGGACTCAGCATTAAACCATTTTCTGAGGGTAGCCCACAGAAAATCAGACGCAGCTGGATCTGTAAGCTCTGAGCATGCAGACTTCAGATCCTCTAACTTTAATTTCAGTCCTGTTTCAAAAGCTAGAAGTAAAGCAGAAATGTCTGTTCTAGTTGGTTTTGGTTTTGGTATGGGTATTGCTCTTTTGTTTGACACGGAGGACAGTTTTTGTAGGGCTTCAAAGTCAATAGATGTTCTAAGAGGATTTTCATTTTCAATTCCTTCTGGAGTATCAGGAATGTTTATGACAGTAGGTGAATTTGGTGGTGTAGACATATAAGAGGAAAGTGAGCTTTCTCTAGTGGGAGATAGTCTGGGTGGATGTTCAGGAGATGGAAGTGGGACAGAATCTGAGTCTTGAAAATGTTCAAGATCAAGATCTAGAGCATCTTGCAAAGCAGTTTGAGTTTCAGTTGTTGGGGAGCGATCAATATCAGATAGTGGAGTATTATCAATGGGTATGTCAAAATCAGAAATATTTTGTGGTTGATGGGTTTCAGTTTCTGGTGGATATAATGATGAGAGGATGGATGCTACTGCAGAAGTTGCAGGAATTTCAGTTTGAATGGGAATAACATTTTGAGGTGGTTCAGAATCAGGAATTTGTTCAGAGGGAATATCAGCAGAAGATGTTTGGCTAGAAGGTAAGGTGCTAGAAGGTAGTTCAGACACTTTTACATTTACTGCTTCTACTACAGAAATGAAATCAGAGTTAGAAGCAGAAGATTTACCTGATGTTCTAGATGATTTTGGCATCTTCTGAGAAGGTTCTTCAGCAGTCTTTCTCTTCTTTAGTCTTATAGAGGCAACGTCTGGAGCTTTCTGTTTGAGTTCTATTGGCTTGAATTGAGGTTCCATACCTTGACGCTTGCAGATATCCAGATAGTTGATGACAACATCTGCAGGTGTATCAGAGGAAAAGAGAGGGAAGTCTTCTAATGGAATCCTTCTGGTGCTGATTACTTCTCTAGAATGAAGAACAGGTTCTTGCTGAATAGATGTAATGAACTTCATCTTTTTCAAGTTCTTAGCATTCAGAGGTTTGCCAACATCTGTTTCTAAAAGTTCAGTTTGTTTTAACTCTGCTAGGAAGTCCACTAGCTTGTTTTGGCAAAGTATATCAGAAATAATTCGTCCAAAAGGAATCCAATCCCTTTTGGTCTTCTCACCATCTCTGGTTTCCTTCACACTAACTCTAAGATTCTGGAAGAGAGTGTGTGCAAGGTTGATTTTCTTCTTTTTGGAAATAAAGTAGAGAAGAAATTGTTGGTCCAGGTTGATGTAATCTGGAGAATTGGTAGGTTTCCTGTGACAGATTGTCCCAAGAATAATTTTTGCCCAAATACGGAGAGGAGTCTTCAAGTCTTTGATTTTGTTGGAGGGTTTTCCAGAGGTAAAAATTTCCTTTGCTATTACAGCAGTATCAGACGCTTTGTCCATGTCACTGCATTTGATACCATTTCCATCAGCTTCAAGAAGTTTAGCAAGATGGTCTTCAGAGATAACCACCTTTTTACCAAGCACATAAGAGGTAACCTGTGCGTCATTTGATGATGCATAAACCCAGAATTCTTTAACCAGTTTAGGAAAGACTGGTCCCATTAATCTGTCAAAATACTTTTCCCAGCCCTAAGCTTCAACATGCGGGAGGGGATCAAAACCATTTTCCTTTAAGCTTTCGAAATCCACAAATAACTCACACAGTACTTCCAATTTTTCAGTAGGAGTTGAGAGAGTCTTTGTGGGCTCAACATAGTACACATCAGAAAAATCTTTGCGTTGAGATGATGAAGCCATTAGTTACTAAGATGAAATTTGAGGGTTTAGGGTTTTAAAAAAATTTGAGAAGAAGCAAGAAGAAGAGTGAGAAAATTCAGTAAGAGTAAGATACGGGTAAAATTTGAAAGTGAGAGAGACACTTGACATATATAGAAAAATAAAGCATTTAATTAGTTGAGAAATTAGTGGGAAAATTTAAGTTTAAAAACATAATGATTAAAAGCATTAAATGCGCTGACATGGGGTAATGCGTAAACGATTCTGGAACAGTTACCCAAGAGATTTTCTTGCCTTTTTGGTGTCAAACCTAGCCGTATCAGATTCCAGAATCTCAACAGTTGTCCTTCTGAGAGAACAGTTACCAAGGCATGTTCTGTCACTATTTAGAATTTGGACACTTGTTTTAATTCTGATGGAAATCCTTAGAGCTTTGTTGACAATTGTTGATTTGAAGATCTGCAAGTTAGTCCTTTGAACAGAAGTTCTAAGAATGAAACAATTAGAGCATAACATCTTCTGAGATAATCATATAGAAGATAAATATCAGAACTTCTAGATGATAAAAACATATAATTAAAGCTTTTTCATTCTGGACATAATTTCATGCTAAGGTTAGTTAGTATGAAATTAAATCTATCTTCAGAAAGGGGTTTTGTAAAAATATCAGCCCATTGGTGATTTGTGTCTATAAATTTTAACATTAAAATTCCCTTCTGAGTATAGTCCCTAATGAAGTGATGTTTAACTTCTATGTGTTTAGCTCTAGAATGTAAAATTGGATTTTTAGAGAGACAAATAGCAGAAGTATTGTCACAGAGGATTGGAATGTTACTCTCATAGATATTGAAATCCTCAAGCTGATTTTTCATCCAGAGCATCTGAGTACTGCATCCAGCTGCTGCAATGTATTCAGCTTCTGCAGTTGATAATGCTATGGTTGGCTGTCTTTTGCTAGACCAAGAGATTAGATTGTCTCCTAGAAATTGACAACTTCCAGAAGTACTTTTTCTTTCTGTTCTGTCTCCAGCAAAATCAGCGTCACAATATCCTACAAGTTTATACTCTTCTGATCTTCTGTAATACAGACCAAGATTAGTAGTACCTTTCAGATATCTAAAGATTCTCTTAACTGCTGTTAAGTGAGTTTCTCTAGGATCTGATTGGAATCTAGCACATAGACATACACTGTATAGAATATCTGGTCTAGAAGCAGTTAGATAGAGAAGAGACCCAATCATACCTCTGTAGAGCTTCTGATCTACTTTCTTACTTACCTCTTCTTTCTCCAAGATACAAGTAGGATGCATAGGAGTTTTGGATATTGTGCTTTCTGATAAGTCAAATTTCTTCAGAAGTTCTTTTACATATTTGCTTTGATGGATATATGTTCCTTCTGATGTTTGATTTATTTGAATTCCCAGAAAGAACTTTAGTTCTCCCATCATGCTCATTTCAAATTCTGCCTGCATAGATTTAGCAAATTCCTTTCCCAAGGCACTTTTAGTAGAACCAAAAATTATATCATCTACATAAATTTGACATATCAGAAGATCATTTTTAATGTTTTTACTGAAAAGAGTTGTATCCACTTTCCCTCTGATGAACTTATTTTCCAGAAGAAAATTACTTAGTCTTTCATACCAAGCTCTGGGAGCTTGTTTTAAACCATATAATGATTTTTTGAGTTTGTAAACATGTTCTGGAAATTTTGTATTTTCAAAACCAGGGGGTTGGTGTACATACACTTCTTCATCAATATAACCATTTAAAAATGCACTTTTGACATCCATTTGATATAGAATAATATTATGATTTACAGCAAATGATATTAGAAGTCTGATTGATTCTAACCTGGCGACTGGTGCATAGGTTTCTGTATAGTCAATTCCTTCTTGTTGACTATAACCTTGTGCAACCAGTCTTGCTTTATTTCTGACAACTTCTCCTTGCTCATTTAGCTTGTTTCTGAATACCCATTTGGTGCCAATGATATTGAATCCTCTGGGCCTAGGAACTAGATCCCACACATCATTTCTGGTGAATTGATTAAGTTCTTCTTGCATAGCCAGAATCCAATCATTTTCTGATAGAGCTTCTTCTACAGAAGATGGTTCAATCAGAGAGACAAGTCCCATTAACGTCTCTTCAGAGTTTTTGAATGAAGATCTTGTTCTGATTGGTTCATCTTTCTTCCCCAAGATTTTATCTTCTGGGTGATTAATATTGCTTCTGGATAGCTTCTTCTGGATGGGTTCTTCAGATGTTGTTGGAGAAATTGTATTGTTTTGATCTTTAGAGGATTGATCTTTAGAAGTTCTGTTTGTAGAGATTTCTACTTCTATATCTGCAGAAAATTCATTCTGCTTTGGTTTTTCAGAACCAAGCTTATCATCAAATCTGACATGAATAGATTCTATCACAATGCGTGTTTCTGTATTGTATACTCTGTATCCCTTAGAACGTTCAGAGTATCCTAACATATAACACTTTTGTGCCTTAGAATCAAATTTATTCAGAGTATCAAGAGTGTTTAACATAAAACAAATACATCCAAAAGGATGGAAATAAGAAATGTTGGGCTTTCTGTTCTTCCACAATTCATAAGGAGTCTTTTCAAGAATAGGTCTTATAGAGATTCTATTCTGAATATAGCATGCTGTATTTACTGCTTCTACCCAAAAATGTTTAGCCATATTAGTCTCATTTATCATGGTTCTGGCCATCTCTTGTAATGTTCTATTTTTACGTTCTACAACCCCATTTTGTTGTGGAGTTCTAGGACAAGAAAAATCATGAGAGATGTCATTTTCATTAAAAAATGATTCTAATTGTTTATTTTCAAATTCTCCACCATGATCACTTCTGACTTTAATGATTTTTGATTCTTTTTCATTTTGAACTTGTTTGCAGAAGTTAGAAAATACAGCAATTGACTCATCCTTGTGTCTAAGAAACTTTACCCATGTCCATCTGCTGAAGTCATCTACGATCACCAATCCATACTTTTTGCCATTGACAGAAGCAGTTTTCACTGGTCCAAACAAGTCAATGTGCAAAAGTTCTAATGGTCTAGAGGAAGATACAACATTTTTAGCTTTAAAACCAGTTTTTGAAAATTTGCCTTTCTGACATGCTTCACACAGAGCTTCTGAGTTGAACTTCAAATTTGGAAGTCCTCTGACTAGATTGAGTTTGTTAAGTTGAGATAATCTTCTCATATTAACATGTCCCAATCTTCTGTGCCAGACCCATTGCTCAGTTTCCACAGACATTAGACATTTTACATTTTGAATTTTTAATTCTGAGAGCTTTATTTTATAAATGTTGTTCTTTCTCTTTCCACTAAAGAGGATTGTTCCATCTTTCTGACTAACAGCTTTACAGAACTTTTGATTGAAGATTATGTCATAGCCATTATCACTTAATTGACTTATGGATAATAAATTATGCATTAATCCTTCTACAAGTAGAAGAGATAGAGGGAATATTTCCATTACCAATAGTTCCGGAGCCAATTATTCTTCCTTTTTGATTGCCTCCAAAACCTACGTGGCCTCCATCTTTTAATTCAAGACTTTGGAACATATGCTTTCTTCCCGTCATGTGACGTGAGCATCCAGAGTCCAGGTACCATGATTGGTGTTTCAGTTTTGCTGTTAAAGACATCTGCAACATACACTATTTTATCCTTGGGTACCCATATTCTTCTGGGTCCTTGTTTGTTAGTTTTTACAAACTTCTGATTCATTTTAGGTTTTAAATCAGAACTTGTAGAACAGGATGACTCACTAGTGTATATAAGATCATGATTATGACCATAGGTGAAATGAGAACTTAGAGGAGTATCAGTATTTATGACAATGTCATCAATGTTTTTTAGCTTCAGAGTTTCTTTATTTTTCACATAGCCTATGCCTCTTCTTTCATTTCTGCTAACACCATAGGTCATAGAAGCAATCTTACTTCTATCTAAGCTTTTAGTGAGAAATTGTTGAAAGCTATAATCATATTGTTTTATGATATTATCAGAATTGATTAGATCTTCTAATTCAGATTTCTTCTGAGCTTTAAGTTTCTCAAAAGAGTTTTTACATTCAAAGAGGTTTTCTTTCAGCTCAGAGTTTTCTGTTTTTAGTTTTCTAACTTCTTCTAATTCAGATACTAGACTTTGTTTAATGTCTTTGTATTTGAATTGAAGCTTCTGATATTTTTCAAGAATTTATGAGAGGCTAGCTTCTAACTGAGGTCTAGAAAATTTAGAAAATACCTCTTCTGAATCTGATTCTAACTCTGATTCTGATGATTGATCATCTTCTGGTATGTTTGCCATTAATGCAATATTAGCTTGTTCATCTTCAGAATCTGACTCTGCTTCAGATGATTCAGAATCATCCCATGTTGCCATGAGACTCTTTTTCTTTTCTCTGCTGAATTTGTTTCTGGGTTTTTCTTTCTGAAGTTTTGGACATTCACTTTTATAGTGTCCTGGTTCTTTGCATTCGTAGCACAAAACTTCTTTGCTTCTGGGTTTCTTGTGACCAGATGTTGATTCAGAATAATTATTTGTTCTTCTGGTATTTCTGAACTTCTTCTGACGATGCTTCCAGAGTTGTTGAACTCTTCTTGATAGGAGAGATAATTCGTCTTCTTCTGATGAACATCCAGAGCTTTCTTCTTCTTCTGCCTGTAAAGCTTTAGAAATATGTTTGTTAGATTTAAGAGCTACAGACTTACCTTTCTTCTGGGGTTCATCTTCTTCTAACTCAATCTCATGACTTCTCAAAGAGCTGATCAGTTCTTCTAAGGAAATTTCATTCAGATTTTTTGATAATTTTAAAGCAGTGACCATGGGCCTCCAAGCTTTTGGTAAACTTCTGATGATTTTCTTCACATGATCTGCTGTTGAGTAGCCTTTGTCCAGAACTTTTAGTCCAGCTACCAGGATTTGGAACCTTGAAAACATTTTTTCAATGGTTTCATCTTCTTCCATCTTGAAAGCTTCATACTTCTGGATGAGAGCTAGAGCTTTGGTCTCCTTGACTTGAGAGTTGCCTTCATGTGTCATCCTTAGAGAATCAAACATGTGTTTAGCTGAATCCCTGTTTGTGATCTTCTCATATTCTGTGTAAGAGATGGCACTTAGAAGTATGGTCCTAGCTTTGTGATGATTTCTGAATTCCTTCTTCTATTGAACTGTCATATTTTTTCTTTCAATCTTCTGACCATCTTCTCCAACAGGATGAATGTATCCATCTG
Organism: Lathyrus aphaca; assembly: GCA_963966055.1. Taxonomy (NCBI): domain Eukaryota; kingdom Viridiplantae; phylum Streptophyta; class Magnoliopsida; order Fabales; family Fabaceae; genus Lathyrus; species Lathyrus aphaca. The sequence continues at coordinate 179,522,855 of OZ014519.1, forward strand.
TCACCATGTCCCAGAGATCTCCATCTAGAGCTAGAAAGAAACTCTCCAGAACATCCTTCCAGTAGTCAAAATTGTCACCATTGAACATTGGAGGTTTAGCATTGATCTTGTCATTCTGATAGTCATTGTTGTTAATTCCAGTTTCTGCCATGTGTTTATCTTCTGGATCTTTTACTGACACGGTTAAGTGTAATACTCAGAACCTAGCGCTCTGATACCAATTGAAGGTGCGCAAAACACAAGGAAGGGGGGTTGGAATTGGGTTTTCTGGAATAATTAAAATTAACTTCTAATGACACGTTTAATTTATCCTGGTTCGTTTGAACTCAAACTACGTCCAGTCCACCCGCCAAGGTGATTTTGCCTCTACTGAGGTCTTAATCCACTATTCAACAAGAATACACACAAAGACCTATAGTCAATGTCCTCTTGAGTCTTCTGACTAAACTTAGTCACTCAAGGAATAGAATAACTATTACAAATATATAATAAAGAAGTAACTTAGAATGCTTCTTGATAAGCACGTATCACTAAGTGAAAGTTACAATAATAAGCACAATATGATTTAATTGATTTGCATGAATAATATGAGATGCGTTGTATTGCGTTACTGATTTCTTCAAATGGAGTCCTTTATATAGTTCTTGAGAAAGTAGCCGTTGGAGACATCTTGAATCAAATTAGGATATACTTTAATACCATAATTTCCTTCCATAAGTAGAGATACTTGTCTTTGTTCATTAATTAAAATAATCTTTAATTAAAGTCTTTAATAAGGATACCAGCATCTTCTAAGCGGAGATCAGAGATAATAAACAAGAGATGCGCAGCCAATAAATATGTAATTTAATGCTGGATTCTCCTTTGAGAGTATCTTCTATAATGGTTCTTCTTAGCTCGTACGGTTTACTTAAATAAGATTGTCTTCTACACAAGAGTAAATATATTCATTAGAACTTCTAATATGAAAAGCTTTGTTATCATCAAAACACTTAGAGGTTCAGAACCATAATTGTTCTAACACACAGTACCAGGACCAGTTCCATTTACATCTGAGAAGGCAATTCCCTGGCATTATGGGACTGATGTGTATTACCAAGGCAAAAAGAAGGAAGTAGAAACTCCTTCGTCAGGCAATTCTAGTGTTGACAATGTGGGTGGCCTAGGAGGCTTTACTCGAAGTGGTAGATTCTTTGCTCCGCAGACTCTGCGTAGTGACAAAAAAGCTAAGGCTTTGTCAAAGGCAAAAGGTAAACAAGTGGCTATAGAAGTCCCTATATCAGAGACCGATTCCAAAAGTACCTTTGAGAAGGATGCTGAGAAATTCATGCGAATAATTAAGAAAAGTTATTACAAGATTGTGGATCAGCTGAATCAGACTCCATCCAAAATATCCATTTTGTCATTGTTGATGTGTTCTGTTGCATATAGTAAAGCCTTGTTAAAGGTATTGAAGATGGCATATGTTCCGCAGGAGATCACAGTGAATCATCTCGAAAGTGTTATTACTAATGTAAATGTCAGTCATGGACTGGGTTTCGCTGACCATGACTTGACTTCAGAAGGGAGGAATCACAACAAAGCTTTGCATATAATGACGGAGTGTAAAGGGGAAGTACTGTCACAATTGTTGGTTGATACTGACTCTTTGCTGAATATGATGCCTAAGAAGGCGTTGATGAAGTTAGAGGTGGATGGCCTTATCCTGAGACCCAGTGATCTAATCGTCAGAGATTTTGATGGGTCTAAACGATCAATGTTTGGTGAAGTTGATTTGCCTATGAAGATCAGACCTCAGGTTTTAAAATGTACATTCTATGTAATAGACATACAACCAGCCTACAATTGCTTATTGGGTCGTCCGTGGATCTACGCCGTTGGGGTTGTAACGTCTATGTTGCATCAGAAGTTGAAATATGTGGTTGATGGGCAAGTGGTGACTATATATGGAGAAGAAACAAAGAAATAAAGGCTTGAGGGGCCAAACACAGGTCATGCCTTAAATCAAACATGCACAAGAAATCATAGTGGATTACATGAAAGTATGTATGGTAATTCAGGTAATAAAATCCAATAGATTCTTGTAGTGGTGTATCTCACCATATGACTGAATCATCTCATATTTAAAATGAGTTAGATATATAGACAAGCCTTTTTAATTGTTACACCTACTGGAGATGCAACCATGGTTAAAAAAATTAGAGATGTTGAATTATCCACGAACATCATACCGTGTAATGTTTTATTGGTTCCAAGTTTTAATTGTAATTTAATTTCTATTCACAAACTCATTCATGGTTTAAATTGCATCATAATTTATGATGAGAACTCTTATATAACACATGACCAAGTTTCGAAGAAGAAGAAGATTGAATTCATTGATATGCATGAATGGAGTATATAAGCTCACAAGGTTGCATTCATGGCAACCTAGTGGCATAAAAGAATGGGGTATCCTTCAATACAATCTCTTCAAAACATATAAAACTCCCCTTATTGTAGTTTTAATTAACTTAAAGAAGGATGTTGTGATGTTTGTCATATGTCAAAATGGTGCAGAAGTTCTTCAATTTGAGTATTAATAAAGTTGAAACACCTTTCAATTTAATTCATTATGATTTTTGGGGAAATTAAAATACAACATCTCACAATGCTTCACATTATTTTCTCACCATAATTGATTATTACACTCGAGGAAAATCAGTATACCTTATGAAACACAAAACTGAAACATTATACAACATCATTAATTTCTGCAACATGATCAAAAGGTGATTTTATGTGCATGATCAAAATTTACGAACTCTAGTTTTCAAGCCCACATTCAACTAGAAGTAATAATTCAAGAGACTTCATATGCAACTACTTCACATTAAAATTGATGTATAAAAATAAAACACAAGGATATATTGAATGTTGCATGAGCATTACATTTCCAATCTAACATTCTATTACAATTTTGTAGAGAATGTGTACTCACTACAACCCATCTCATTAACAGAACTCCCACTTATAGTCTGTAAAGGAAAGACACTATATGAGATTTTTTTTTAATTTTATTTTTAAAATAACCTAATTATGAACACTTGAGAGTCTTTGAATGCTTATCTTGCATGAAAAAAACATTCAAGAAACCTGACAAATTTGGAGAAAGAGCAGAAAAATGCATATATTTGTTAGTTATCCTCAAGGACAAAAAAAATGAAGAGTATATAATCGAAACACACATACTCTTACTTCATCAAGAGATGTTGTGTTTTATTACGAACATATATTTCCATATGTATTGACATAATATGATACAACCAATAGTAATAAGAATCATACAGATCTAAATACATATCAAAATCAAGTGGAAGAATAATCAATGCCTTTATTTGATTAAGGAGAAATTGATGATCTTTCATTAGAATAAAAGTTAATCCATACTCCTAATGTTGTCCACGATAATGTAATATTTTCAAATTCTAATAAAAAAGCATTTACAAAACAATAAATGATCCATCAAACCATGAATTTAACATAATTGATAAAAGGGAATATGTGAGAAGGAAATTTGGATAATGAAGAGGAAGTCATAACTGAGGGGGAGTTAAAATTACCTCTTATAAATAGACAATCTTTTGTTTGTTTGAAGGATCATTACTGCTATAAAAACTAATTCTTCTTTACGTATTGCTTATCTTATTTCAAAATCTGAAGTTATGATCTATTTTCGTATAAACATGAAGCGTACCTTCCAACCATGACTAATGTTAAAAAGTTAAAATCTTATACACAGGTAGTAAAATACTCAATATGGTAGAAGAGTGGGTGGGGTAACTCAGTTGACATTTGCTTGCTGGGTGGGGTAATCTGTTGGTTCAGGGTTCGATCCTTGGCAACAATATCTTTTTTGTAAATAAGTTGTTGATGGTTTATAAATCAACAACTTAAAAAAATAAATACAAAGGAATTCACACAAGTAAAAGGCAAAGACTTCAATTAGTAGCAAAAGGATGAGAGATTCAGATTCATCAAATGGATGTTAGCAACACATTCTTACATGAATAAATCAGTGAAGAAGTGTACATAAGTCCACCTCAAGGATAAAAAGTTCCCAATAAAAATATGGTTTGCTTCTTAAAGAAGTATTTTTTTATAATCTAAAATAGGCTTCTAAGAATTGACACTCTAAACTTTCCATGTCCTTGCTCAATTATGGGTTTAATTAAAGAAAGCCAAATATAGCCTTTTTACCTATTGTTCCAGACTGGGCCTCCGGACTGTATTGGGCTACGACCCAATATGTCGAGCAGAGGCCCATATGATCGGGCAGATACGTCTGATAGACGGGCAGAGGCGCTTAACGGTCGAGAACACATCCTAGATGTCGGACACGCACTTAGAACGGGCAAAGAACACGTCTGCCAGTTCACTTGCCACGTCACCCAACTGTCCCCCATTATCTCCTGAAAGATAGGGGCAGTTGAACCAAGGACCAGACCCATTAGCTAGGTCTTTACGCTTCTAACGCGTTCCTTGGAAGTTCTTCCTTGGGCCTAGCTGATCCAGCCCAAGGAAGGACCTTGGCCCAACGCTGGGGGCTCTCTATATATACCCTTTCTCATTAAAGGGCCAGGTATTCTGATTCCACTCTTCTACTTACCTATTCATTGTACCTCTATTGACTTTGGCATCGGAGCGCCTTACAGGTACACCCCCTCCATTCTATCCGCTTGCTGCATTCACCCAATTGCTGGAAGGTCCTTCTGATCAGGTAAGATCAGTGGCGCAGTCTGTGGGAAACTAGCTTCCCCTTCTTCCATAGCAGAAGATCAAAGCTCAACTACTCCATCCTTTCAGCATGGCCAGAGAACAGCCCAACGACCATAACCGTCCCCTCGTCGACTACACGATGGAGGACAATTTGAACTACCATGAATCTGACGCCCGAGATGGACGCCCTTCCACCCCATCCCCTGAACCCGAGGACAATGGGAATCAACCTCAGATTCAGGACCAGGCGATCACCACGTTCCAGCCCATCCCCGTGCCCGTCAAGAGGGATGCCACCATGATTGCTATGGTGAACGCCCTTAATCAGGCCAGCTCCATGCTCTACCAGCAGCATGAAAGAATCATGGCCCTGGAGGCTGACCGGTAGGAGAGCCGACCTCAGCAGGAAAGAAGGACGCAACAACGTCCAGAAGCGACGAAGAAGCGGGGACGATGCTCCCCGGAACCCAACAAGAGCAGGTCACGAGCACGCCGTGATACCGGCCGATCAGGGACCTCACCAAGGCACGACCAGAGCCCTAGTAGTATGAGCTCTCCCCACTGAGGAGCGACGAAGAAGACCCGCATTGCCCCCTCTCGCGGGTGATAATGGAGGCTCCACTCCCCAAGGGCATGGAGAAACCCCCAAATTTGGCCATCTACGACGGGACCACTGACCCCGACGATCACGTCAACAACGTTAATGCGATGCTCGACTACTACAATGACATCACCAGGCACCTCAAATGCAGGTTGTTCTCGACAACTCTCAGGAAGGGAGCAATGACCTGGTACAAAAGCTTAGCCCCAGAATCCATCACATCTTGGAGAGTCATGAGATCCATATTCACGAGGCATTTTACAGCCTCACGACGCCATCCCAAGACCGAGGCGACCCTCGAAGCCATAGTGCAAAGGAAGAATGAAACATTGCGCTCGTATATCGAGCGGTTCAACCAAGAGGCTATCGAGGTGGACACCACGGAACACATGAAGAAATACCTCCTCGAGAGGGGACTCCTGCTCGGAAGTGAGCTTAGCAGGGTAGTCGGGATAGAACCTCCCTGCACCCTGAATGACCTCCTGCATAAAGCCCAGGCTTACATTAGATATGAATAAAAACAGGTCGCTCACAACGCTCGCAGCAGTCGCAATGCTGGGGAGGCCGACCATCCCAAACTTGAGGACCCGAACATTCCCCGTCGCAACGGGGACAAGCGAAGGGAGGAGAAACCCCGTGAGCCTCGCGAAGGAAGAGGACCCGCGGGCCGATACAGCGAGTACACATTGCTAACAGCTCCCCGCAAGCGCATCCTCGCCGAATGCATCAACTCCGACTTCAAACAGGGCAGGGTGAGGTTCCTCAAACCTTCTGCACCCAAGCCCCACACTGACAAATCCAAGTACTGCAGGTTCCACAGAAGCCATGGGCACGTGACTGAAGATTGTGTCCACTTGAAGGACGCAATAGAAATTTTGATCCAAGAGGGCCATCTCAAACAATACATCAGGAAGAACGAAGAGCAAGAAAAGAAGAGACCCCGCGAGGACACTCCCCCCGACGACTCTTCTTATCAAGTGGCCCTATGCATATCATGACCAGAGGACTTCATCTTCCCCGATTCGCCACCAGAAGGGTGGATCACTGCCCTCAGCCCCTGGGAAGACTTCCCAACCGCCATTGTCATATCGGGGGGAGGGATGAACGGCGAAAGCTCTAACCTTTCAGTAAAGTGCAAGTTCGAAGAACTCCTGCTGACTGCGCCCGAGCAAAAGGCAACATTGACAAAATACCGAGGCAAGTCCAATCCGAAATCCTTTTTCCTAGAGGAGCTTTCGGGCGGTTTCCCCAACTCGGGAATCCCGCTGCTGATCAGAACCAAGATGGCTCACTTTGACGTCCGACGCATCCTGTTCGACCAAGGCAGTTCGGTGGACATCATGTACGTCCACCTATTCAAAACCCTAAAGCTGGACAAGACTAACATATCTCCCTACGTCGGATTCGACCTCCAAGGGTTCAACGGGGCCACGACAAAGCCGTGGGGTTACGTTGAGCTCCTCGTCACCTTCGGAGAGCAAGAAACGGCCAGAGAAATCAAGATCCAGTTCCTGGTCATAGAATGCCCCTCCCTTTACAACTGAATCCTCGGTCGCCCGACACTAGCTGAGCTGACAGCGGTCCCATCCACTGTTCACCTGAAGATGAAGTACTACACCAAACTGGGCCGCGTGGTCACAATCCACGGCGACATCGAGGCCGCCCGAAGGTGTTACGATGCTATAGTAAAAGGACATGCCACAATCAACACCAAAAACAACAAGAAGCCCAGGGTCGAAGAGCCTCCCCCCAGGGAATTAACGCCATCGACCTCGATTGCCGCATCGGCGAGGACGAAGCTGAAGAATAGAGACCCGTCGAGGGGCAAGCTCCCACTCACCCATTCCACCCAATCCCAGACGGAGAGTTCGAGCTCGTCCCGCTAAGCGATGACCCCGACAGAGCGGTGAAGATAGGCACGGGCCTGCCCGAGGAAACAAGGAAGCAACTCGCGATCTGCCTCAGGGATAACGCTGACCTCTTCGCATGGAACGCCGCAGAGATGCCCGACCTAGATCCTGAATTCGCCTGCCACCAATTAGCTTTAGACTGGGCGATTAAGCCCGTAGCACATCATAGGCGCAAACAGTCCCCCGAGAAAGCAGAGGCTGCCGAGCGAGCTGTAAGAGATCTCTTAGAGGAAAATTTTATTTCTGAAGCCCAGTACACAACCTGGCTCTCTAATTTAGTCCTTGTTAAGAAAAATAATGGAAAATGGCGTATGTGTGTTGACTATACTGATCTTAATAGGGCTTGCCCCAAAGATGCTTTTCATCTCCCTAACATAAATAAACTGGTCGACAACTCTGCAGGTTTCAAACTCTTGTGCTTCATGGACGCATATAGTGGATACAATCAAATCCCTATGTCTGACATGGACAAGAGACACACGACATTCATGACCCCGATGGGCAATTACTATTACAACGTAATTCCCTTCGGGCTAAAGAATGTCGGGGCCACATACCAATGCATGATGAACAAAATCTTTCGAGGAGAAATCAGAGACATGCTCAAAGTATACATGGACGACATGATCGTCAAATCACACGAGGAGACTGACCACGCACGACACTTTCGCAAGGTCTTCGAGCGGGCGTGGCAATGCAAAATGAGGTTTAACCCTGAAAAGTGCACATTCGGTGTCTGGGCAGGAAAATTCCTAGGCTTCTATCTCACTAAATGGGGAATCGAGGCCAATCCCGAAAAATGTCGGGCATTCTCGGAATTCCCGACCCCGAAGTCTAAAAAATCCATTCAATCCCTCAACGGGATGCTCGCCTCACTCTCCCATTTCATTGCCAAGTCCGCTCAACACGCTTTATCTTTCTTCAAACTCCTCCGAAAAGAGGCCACCTTCGAGTGGAACGACGAATGCGAACGGGCACTGCTCCATCTGAAGAAGGAACTCTCCGAGCCCCCGGTCCTGTTCCGACCACTGTACCTATATCTCTCAGTGGCGACCGAGGTCGTCAGCACCGCGCTCATCAGAGAAACCACGAAGGGCAAAAGCCTATATACTTCACGAGTAAAGAACTCCAAGGCCCCGAGCTCAGATACCAACAAATCGAAAAGGTCGCGTTAGCCCTCATAAACGCCGCGAGAATATTACATCACTACTTCCTCGCCCACACGGTCAAGGTGAGAACCGATCAACCAATAAAACAACTCCTTGGTCGACCAGACATGGCCGGAAAAATGTTCAAATGGTCGCTGGAACTTTCTGAATTCGACATCCAATACGAGAGCAGGAAAGCTCTGAAAGCTCAGGCCCTGGCCGACTTCGTCGCAGAAATGACGCACAACCCAAAGCCAGCGGACGACACCCACAAATGGACGATCTTCGTCGACGGTGCATCTAACCCGGCTGGAAGCGGTGCAGGAATCATCCTCGAAAACGAAGACGGAATCCTGATCGAGGTCTCATTGGCATTAGCCTTCCCAACCTCCAACAACCAAGCCGAGTACGAAGCTTTCCTCGCCGGTCTAAGATTAGCCGAAGACCTAGGAGCAAAGGAAGTAAAAATATCGACAGAATCCCAACTCGTGGCATCATAGGTACGGGGGGAATACCAAGCCAAGAACAACAACCTCAACGAATACTTGTCATTGGTAAGGGAAAGACTCGAAAAATTTGAGAAGTGGGAGGTCCAACACGTGCCCCGCGAACATAACAAGCAGGCGGACGTCCTGTCGAAACTCGCAAGCACGAGGAAGAAAGGCGGAAACAAATCAGTAATCCAGGAAATCCTTCCTCGACCAAGCACCGAAAGGCCTCCGCCCCCGCTCGAGGTAAACGTGATCGGGGACGATCATTGCTGGATGACACCCATCTACAACTATCTCACGAAAGACGAACTCCCCGCGGACCCCAAAGAGGCAGCCACAACTAAGAGGAGGGATTGCTTATACGTCCTCCTCGAAGGGAAACTCTATCGTAGGGGAATCTCCATCCCGTTGCTCAAATGCGTCGAGGAGGAGAAAGTCCCCGACATATTAGGGGAAATGCATCGGGGAATCAACGCCCAACATCCCGACGGAAGGTCGCTGGCGCGCAAGGCTCTACGAGCAGGCTACTATTGGCCGACTATGCAGCACGACTCCAAATAGCACGTCAAAAAATGCAACAAATGCCAACGAAACGCCGACATGCATCTCGCACCTCCCAACGAGCTAAAAACGCTCTCCTCCCCTTGGCCCTTCGCCTGGTGGAGCGTGGACATCCTCGGCCCATTTGTGACTGGTTCTTACCAAAACAAATACCTCATTGTAGGGGTAGACTACTTCACCAAGTGGGTCGAAGCAGAAGCACTGGCCAAAATAATGGTGCAATACATTCTTCGATTTTTCAAACGAAACATCCTCGCCCGGTTCGGCAAACCCCAAGTCCTCATCATTGACAACGGAACCCAATTCATAGACGGAGGATTTCAGGACTTTGTAGCCAGCCTAGGCACTAAACAACACTTCACGTCCGTCGAGCACCCTCAAACCAACGGACAAGCTGAGGCGGCCAACAGGGTAATCCTGCGCGGACTGAAGCGCAGACTCGGCGAGGCAAAGAGGGCATGGGTCGAGGAACTACACAACGTCCTGTGGGCATACCGCACAACGCCACACTCCACGACCGGGGAGACCCCGTTCAGACTAACGTACGGAACCGAAGCAGTCATCCCGGTGGAAATTCGAGAGCTGACGAGACGCGTGGAGGCTCCCCTCGACGAAGAGATGAACGACGAGGCACTTCGAGACGAGCTGGATCTCGTCGACGAGATCCGCTCCGAAGCGGCCCTTAGGGAAACCTCCCTCAAACAAAAAATAGCCTTACGCCTATAAACACCCCAAATTTGCCCTCACCCATTCACACCATGGCTTGTGATCATTTCATATGCATAAACTCAATCATAGCATCTCATATCACATTTTTGATTCATTGCATTGGTTCAAAGTCATCTACATCTAGGGTTTGTGATCTGAGCAATCCAAGAGCTTCTTGAGCCACTCCAAAGGTCATCAATCACTTCAAAGGGGTCCATGTATGTTCAAGCATCATATTATATCCCCTCAAAGTCAAGAATGTCAAAAAATCACAGGAACTGAGAATGGCATGGAAGCAGAGCCAGGTTTGACTGCACAGATGACCTAGAATTAGGGTTTTGGTTTCAAAGGCCATAACCCCAAATTTTTTGGTCACTCTTGTTTCTATTGGTCTCTATATGGTATAGGGATCATGCATATCAATTTTCATGAAGAAATTCAATGGGGAAGTCATCTGATCAAGGGTTGACTTTCTAGGCAAGTCAGTGCAAAATCAGGGCATCTGAGGCCCCCAATGACCCAACCAAAGGGTGTTCATCATCATTTTGATTATGTATGATCTTTATTTGATCATGGAAGATGTTGGAAGTTCACAAAATTGAAGAATCTCAAGTCATTTGCAAAGTTGACTTTTTGGGAAAGTTGACTTTTATTGAAAATTGCCATTTTGGGAAACTTTTTCAACCCTTGCTTTTTGATTCAAAAATGCTTCAAATGGAAAAACTTTGGTCATGAAAGTTATAGAATGGATCATTCCCTTTTCAAAAAGTACAAGAACTTGACCTAATTCATTTTGGATCAAAAGTTATGGCTTGTCAAAATTGGCCAAAATCACAAAATTGGAAGTTTTCTACCAAAGAGGCATTTTGCAAAATGCTTTGATAAAGTGTTCTAAAGGCCTCAAATGTGTACCATTTCTTCACAACATGATCACATGACCTCTAAAATTCAGAATGGGCCAAGGGATCACTCATTTTCATGACTTATGGAGCAAGAAATTTCAAAAGAAGCAAAAGTGAAGCAAGTTGCAAAAACTCACTCAAGTTTGAATCCACTTGCTTGCTGACTTCATAATCAATCCTAGGGCTCTCCACACTTCTTGCTGCGTAGGACACCCCATTTGTCCTTGGCTAGCTAGTAGCCCATGCCTCTCTTACACAAATTTGACATTTTGGCAACTTGAGCCATACCAATCACAGCAGTACACATCAACTCATCTGACCTATCACACTTGTTTATACAAACCAAAAGCAAGCCATTTCACATAACACACAAGCCTGAAAGCACCAAGAAGACAGCTCTCTCATTTTCCACCCCATTTGCAAAAGCATTCGAAACACTCTCCACAAGCTGCAAACACACAAACAAACTTCACAAACAATCTCAACATGCTTCACTGATCACAAGCCACCCATTACCATAGCCTGAAACTCCCTGAATCAAAAACACGATCACCACCCTCCCTTGAACAGAACTTCTGTAATCTTTCAAACCAGCCATCACAAACTTCTTCCAAGTATCAAGACCTCATCAGGAGCTCAAGAGGAGTGGTTTGCACAAAGAAAGGAGGTCAGAAAGTTGCGAACTGAGAAAGCTCAAGCTCAGGTACCTCAAGAACTTTTTTTTCCAGAAATGAGTTTTTAAGTTCCTAGATTGTTCTTCATGCTTTGCTGATCACTCTGATGTTTTTACTTTTTGAAATGGTGGAGTATTGAGTATGTATGGACTGTCTGAAATTTTCTGCCCTAAAAATGTTTTGTTTCAATTTGCTTGATTCATGATAAAAAAATGATTTTTGTTTGGGGGTTTTGATTCAGTGTTGAATGGGGATGGATTCTGGGCAATTAGATTTCATTTTCATGGCGTTTTGAGAAAGTTAGCAACTTTCAGGTGAGAGTCTCGCCGGAGAAGACGACCGGAAGTCTTCTCCGGCCACCTGAAAGTGTTTAGGGTTTAATCAGGGTCATTAATGAAGTTTGAATGTGGTGCGTTGGATAGGCTGACCAGAGTTGACCCGCGCGCGTTTGGATGGCTAGGATGTGTCATTAGAAACCCTAATCCATAATTAACCTAATTAATTCAGTTTAATTAATATAAAATGGAAATTAGGCCAGTTTGAATCTCAACCCTAGGATCACGCGCGCAGTCTTTCCCTCCTTCCTGAGTTTGAATCCTGGCCACTGGATGCGCATACTTTTCATTTAATTCATTTTATTTTCTATTTTATTTCATTTGTTTTCTACATTTTATTTAAAATAGTAAAAATCATTGAAAAATTCTGAAAATTTTTATTCAAGCTTTTATTAATTTTCAGAAACCAAAAACATTTTTATTTTTACTTTTTGCATTAAAAAATATTTTTAAATCATTTAAAAGATTATTTTTAATTAATTAATGAGAATTAATTAATTAAAAATACTTTTAGGTATTTAAAAATCACAAAAAAATTCATGGAACATTTAAAACCATTTAGAAACATTGTCCAACCTTCAAACCAAATTTCTTTTTTGATCTTGATGTCTTTTGACAATTTTCCATGGAATTAATTTCATTTCAAGGCATTATTTTGATCCAATCTTCAAAAATTCATTTATGCCTAACCTTTAAAAGTTGGACTTTGATTCTTTTTGCATTGCATCTTGTATAGCATGTAGTTTATAGGATTAAATTGGCATGAATTGATCTTGCATTTCCTATTTGTTTGGCATTTTTCTTGACAAGGTGCCTTAAAACCCTAACAAGCTTGAGGAATCCATAACCCTCATTAGGTTAAGAGTTAGGACCCCTCCTTTGGGCAGTGAGTTTGTATAGGTTTAGGGTTCCTTTGAATGCATTTTCAATTTTTTATCATGATGTTTGCTTCTGGTTTTGATTTTTGTTTTGTGCATTGATCATAAACCCTAACTTGGGCTTTCATTTGCATCCATCTTCCATTTGCTTGCATACCATGACTTGCCATGACATTTTGTGCATCCATTTGATTCATAATACATCTTAGGACATGTTTGATCATTTCATCTTTCATTTGCCATGTTGTATGTCATTTGCATTTCATGACTTTTCATGTATGTTCATGATTCTAAGCATGCCTCATTTGCATCCATATGTTTGTGTGATCATTCCCATGCCTTGCCTCATATGTGCATCATTTCTTAGCATCATTAGCATCATGATCATGCTTCTGGTTTTGGTTTGCATCATCCCACTTCATCTCATTTTGCATTGCATTGCATTCCTTTCTCTAACTTTTCAGGTGGTAAGTTACTTTGAGAAGTGAATTTGCCTTCACTTCTCATAATCTCTTTTCATCTCCCTTATGCATCATTGCTGCATTTTGTCTTGTGTTTGAGATTGAGCTTGCTCATTCTTGCTCTTCTTACTTTCTTTCTTCAAGTGACTTGTCTTCTTAAATGAAGCAAGTTACTTTGCTTCTCTTTGCTCCTTTCATCTGCTTCCTGGTGGTTTCTCTGAAGATCTTTCTTGCAAACCTCACAAACCTTAGGAACAACCAAGCATGACAATGATTAGGGTTTTGATTAGTTCCCCCCACTTAGTTTTACCTTTGTGTCATCTTTGAGTCTTCTCTTCTTATCTCATAATCAGGGACTAAACCCTAAAGGCTTTAAGGCTTTGTGATTAAGCTTATGCCTGCATCCTTCTATTAGGATGGAGTGTATAACTTTAATCCTAAGTGTTAAACCCTTAATGTGTTTAACTCCTTTAATCAATTCACTTAATAATCATCAAGACATCAAGCTTGTAACTTGGGCCTTGCATTAGGGTTCTAATTCTTCCTTAATTGGTTAAGAAGGACTAACCCTAGTGTTAATGGACAAGTCCCTCTCAAGTTGTCTTACAAACCCTAAAAAATCACTTCTTCATCATAACATTAACTAAAACCCACTTAATAAAGGCTTTGTTTTGTCATGGGTTTAATCCCTAATCATGGATTAAGTTGAGGAGCTTTCCTCAGTTTAAACATTCTCATCTATTATCCTTCTATTAGGATGGTGTAATGAGTCTGTTTAATCCCTGATTATGGCTTAATCTCATTACTTAACACTAAACAAAAACAACAAAAACATCTAACTAATCACAAGTAGGTTAATGATCTTAATCCTACACCATGGTGATTAAGTGTGAGATGCTGACTTCACACTTAAGGTATTCTCATTACCCCTAATCAGAGGGAGGATGTGATGAGTTTACTAACCCATTGGTTTAGGCTTAAGCTCATTAACTTATGACAAACATCCAAAAGCAATAAAAGACTGAAAACACAAAAACAAACAATAATCGTCTCCTCCGGGATTCTTTTCTCATCTCATTCACTCATAAACGAGAACTTGCTTCTTCCGTCTAATGCAAGACAGTTTGCACCTGAGCCAGACAGGTCATACACTTGAGCATTGACAAATAAGCAGTTCACGGGTCAATTTATCTTTCAGTTTCTTTGGGTCGAACTACGGTGTTCTGACTTCCTCATTGCACGAGAGGATACGTAGGCATAACTTAACAGTTATCGAACAAAAGTCTCTGTATATTCCCCTTCCCTCCAGCATTATTCTTTTAGCCTCATGATCTTGGGCATCCCATTCCTACACTGACACTGTACATTTATACATTTTATTTCTTTCACACAGACACCTGTACATCCTGTTTCAGCTCTTTTGTACACAAATTGCATTGACACTACCCCTTTGAAACACAAATCTTTTAAGCGTGGATCCCGTCGAGTACGACGGACAATCTGGGTGCTAATACCTTCCCAGGTTGTAACCAACCCCCTTTCTCAGTCTCTCTGGTTCGCAACCGTCTTATCCATATCTTTCTAGGTCTATGCAGCATTACCTTTCCTTCGGGATAAAAATGCCTAGCTGGCGAATCTTTTCATTTCATCCCTTCGCCGACCGTTCACGTCTGTACCTTATTTGAGCCAGTCTCATCTTTTGGGAGCGACAGCTTGGCGACTCTGCTGGGGACCCTTATACTGCAACCAGGGCTTCTGGTTCTTTTTGTGGGTTCCTCCTAGCGCTTGTTTGATTTGTGTTTACTGGGGTGTTATGTGCTATTTGTGTTTGTATATTTATTTGGTTTATTGCTTTATGTACAGTTGTTTTATTTCTTTCTTTATAGCTTTATATACATCATATTGTCATGCTGTGTTTGGCTGGATCTGGTTTTGTCTTGGTGGGTGGGGTTCTATTGAGAGTTTAAGGTCTTATACCTGGGACCTGAGTGACACCTAGGCTAGAGTGGTTCATGTTCTTTCCCATTCCATTTCGGTCTGGTGCGGGAATATGAAACACGGTTCAGATATGGGTTTCTTCTTGAGAACTCTGTGCTACAGATTTCCTGTAGTGCTAGGGCTATCTGGGAAGCCTGCTAAGTCTGGATAACCTTTAGTATTGACCTTCAGAAACTGGGGTGAATTAGAGGAGGATCTTTTATGGTTATTGTAAACACTGTACCTCCGGGTTAGAAGTGTTTACACTTCTCATAACTGATCCAAGTCTGAGGATCCTTGTTTTAGAACACCACCTGTGAGGGGGTTGGGTTGTTTACAGGTTTACAGGTACCTTTGACCTTAGCATACCCTGTTACTTTGTTTTGATTAAGAGCACTCCATTTTGGGACAGTTCTTGTGATTTTAACCCTGGACATGTGACTCTTTATTTGAGTCCCCCACCTTGGTTACTGGACTTATGAACCTCCATCTGGATTTCTTTGAACATACATGGACTTATTTCAAGGCAGTTAATCATATCCAGCTTGATCACAAACCCTTGCATATCATTTGCATACATCATCATTGCATCATTTAACATGTGTTTATTTGTTTTTCAGGGTATCCATATCATATTTGGCTTGGTTTTGACCCCTTCATCTGCATAGACCTATCTGCTTCAGCTACCTTCTTCAGCTACATTCATCAGCTACCTACTTCAGTCACCTGCATCACCAGCATCAGCCTATCAGTGGCCCATCTTCTAGTATCAGTCATCATCATCAGTATCTGTCTCAGCTCTCCATCAGCAGACATGGCACCCAAGAAGAGCAATATCTCATACCATTTCTTTGAGCCTGAGCTGACTGGCATCAAGAAGATCCAGGCCCTTATCACTCCAGACCACATACCACTATTCAGAGAACATTTTGGAGGCATTCTTGATGTGGTTATGGATTTGGACCCTTCTCAGAGGAGCTTGATTCACACTTGCCTACAGTTCTATGATCCTCCTTTGAGGTGTTTTACTTTCCAGGATTTTCAGTTGGGGCCTTTATTAGAGGAGTATTCATCACTGGTTGGAGTACCTGTCAGGGGTGGTATCCCCTTCAACCCAGAAATGGTTTTTCCCAGCAATGAAGAAGTGGCAAAGGCACTATATCTGGAACCTTTTCTGATTGAGCAGAACATGACAACCAAGGCTGGAATCTCTGGTCTACACCTGGATTTCTTGACTTCTCAGGCTATCCTGAAGGCCTCCTTGGGAGAATGGAAGGCAGTCTGTGCACTGTTAGCCCTCAGCATATATGGGGTTATACTTTTTGCAGATGAGCCTAAGTTTATTAGCAAGAATGCCATTCACCTTTTCATCCTGAGGAACCCAGTGCCCACCTTATTGGGAGATTTCTACTACTCTATTCATCAAAGGAATGAAAAGCAAAGAGGAAGATTGGTGAGATGTTGTGCTCCCCTGTTCCATACCTGGCTGCTCAAACACTTGCCCAAGACTGATGCCTTCTTGAATCCTCACCAACAGAAGAATTGGGCTAGAAGACTTATTGCTTTGACCTCAGATGACATCAGGTGGTGCACCCAGAGCACCAAAGGCAGGGACATCATTACTAGTTGTGGGCAGTTCCCCAATGTACCTCTGATAGGAGTGAAGGGTTGCATCAACTACAACCCTCTGCTATTCAAAAGACAATTGGGCTATGCATTGGTCCACCCTCCTAGAGCACAAGACTCGGCTGAAACCCTTTATTATGAGATTAAGCCTAATCTAGCTGTTGTCAGGCAAGCATCCTGGGCTTGGGACAATGTCCAGACCAAAGGGATGGCCATTCTTGGGAGATGCAACAATGTGGCCTCAGCCCAGTACTATGAGTGGTCTCGTGCCAGGGCTCAAATTTTTGGGATGCCCTTCACCATTGAGGATGCACCTGGACCATCCACAACACCTCCTCCAGCCACTGTCAGCCTGGAAGAGTTTGAGAAACTAAAAGAGAGGAATGAGAATCTGACTCAAGCTCTGCAGAAGACCCTCTGGAAGAGGAGTGATGGTCGTATGGACATTGAAAGGTTGGAAAAGCTTAAGGTGGAGCATCTAGCCAGGATTGAGAAGTCAGAGGACTACATCAAGAAGTCAAGGGCTGGGGAGCAGATTCTGAAGAATGCCTGTAAGAAGGCCCAGTTCCAGAAGGCTAGGACTGATCTCTATCTGAAAGAAAGTCAAGCTAGGTGGGTCAGAATCACTGAAGCTCGCACTCAGGAAGATAAGAGAACTCAAGACAAGATTGAGCAGTTGGAGGCTATTGCAAAGGAGCAACAGGAAGCCCTGCTAGCAGCCCAGAAGGAGATCTCAGAATTGAAGATTAGGGCTGGTGTGAAGAGGTCAAAGGACTAGGGCAGATTCAAGAAGCTAACCACTGCTATCACCACCAGGAATCTTCTTATCAGGAACCTCACAGAGCATCCAGCTGACCCTGTAACTGAAGCACTTCTGAAGGAAGTTCAGGAGGATGAGTTTGGTCTTGGTGTCTGACTTTTGTTTGTTGTTGCTTTCATTTCATGTACTTTTCTTTTTCTTATGCTGTATTTTGACCCCTCAGGGGCATGTTTTGTAAAAAAAACTAACTATGTATGATTCATCATTTGTAATATATTCATTAGTTTGTTTCATCTGAGTTCTTTCAAAGCAACATCAAAGCATCTTCTTCAGGGGTCTGGAAAAGTCAAAACCAGATGCCAAGCCGGATACCTTGGAAACAAAAAAGCATACTGCATTGCATACTAACTTTTGTTTTGTTTTGTAGGTTTTGTTTTGTTTTTGTTACTAACTCTGTTGTGATTCAGGAACTATTGCTCGACGTCGGATGTTCCCACTCAACCGTCCGCACAGATATCCTACCCGCAACAACCTTCCGGGTATACAAATGGACCAAGTACAGCAGGACCTTACAGAAGTCAGGGCTCAAATGGCCAATGAGAGGTTGGAAATGAGAAACCAGATGACCCAGTTCATGGAGGTGATGAATGGTTTGGCTCAAAGCCAAGAAAGATTAAGGGCATTGGTAGAAAGGCAGACCCAGGAGGAACCCCATCTAGGGACTGGAGGAACGAGCAACAATGAGAGAGTTCAGCCTCATGTTAATCCACCTGTGTATGGACCCCACCTTCATCCAGAGATCAACATCCCTGCTAATGTACAAGGTAATGCCACTGCAGGCAGAGTATTACAAGAAGACCCCCAAGAGGATCAATTCACTGTGATGGGAGCTGGGGATGAAGCCTATGACAGAAGGCTAGATGAAATTGCTGAAAAATTGAGATTTCTGGAGTCTCAAAATTCCCTGGGCTTTGATGTCATGGACATGGGATTAGTGGACGGGGTAAGGATTCCCCACAAGTTTAAACCTCCGTGCTTTGAGAAGTACAACGGAACCTCCTGTCCGCGAACCCACTTGCAATCCTTTCTGGGGAGGCTGAAGGCATACACCATGGATGAAAAACTGTGGATGTTTTATTTCGAAGACAGTTTAACAGGAGCTTCAAGGGAATGGTACTCTCATTTAACCAGAGCAACCATCAGATGCTGGAAGGACCTAGCTGAGGCCTTCATCAGACAGTACCAGTACAACTTGGATATGGCTCCTAACAGGACCCTCCTGATGGGAATGTCTTAATCATCCAGGGAAAGCTTCCGGGAATACGCCCAGAGGTGGAGACAGCTTGCTGCTGCTGTCCAGCCACCCATGTCGGAAAGGGAAATGGCCGACATGTTTATGAACACCCTTCAAGGGACATACATTGACAGGCTAGCTGCCTTTTCTTCCACCAGCTTCGCTGACGTGGTCATAGCTGGGGAAAGAATTGAAAGCCTATTGAAGATGGGCAAAATTTCTGACAACGGTGCGAGCTCGTCCAGCAACCCAAGAAAGCCTTTTGTGGGCCCAAGAAGAACCGGTGAGACTAATGCTATTCAGGCTAATAGGGGCAGACCACAGTATGTTCACAGGTCAGTGGCAGCTGTCACTATTCCCGCTCCAATTCCGCAGCAACCAGCATATCAGCCACATCAACAACCCCACTACCAGCAACAAACTCAGTATCCGCCTCAGAGAAACTACAATAACAACAACAGTAACAATCAACAAAGAACTTTTCAGCAGAGACCATCTCAGGCCAATAGGGTGATTGATCCAATCCCTATGCCTTATGCCGCTTTATTGCCACAGCTCCTGAATCTCAACTTGGTTGAGTTAAGGACGTTGGCACCACCAGATCCTTCCAGCCTGCCAAGAAATTATGACGCCAACGCCAGATGTGCTTTTCACTCCAATGCGCCTGGCCACAGTACAGAGAAGTGCAGAGCTTTACAAATGAAGGTACAAGACCTGGTAGATTCTAAAGCTCTAAACTTTGCACCCCCGCCAAATGTAAACAAGAACCCCATGCCCAACCACGGAGGACCCAGAATTAATGCTATTGAGGAAGATAAGCCGTCTTTCTTAATAACCAGTGTGGGGCAGATTCGGACACCCCTGGTAGAGATTAAATCTCAACTCCTTGAATGCCAGATGTTCCCGGGGTGTGAGCTCGGGTGCGGTTATTGCAACATTTCGGTAAATGGGTGTGATAACTTGAGAAGCGACATAGATGGTCTTATCCAGAGTGGCCTACTTCAAATCACAACATCAACACCTCCAAATCCAACAAATTCTTTGACAATAATTCCCGAGTCTCCTACAATTGCAACGACAATTATTCCAAACAATTCTTCGTTCTCATCAACAAATGCTTCACCTATCACTTCAGCAAACCAAATATCAACAAACATCTCTTCTACAACATCAGCACCCCTTTATTCATAATCTTCTACAACAGCAACACCCATCCAATCAACAGAATCTTCTACAACGCCAACAGACATCTCAGCTGTCACCATTTATTATGATCCGTCATATGTTCCTCCTAACAACAATTTTCAACAACAAACAGTGGCATCTCCTGCCAGGACACCGATCACCATCTACTATGATCCACACACTATTTCAACACCCTCCTCTGCTGCAGTCAGTCCGGTTACCATCACGGTACCTGGACCAGTTCCATATGAAAGCAGTAATGCCATCCCTTGGCATTATGGCTCTGACCTTTACTGCAATGGGGAGAAGACCACTCTTGACTCTTCAACCTCTTCTCCACAGATTGACAATGTCGGGGGAGGCGGAGGCTTCACCAGAAGCGGACGCCTCTTTGCCTCGCAATCACAGAAACCTAATGCCGAAGCAGAAGCTGCTGCCAAAGCAAAGGGAAAGAGTGTAATATCTGAAGAACCCATTCTCAAGGAAACACAGAAGACATCTTTTGAACAAGATGTAGACGATTTTATGAGAATTATCAAGAGGAGTGATTACAAGGTGGTGGATCAGCTTCACCAAACTCCCTCAAAAATCTCCATTTTATCCCTGCTGATGTGTTCCGAAGCTCACCGGAATGCATCACTAAAAGTTTTGCACGCAGCATATGTGCCAGAGGAGATCACCGTTAATCAGCTGGAGACCGTGGTAGCAAATGTCAATACCAGCCATGGGTTGGGTTTTACCAATGCTGATTTAACAACGGAGGGATGTAACCACAATAAGGCTTTGCACATCACCCTGGAATGCAAGGGTGCTGTCCTATCACATGTACTGGTAGACACTGGGTCTTCACTCAATGTTTTACCAAAGAAAGCCCTGGTGAAGCTGGAATACGATGGCTTGGCATTACGCCCAAGTAATTCGGTGGTAAGAGCATTTGATGGCTCTAAGAGATCAGTGCTAGGTGAGATTGATCTGCCTGTGATGATTGGCCCGCAGACCTTTAAAATTACCTTCTATGTGATGGACATTCAGCCGGCCTACAGCTGTTTGTTGGGTAGACCTTGGATCCATGCCGCTGGCGCAGTTACGTCTACCCTTCACCAGAAGTTGAAATTCGAATGGGAGGGCCAGATCATCACCATCTGTGGTGAAGAAGATATCTTTGTTAGCCATCTGGCTACATACAAATACATTGAGATGGATGGAGAGATCCATGAAACCATGAGCCAAGGATTTGAGGCCCTGAACATTAATGAAGCATCTGCTGTACTTGGAACCTCCATGACATCTTATCAGCAAGCCAGGAAGGTTGTTGAAGAGGGGACTGCCCAAGGCTGGGGCAAGCTGCTGCCAGTGGAGAAGAAGGAAGACCGATTTGGGTTGGGTTACAAACCAACTCAACAAGATCAATCAGAGGCTGCTAAGAAGCCCAACTTTGTCAGTGGGGGGATGCTCACCCCAGATGCAGTGAACAATTTGGAAGATGAGTCGGAAGATGAGCGCAACCTGGAGAGCTGGATACGTCCAAGGATCCCGGGGAGCCGTATCTCAAACTGGTCTTCCCAGGAAATTATAAGGGTTACTCCTGCAGAGTAATTATTATTTCCTGTATATTTTAAGCATGCATCAAGTCTTGCATCTTGCCCAAGATGACAAGACTCATTTTGTAATCGGGCCATCTGTAATTTTGTGCAAACAGATCAATCAATGAATATCGGACATCTTTTGCAAATGAGTCTTTTTCTTTTCCGCTCACTGTTTTTCATTTTTCTTTTTGTACAAAAATAAAAATGGCAATGTTTTCCAAAATGATAAACTTCATTTCACTTTTTCTAAAACAAGATTAAAATCAATCACTAAAATGAACAATCTAAACCCTTGCAGAGAGTGCCTTTCAGACTGCACCGACAACAGCACAGCTATGACTTCGTATGACTTTGACAATCCAATCAATCAAGCTGATGAAGGGGTTGAATAAGATTATGAGCTTCCTGAAGAGCTAGCCAGGTTGTTAAGGCAAGAGGAGAAGGTTATCACTCCTCATCAGAAGGAGATCGAAACGGTTAATCTTGGTACGGAAGAAGACGTGAAAGAGGTTAAGATTGGGGCCTGCTTACAAGACTCAGTGAAAGAGCAACTGATTGACTTGCTTCGGGAATATGTGGATGTGTTTGCTTGGTCTTACCAGGATATGCCAGGGTTGGACACCGATATTGTCATGCACAAGCTGCCATTAAGAGAGGACTGCCCGCCAGTAAAACAGAAGCTGCGCCGTACTCGCCCAGACATGGCAATGAAGATAAAGGAAGAGGTACAAAAACAGTGGGACGCCGGGTTCCTTGTTGTGACTAGTTATCCGCCGTGGGTTGCTAATATTGTACCTGTGCCTAAGAAAGACGGCAAGGTGAGGATGTGTGTTGACTACCGGGATCTGAACAGAGCAAGTCCGAAAGATGATTTCCCTTTACCTCACATTGATGTATTGGTGGATAATACGGCTCAGTTCTCGGTGTTCTCCTTCATGGACGGATTTTCAGGATACAATCAGATCAAAATGTCACCTGAAGACATGGAGAAGACGACTTTCATCACACCCTGGGGCACGTTCTGTTATAAGGTGATGCCATTCGGACTGAAGAATGCTGGTGCAACCTATCAACGGGCTATGGTAACATTATTCCATGACATGATCCATAAAGAAATTGAGTGTTATGTGGATGACATGATTGCCAAGTCCCTCATAGAAGAAGACCACCTGGTAAATCTGCTAAAGTTATTCAAGCGTCTGAGGAAATACCAACTGAAGTTGAACCCCAACAAGTGCACATTCGGGGTGCGATCTGGTAAGCTGTTGGGATTTATTGTAAGCGAGAAAGGGATTGAAGTTGACCCTGATAAAGTCAAAGCCATTCAAGAAATGCCTGCACCAAAGACAGAAAAAGAGGTTCGAGGTTTTCTAGGTAGATTGAACTACATTTCAAGGTTCATATCTCACCTTACAGCAACCTGTGAACCTTTGTTCAAGCTGTTAAGGAAAGAACAGACGGTCAGGTGGAACGGAGACTGCCAGAGGGCTTTTGACAAGATCAAGGAATATTTACAAGAGCCTCCAATCCTTATGCCTCCAGTTGAGGGAAGACCTCTGATAATGTATTTGACAGTATTAGAAGAGTCAATGGGGTGTGTGCTGGGCCAGCATGACGAGTCTGGTCGAAAAGAGTATGCAATTTACTACCTAAGCAAAAAGTTTACCGACTGTGAACAACGTTATTCACTACTCGAGAAAACTTGATGTGCTTTAGCGTGGGCTGCTCGCCGACTGAGGCAGTATATGTTGACCCACACTACTTTATTGATATCAAAGATGGACCCAGTTAAGTACATTTTCGAGAAGCCAGCGCTTACCGGACGGGTTGCACGATGGCAAATGATCCTCACAGAATATGACATCCAGTACACATCTCAGAAAGCCATCAAGGGCAGTGTATTGTCTGATTATCTTGCTGAGCAACCTATTGATGATTACCAGCCTATGAGATTTGACTTCCCTGATGAAGACATCATGTTCATAAAAGCAAAAGATCGTGAAGAGCATATTCACACTGAAGGGCCTGACCCGGAAGAAGAATGGACTATGATGTTTGACGGGGCTGTTAATATGAATGGTCGTGGTGTTGGTGCAGTACTCATTACACCTAAGGGGGTTCACATGCCTTTATCGGCAAAGCTCACCTTTAACTGCACTAACAACGAAGCTGAATACGAAGCTTGCATTATGGGTCTTGAGGAAGCCATTGACCTCAGGATCAAGACATTGACTGTATTCGGAGATTCAGCTCTGGTAGTTAATCAAACCAACGGCAAATGGTACACACACCAGGATCATCTGATACCTTACAGGGATTATACAAGGAGGTTATTGACTTTCTTTACAACAGTCAAGCTTGAGTATATCCCTCGGGACGAGAATCAGTTTGCAGATGCTCTGGCTACA
Source organism: Lathyrus aphaca (assembly GCA_963966055.1). Classification (NCBI taxonomy): domain Eukaryota; kingdom Viridiplantae; phylum Streptophyta; class Magnoliopsida; order Fabales; family Fabaceae; genus Lathyrus; species Lathyrus aphaca. Next base: position 179,547,118 of record OZ014519.1, read on the forward strand.
ATTTCATCCATGATCAAAGTTCAAGTTGCCAACTTTGTACCTCAAATTTCAGTGTCCAGACTTGACAGACCAGCATATGTGTTCGCAGCAGATGTTGTTAAGGATGATAAGCCTTGGTTCCATGACATTAAGTGCTTCTTGGAGGATCAAACATACCCACCTGGGGCATCTTCCAATGATAAGAAGACTTTAAGAAGGCTTGCTGGTAGTTTCTTTCTGAACACTGACGGTTCCCTGTACAAGAGAAACTTTGATATGGTACTCCTCAGATGCGTTGATAGAACAGAGGCAGACTTGTTGATGCACGAAGTGCACGAAGGATCCTTTGGTACCCATGCTGGAGGACATGCAATGGCCAAGAAGTTGCTAAAATCAGGTCATTACTGGATCACAATGGATGCCGACTGTTGTGCCTACGCCAGAAAATGCCACAAATGCCAGATTTATGCGGATAAGGTGCATGTGCCTCCCAATCCTTTGAATGTGATGTCTTCACCCTGGCCCTTTGCTATGTGGGGCATTGAGATGATCGGCAAGATTGAGCCAACTGCTTCGAATGGCCACAGATTCATCTTGGTTGCCATTGACTATTTCACCAAGTGGGTCGAAGCAGCTTCATATGCAAACATTACAAGGAAAGTGGTAGCCAGATTTCTGAAGAGAGATATCATCTGTCGATACGGAGTTCCCGAGCGAATCATTACTGACAATGGTTCCAACTTGAACAATAAAATGATGGCAGAGCTATGCCGGGACTTCAAGATCCAACACCACAATTCTTCTCCTTACAGGCCAAAGATGAACGGCGCTGTTGAGGCAGCTAATAAGAATATCAACAAGATTGTGCAGAAGATGGTAGTCACTTATAAAGACTGGCATGAAATGCTACCGTTTGCCTTGCATGGGTACCGCACGTCAATCAGAACATCCACTGGGGCAACACCGTATCAGCTTGTATATGGTATGGAGGCAGTCCTACCTGTTGAAGTTGAATTACCCTCCTTACGGGTACTGATGGATGTTAAGCTGAACGAAGAAGAATGGGTCTGATCCCGATACGAACAACTGAGTCTGATTGAAGAGAAAAGATTGGCTGCAATTTGTCATGGGCAGTTGTATCAGAAAATAATGAAGAGAGCCTTCGATCAGAAAGTCAGGCACCGAGAGTACCAAGTAGGAGATCTTGTGCTGAAAAGAATCCTCCCTCCTCATACAGACCACAGGGGCAAGTGGACTCCGAACTATGAAGGACCATTCGTAGTAAAGAAAGTCTTCTCGGGTGGAGCTCTGATGCTCAGCACTATGGATGGTGAAGACTTCCCGTCCCCTGTGAATTCAGATGCAGTTAAAAAATACTTCGCATAAAATGACCCGCTGGATATAAAAAACAGAATGTAAGTCCAGGCAAAAATAGGGCATCCCGGCGAGTCAAAAACAGAATAAAAGACTCGAGCAAAAATAAGGGAAAATAAACAAAAAATGTACACCCGCTGAGTTGAAAAGCCGCATTGGACAGCTCAGGCAAAAATGGGTATCCCGATGGATTGAAAACCCGAAAGGGCGATCCATGCAAAATAAGGGAATAAGCGAACAACTGCATTCTGAATTCGTCTGTATCGCTTACAACTTGGTAAACCTCGAAAGGATCAAGCTTCTCTCAGAATCAGCCTTCTTCAGAAAGCAAGACGAGAAGAACGTCAAATGTCATACGAGTCATAGCAAAAGGGAAGCTCCTTGAAGCGTCGTCAACATTGCCAACGTTTTGTTTCTCCATTTGTAACAATCTCCTCATTTTAGGGGATATGTTTCTTTGACTGTATCTTGCCAATTCAGGGCACATGAATCAATAAAATCAGATTCTTAGTCACACTTTGTCTCATACTCTTTTATTTGCAAAAACGTCTGATGTCATTAATATATCGATTGCATAAATACAGATGCGTCTTTCTGAAACTACGTGCTTGCAGGAAATATACTTATTCCCGGGAGTAACTAAACTCCCACGACGGAATCCAGTAAGGGATACCTCGGGATTACTTGTGCGCTTCTATCTTTGCAGGATTATAGGTATTCAAAGTGCGACATGGGGCATGTAAGCTTTATCCCAGCAAGCTGGCAAATCAGCACTCACCCAGTCTTAGCACCCAAAGTGTTTTCTCCCCAGCTGAGTTGCCACTTGTTATTTCTCCCCAGCCGAGGTGCCAATCATTCTTCCTCCTCAGCCAAGTATAAAAGCCAGGGAACCATCTCCCCACAGAGTTTCAGCCTCTATCCAGAAGAGCAACGCATGAAGGAATCACAACAGAGTGACGAGAGCTTCTACAAACCCCAGCTGGGTCCTCCATTTACTGGAATAGGTCTATCATTGACCCATTTCCCCAAGCAGAATCATATGCGTTAGATCTACCAATGATCTCATCCCCAGCTGGGATGTCCACTTCAAACAGATCGACTAGAAATCTTCACAGCAACGGGATCCGAATCCCGGATTGGTATCCTTGCATAATCATAGCATTCGCATCATATTCGCCCCCACAAAGCGTAGCATTCCGTCTAAAACGGAGCATTACAGCAAAAATCAAACATATCGCATAATCATAAGCCATGCTCTGAATCAAGCACTTGTGAATAATGATAACCCGTCAAAAATATACAGAATGCTCCCCAGATTCCCCAGCGGAGAGCTAAGGCTAAAGCAGTTGCCTTACACTCACAAACATCAATATATACTCCTTGTGGCACCCGTCCGTGTCATATCCCCAGTAGAAAGCCAAAGCGTCCCCTCTGCACTCACAGATACTTGTATATATATAACTTTCTTGACATCCGTCCGTGTCACTTTCCCCAGCACAGTAACCTAACACTTTGTATATCAGATATTTGTTTATGCTATACTTTTCTCCTTTTGACACTCGTCCGTGTCACTCTCCCCAACAGGTTAAATACCTGTCTATACACCACTCATACTTATTACTCTTATGCCTGATACTCGTCCGTATCTTCTATACACCACTTATATCATCTCAGATTCGACACTAGTCCATGTTCTTTGTTAACCAGTTGGTACTCGTCCGTATCATAGTCTTAAGGATGCTCGTCCGCATCTTTAATCCATACACGTGTAAAAAACTCTTGTCTTCTTGAATTTCGACACTCGTCTGTGTCTACTATCCCCCAGAAGAGTCCCCTCAGATTCGACACTCGTCCGTGTTCTCTGTTAACCAGTTGATACTCGTCCGTATCATCATCTCTGAACATGTGTCAGTATTTGTTTCTACCCGATACTCGTCTGTATCGTAGTCTTAGGGATGCTCGTCCGCATCTTTAATCTATATACACAGCGTCAAAATACTTATACCTTTATTTCTTGGATATAAACACTCGTCCATGTTTACTATTCCCCAGTAGATCGCCAGCAACGCAAAATTTCTTTTCTATCTGACATTCGTCCTGTGTCATGATAAACCCTGAGAGCAGCCGTACCCTGCTAGGTGATCGTCCTTCACCTCTTGATGATCGTCCTTCATCATGCTCATCCGATGGCCGTCCCCATCGTCGACCTTTTCTATCCGACATTCGTCTTGTGTCGTGATATTCAGCAGCCGCCCCCTGCTAGGTGATCGTCCTTCACCTTTTGATGATCGTCCTTCATCATTTTATCCGATGGCCGTCCCCATCGTTGATCTTGTTATCTGATATTCGTCCTATGTCATGATAAACCTTGAGAGCAGCCGTCCCCTGCTAGGTGACCGTCCTTCACCTCTTGATGATCGTCCTTCATCATGCTCGTCCGATGGTCGTCCCCATCGTTGACCTTTTATCCGGCATTCGTCCTATGTCGCGATATTTTTGGCAGCCGTACCCTGCCAGGTGATCGTCCTTCACCTTAGATGACTGTCCCTCATCTTAACCCTTTCAGAGCAGCCGTCCCCTGCTAGGTGATCGTCCTTCACCTTTGATGACCGTCCCTCATCATTATTACATTTATTCTTTAACCCGATGGCCGTCCCCGTCGTGGTCCCTTTTCCTTTTCCTGATGATCGTCCTTCATCAGTTTAGCCCGATGGCCGTCCCCATCGTTGTTTACATTACTTTATGAACCTGATGGCCGTCCCCATCATTTTTCATTAATCCCCAGAAAGTCGTATAGCTTTACTTGATGGCCGTCCCCATCATAATCCTTGTTATCCCCAGCTTGTCGGCCGTCCCCGTCATTGCTTTATTTCCCGCACTTTTCCCAGCGTGTCGGCCGTCCCCGTCATTGCTCTTTCCCCAGCAGTCGTCCCCTGCTCGACGGTCGTCCTCCGTCGCCCACACTTTATAATATACTTTATGTTCTTTTACAATCTATATCCCTTTTCTTCTTCATTCTGTGAGTGCAAATTTTGGACTGTCTTTGGTATTCAACCACAAGTTATCTTGTTTGCCTGTTAAGCCGTCGCTTACATCCTGCACAGCTAACTCATGTTTGAATAGGGGCAGCTGTAAACACCCCAAATTTGCCCTCACCCATTCACACCATGGCTTGTGATCATTTCATATGCATAAACTCAATCATAGCATCTCATATCACATTTTTGATTCATTGCATTGGTTCAAAGTCATCTGCATCTAGGGTTTGTGATCTGAGCAATCCAAGAGCTTCTTGAGCCACTCCAAAGGTCATCAATCACTTCAAAGGGGTCCATGTATGTTCAAGCATCATATTATATCCCCTCAAAGTCAAGAATGTCAAAAAATCACAGGAACTGAGAATGGCATGGAAGCAGAGCCAGGTTTGACTGCACAAATGACCTAGAATTAGGGTTTTGGTTTCAAAGGCCATAACCCCAAATTTTTTGGTCACTCTTGTTTCTATTGGTCTCTATATGGTATAGGGATCATGCATATCAATTTTCATGAAGAAATTCAATGGGGAAGTCATCTGATCAAGGGTTGACTTTCTAGGCAAGTCAGTGCAAAATCAGGGCATCTGAGGCCCCCAATGACCCAACCAAAGGGTGTTCATCATCATTTTGATTATGTATGATCTTTATTTGATCATGGAAGATGTTGGAAGTTCACAAAATTGAAGAATCTCAAGTCATTTGCAAAGTTGACTTTTTGGGAAAGTTGACTTTTATTGAAAATTGCCATTTTGGGAAACTTTTTCAACCCTTGCTTTTTGATTCAAAAATGCTTCAAATGGAAAAACTTTGGTCATGAAAGTTATAGAATGGATCATTCCCTTTTCAAAAAGTACAAGAACTTGACCTAATTCATTTTGGATCAAAAGTTATGGCTTGTCAAAGTTGGCCAAAATCACAAAATTGGAAGTTTTCTACCAAAGAGGCATTTTGCAAAATGCTTTGATAAAGTGTTCTAAAGGCCTCAAATGTGTACCATTTCTTCACAACATGATCACATGACCTCTAAAATTCAGAATGGGCCAAGGGATCACTCATTTTCATGACTTATGGAGCAAGAAATTTCAAAAGAAGCAAAAGTGAAGCAAGTTGCAAAAACTCACTCAAGTTTGAATTCACTTGCTTGCTGACTTCATAATCAATCCTAGGGCTCTCCACACTTCTTGCTGCGCAGGACACCCCATTTGTCCTTGGCTAGCTAGTAGCCCATGCCTCTCTTACACAAATTTGACATTTTGGCAACTTGAGCCATACCAATCACAGCAGTACACATCAACTCATCTGACCTATCACACTTGTTTATACAAACCAAAAGCAAGCCATTTCACATAACACACAAGCCTGAAAGCACCAAGAAGACAGCTCTCTCATTTTCCACCCCATTTGCAAAAGCATTCGAAACATTCTCCACAAGCTGCAAACACACAAACAAACTTCACAAACAATCTCAACATGCTTCACTGATCACAAGCCACCCATTACCATAGCCTGAAACTCCCTTAATCAAAAACACGATCACCACCCTCCCTTGAACAGAACTTCTGTAATCTTTCAAACCAGCCATCACAAACTTCTTCCAAGTATCAAGACCTCATCAGGAGCTCAAGATGAGTGGTTTGCACAAAGAAAGGAGGTCAGAAAGTTGCGAACTGAGAAAGCTCAAGCTCAGGTACCTCAAGAACTTTTTTTTTTCCAGAAATGAGTTTTTAAGTTCCTAGATTGTTCTTCATGCTTTGCTGATCACTCTGATGTTTTTACTTTTTGAAATGGTGGAGTATTGAGTATGTATGGACTGTCTGAAATTTTCTGCCCTAAAAATGTTTTGTTTCGATTTGCTTGATTCATGATAAAAAAATGATTTTTGTTTGGGGGTTTTGATTCAGTGTTGAATGGGGATGGATTCTGGGCAATTAGATTTCATTTTCATGGCGTTTTGAGAAAGTTAGCAACTTTCAGGTGAGAGTCTCGCCGGAGAAGACGACCGGAAGTCTTCTCCGGCCACCTGAAAGTGTTTAGGGTTTAATCAGGGTCATTAATGAAGTTTTAATGTGGTGCGTTGGATAGGCTGACCAGAGTTGACCCGCGCGCGTTTGGATGGCTAGGATGTGTCATTAGAAACCCTAATCCATAATTAACCTAATTAATTCAGTTTAATTAATATAAAATGGAAATTAGGCCAGTTTGAATCTCAACCCTAGGATCACGCGCGCAGTCTTTCCCTCCTTCCTGAGTTTGAATCCTGGCCACTGGATGCGCATACTTTTCATTTAATTCATTTTATTTTCTATTTTATTTCATTTGTTTTCTACATTTTATTTAAAATAGTAAAAATCATTGAAAAATTCTGAAAATTTTTATTCAAGCTTTTATTAATTTTCAGAAACCAAAAACATTTTTATTTTTACTTTTTGCATTAAAAAATATTTTTAAATCATTTAAAAGATTATTTTTAATTAATTAATGAGAATTAATTAATTAAAAATACTTTTAGGTATTTAAAAATCACAAAAAAATTCATGGAACATTTAAAACCATTTAGAAACATTGTCCAACCTTCAAACCAAATTTCTTTTTTGATCTTGATGTCTTTTGACAATTTTCCATGGAATTAATTTCATTTCAAGGCATTATTTTGATCCAATCTTCAAAAATTCATTTCTGCCTAACCTTTAAAAGTTGGACTTTGATTCTTTTTGCATTGCATCTTGTATAGCATGTAGTTTATAGGATTAAATTGGCATGAATTGATCTTGCATTTCCTATTTGTTTGGCATTTTTCTTGACTAGGTGCCTTAAAACCCTAACAAGCTTGAGGAATCCATAACCCTCATTAGGTTAAGAGTTAGGACCCCTCCTTTGGGCAGTGAGTTTGTATAGGTTTAGGGTTCCTTTGAATGCATTTTCAATTTTTTATCATGATGTTTGCTTCTGGTTTTGATTTTTGTTTTGTGCATTGATCATAAACCCTAACTTGGGCTTTCATTTGCATCCATCTTCCATTTGCTTGCATACCATGACTTGCCATGACATTTTGTGCATCCATTTGATTCATAATACATCTTAGGACATGTTTGATCATTTCATCTTTCATTTGCCATGTTGTATGTCATTTGCATTTCATGACTTTTCATGTATGTTCATGATTCTAAGCATGCCTCATTTGCATCCATATGTTTGTGTGATCATTCCCATGCCTTGCCTCATATGTGCATCATTTCTTAGCATCATTAGCATCATGATCATGCTTCTGGTTTTGGTTTGCATCATCCCACTTCATCTCATTTTGCATTGCATTGCATTCCTTTCTCTAACTTTTCAGGTGGTAAGTTACTTTGAGAAGTGAATTTGCCTTCACTTCTCATAATCTCTTTTCATCTCCCTTATGCATCATTGCTGCATTTTGTCTTGTGTTTGAGATTGAGCTTGCTCATTCTTGCTCTTCTTACTTTCTTTCTTCAAGTGACTTGTCTTCTTAAATGAAGCAAGTTACTTTGCTTCTCTTTGCTCCTTTCATCTGCTTCCTGGTGGTTTCTCTGAAGATCTTTCTTGCAAACCTCACAAACCTTAGGAACAACCAAGCATGACAATGATTAGGGTTTTGATTAGTTCCCCCCACTTAGTTTTACCTTTGTGTCATCTTTGAGTCTTCTCTTCTTATCTCATAATCAGGGACTAAACCCTAAAGGCTTTAAGGCTTTGTGATTAAGCTTATGCCTGCATCCTTCTATTAGGATGGAGTGTATAACTTTAATCCTAAGTGTTAAACCCTTAATGTGTTTAACTCCTTTAATCAATTCACTTAATAATCATCAAGACATCAAGCTTGTAACTTGGGCCTTGCATTAGGGTTCTAATTCTTCCTTAATTGGTTAAGAAGGACTAACCCTAGTGTTAATGGACAAGTCCCTCTCAAGTTGTCTTACAAACCCTAAAAAATCACTTCTTCATCATAACATTAACTAAAACCCACTTAATAAAGGCTTTGTTTTGTCATGGGTTTAATCCCTAATCATGGATTAAGTTGAGGAGCTTTCCTCAGTTTAAACATTCTCATCTATTATCCTTCTATTAGGATGGTGTAATGAGTCTGTTTAATCCCTGATTATGGCTTAATCTCATTACTTAACACTAAACAAAAACAACAAAAACATCTAACTAATCACAAGTAGGTTAATGATCTTAATCCTACACCATGGTGATTAAGTGTGAGATGCTGACTTCACACTTAAGGTATTCTCATTACCCCTAATCAGAGGGAGGATGTGATGAGTTTACTAACCCATTGGTTTAGGCTTAAGCTCATTAACTTATGACAAACATCCAAAAGCAATAAAAGACTGAAAACACAAAAACAAACAATAATCGTCTCCTCCGGGATTCTTTTCTCATCTCATTCACTCATAAACGAGAACTTGCTTCTTCCGTCTAATGCAAGACAGTTTGCACCTGAGCCAGACAGGTCATACACTTGAGCATTGACAAATAAGCAGTTCACGGGTCAATTTATCTTTCAGTTTCTTTGGGTCGAACTACGGTGTTCTGACTTCCTCATTGCACGAGAGGATACGTAGGCATAACTTAACAGTTATCGAACAAAAGTCTCTGTATATTCCCCTTCCCTCCAGCATTATTCTTTTAGCCTCATGATCTTGGGCATCCCATTCCTACACTGACACTGTACATTTATACATTTTATTTCTTTCACACAGACACCTGTACATTCTGTTTCAGCTCTTTTGTACACAAATTGCACTGAAACTACCCCTTTGAAACACAAATCTTTTAAGCGTGGATCCCGTCGAGTACAACGGACAATCTGGGTGCTAATACCTTCCCAGGTTGTAACCAACCCCCTTTCTCAGTCTCTCTGGTTCGCAACCGTCTTATCCATATCTTTCTAGGTCTATGCAGCATTACCTTTCCTTCGGGATAAAAATGCCTAGCTGGCGACTCTTTTCATTTCATCCCTTCGCCGACCGTTCGCGTCTGTACCTTATTTGAGCCAGTCTCATCTTTTGGGAGCGACAACGCCACAACGCGAAGGTCATAAAAAGAGAGTTCCAGGTGGGCATCCTGGTCCTCAGAAGAAACCAAAAAAACCCAAGAGAGGGCAAACTGGCCGCCAACTGGGAAGGCCCCTACCGCGTCCGCGACAAGACGAGCAATGGGGCCTATTATCTGGAAAACCTACAAGGTGAAGAACTCGCTCGACCATGGAACGCAGAAAAACTTAGACAATATTATAGCTAAACGTAGCCCGGGAAGACATGGGAGGTACGACCACGCTCTTCACCACTAAACTAAAGGAAGGATAAATGCCCCCCAATGGCGAACACAACCCTCCTCGACTATGGACACCTCAAGACGAGCCCCAACGTCACAGTACCACGCTGGCAGGGCACCCAACTCGCGATGGGAAAAGCCCAAGCCCCGAGGTCAGAGTTTTTCGATCGCAAACCCTACCTCGATTCAAGGCGAGAATAAACAGTTCAAAAATAAGTAAAACAAATTAATATCGAAATAAAATTCATTAAGCACGGTCGCAACAGACCAAGAAAACTACAAAAGGAGCCCGAAGGCCAATATTCAAGCGGGCACAAAAGGCCATTACAAACGGGCACAAAGGCCACTACATAAACAGGCACGCAGGCCCTACAAAAAAAACAACAAAAATTCTAAAGACTCCTCCCGGAGTTACTCTTCACGGCCATCCTCCTCCTCCTCTTCCAGCTCCTTCTCAGCTTCGAAGGGGCACACAACCTAAAGTTTTCTTACTCTACACAGGAAAATCATACATTTTCCTACCTACCAAACGAAAAAGCATGAAAAACAGAGAATTTGAGTTGTTACCTGACATAATGGAGACGAGGAGAAGACGGTGGCGCGCGGGCAGATAACAGCGGTGCAGACGAGCAAAGAGAGAGTTCTTATCAGAGTTTCCGGTCAAACGTGAGAGCGAAAAAGTCCAAATGAAGTGGACCAACCCCTTTATATAGCCACAAGCGCGTGGACAGACGCGCCAGGTAATCATTACCTAGACCCTACGCTGCCGTTTGCACAGGAAACGAAGCGACGCACCATTAATGCTGAGACACGTCAGTCCACAAGAATCCTGAACGACGTCGAGCAATTGCAAATCTCCTCGACTATAAGGAGCATCCTCGACTCTGTGAAACACCACATGCCCAACAAACTCAAAAGCACGTGCAGGTATATGCCCAACACCTTCTTCAATGCACCTACGTCCGCCTATGCTCTAATTCATCGCTCCGACTCGGAGACTCTGTCGCTCCCACCAAATGACACCACGGGTCAGAAGGGGTACAGACGCGAACGGTCGGCAAAAGAGGGAAGAGAACACACAAGGATGAACTCAGAAAGACAAGAGTCGCCAGCTAGGCATTTTTATCCCGGAGGAAAGGTAATGCTGCATAGACCTAGAAGGATATGGATAAGACGGTTGCGAACCAGAGAGACTGAGAAAGGGGGTTGGTTACAACCTGGGAAGGTATTAGCACCCAGATTGTCCGCCGTACTCGACGGGATCCACGCTTAAAAGATTTGTGTTTTAAAAGGGTAGTGTTAGTGCTATCTGTGTATCAAAGCTGGAAAGAATGCAAGTGTCAGTGTAAAAGAGGTGTGAAGTGTATAAATGAAGCGTCAGTGTAAGAACAAGAATGAAATGCTCAAGACTATGAGGCTTAAAGAATAATGCTGGAAGGAGGGGGAATATACAGAGACTTTTGTTCGATAACTGTTAAGTTATGCCTACGTATCCTCTCGTGCAATGAGGAAGTCAGAACACCGTAGTTCGACCCAAAGAGACTGAAAGATAAATTGACTTGTGATCTGCTTACTTGTCTATGCTCAAGTGTATGACCTGTCTGGCTCAGGTGCAAACTGTCTTGCATTAGACGGAAGAAGCAAGTTCTCGTTTGTGAGTGAGTGAGATGAGAAAAGAATCCCGGAGGAGACGATTATTGTTTGTTTTTGAGTTTTCAGTCTTTTATTGCCTTTTGAAGTTTGTCATAAGAAAATGAGCTTAAGCCTAAACCAATGGGTTAGTAAACTCATCACATCTTCCCTCTGATTAGGGGTAATGAGAATACCTTAAGTGTGAAGTCAGTGTCTCACACTTAATCACCATGGTGTAGGATTAAGATCATTAACCTACTTGTGATTAGTTAGATGTTTTTGTTGTTTTTGTTTGGTGTTGAGTAATGAGATTAAGCCATAATCAAAGATTAAACAGAATCATTACACCATCCTAATAGAAGGATAATAGATGAGAATGTTTAAGCTGAGGAAAGCTCCTCAACTTAATCCATGATTAGGGATTAACCTCATGACAAAACAAAGCCTTTATTAGATGGATTTTAGTTAATGATAAGATGAAGAAATGAGTTTTATGGTTTGTAAGACAACTTGAGGGGGACTTGTCCATTAACACTAGGGTTAGCCCTTCTTAACCAATTAAGGAAAGAATTAGAACCCTAATGCAAGGCCCAAGTTACAAGCTTGATGTCTTAGTGATTATTAAGTGGATTGATTAAAGGGTTTAAACACATTAAGGGTTTAACACTTAGTATTAAAGTTATACACTCCATCCTAATAGAAGGATGCAGGCATAAGCTTAATCACAAAGCCTTAAAGCCTTTAGGGTTTAGTCCCTGATTATGAGGTGAGGAGAGAAGACTCAAAGATGACACAAAGGTAAAACTAAATGGGGGGGACTAATCAAACCCTAATTGTTATCATGCTTGGAGATCCTAGGGTTGTGAGGTTTAAGAAAGAAATCTTCAGAGAAACCACCAAGAGGGAAGCAGATGAGAGGAGCAAGAAGCAAAACAACTTGCTTCACTTAAGAAGACAAGTTGCTTGAAGAAAGAAGGTAAGATGAACAAGAATGAGCAAGCTCAATCCAATACACATACAAAATGCAGCAAGGGAAGTATGAAAGAGATGAAAAGAGAATGTGAGAAGTGAAGGCAAATTCACTTCTCAAACAACTTACCACCTGAAAAGTTAGCAAAAGAAATGAAATGCAATGCAAAATGAGATGCAATGCCATGATGCAAACCAAAACAAGAAGCATAAGTATGATGTTAATGATGCTAAGAGATGATGCAAACATGAGGCAAGGCATTAGAATGATCATACAAACATATGGATGCAAGAGAAGCATGTTTTGAACCATGGATGTACATGAAAAGTTATGAAATGTAATGGACATATAACATGGCAAATGCAAGATGCAATGATCAAACATGATTCTAATATGTCCTAAGATGTATTATGAATCATGTTAATGCACAAAATGTCATGGCAATTCATGGTATGCAAGCAAATGGAGGATGGATGCAAATGAAGGCACAAATTAGGGTTTATGATCAACACACAAAGCAAAATCCAAAACCAGAAGCAAATGACATGATAAAAATTTGAAGATGCAATCAAAGGAACCCTAAACCTACACAAACTCACTGCCCAAAGGAGGGGATCCAACTCTTAACCTAGTGAGAGTTATGAATTTCCTAAGATTGCTAGGGTTCTAAGGTACCTTGTCAAGAAAAATGCTAAACAAATTGAAAATGCAAGATCAATTCATGCCAATTTTATCCTATAAACTACATGCTATACAAGATGCAATGCAAAAAGAATCATCATCCAACTCTCAATGGTTAGGCAGAAATGAATTTTTAAAGTTTGAACCAAAATATTACCCCAAAATGAATTTAATTCCATTGAGAATCATCAAAAGGTATCAAGAACAAAAAAGAAATTTGGTTTGAGAGTTGGACAATGTTTCTAAATGTTTTAAAGTGCTATGAATTTTTTGTGATTTTTAAATACCTAAAAGTATTTTTAATTAATTAATTTTCATTAATTAATTAAAAATAAACTTTTAAATGATTTAAAAATAATTTTTAATGCAAAAAATAAAAATAAAAATATTTTTGTGTTCTGAAAATTAATTAAACCTTTGACAAAAAAAATCAGAATTTTTAATGGTATTTTGCTATTTTTAATAATTCGTGCAAAAATAATCAAAACAAGTGAAAATAAAATGAATTTTAAATGAAAAATGGGAAAGTCAACTAATCTGAGGGCTGTGGTTCAAACCTAGGACGCGGGAATTGACCAGCGCGCGCATCTGGACGGCCAGAATTCAAATCTCACTAATTATGCTTAAACCCTAATCTTGTGCCCTAATTACTTTCAGGTGACCGGAACAGTGTTCCGGTCATCTTCTCCGGCAAGCCAAAATCTCCATCTCTCTCAATACGCATCAAAACCTCACAAAACTCTCCAGAATCAACCTATGAACATCACTAAACATAAACCCTAAACCAAACAACATTTATTTTTCGTGAATCAAAGGAATCAAGCAAAAACATTTTTACGGGCAAACTTTCAGATCATCATAACATGCTTGTTTCTGGCTCATTTTCAAAAATAAATAGATCCCCATGATCAGGGCAACATGTAGAACAACATTCTAACAAAAAAAAAAGGTTTTGGAAAATTTGTTCATCATGTTACCTGAGGTTGAGCTTTCAATCCAGGAGCTTTCTGGCTGCTTCTTTGGCTCAAACAAGTCCCAATGATCCTCCTTAGAAGCTTTTGACACTTAGCTGGAGTTTATATGGCCTTTAGAGAGAGTTGGCAGAAGCTCAGGCCAAGGGAGTGTGAAAATCGTATTTTTGATTGCAGTGGTTTCAGGGGCAAGTGAGGGGGGGGGGGAATGATCAGAGGATCATGGTGAGTGATTTGGTGAAGTTTGTTTTTGTGTTTGATGCTTGTGTGGTCAGATTCGAAGGAAAGTGCATAAGAGGTGAGTTTCTTGAACTATGGCTTATGATCTCTTTCAGGCTTGTGTGTGTGGTGTGTTATGCTGTATTTGGTCCACTTATCACAACTAGAGAGGTCAGAGGAGTTGGTGTGGCACTGTGGGATTGGTATGAGGGTTTTTGCAAAAAGTCAAGTCTAGGTGTACTTGAGGTATGGGCAAGTGTGAGGTTGTGATAGGGGCATGGTTGAGTTCAGCAGAGATCATGGAGTTCATATGGATCAGATTCTATGAGCTGTAACAAGTAGAGGCATGGCTTCATGAGTTTTTGCAAGTTGGTACATGTTTGCCCCCTTTGGAAATTCATGAAGTTCAAGGCACCAAAATGCAATATTCTTGGGCCAATTCTGATCTTTAGAGGTCATGTGAGTATGTTGTAATAAGTTTGTGCCCATTTGAAGTCTTTGGAATGCTTGATCATATCATTTTGCAAAATGCCTCTTTGGTACACAACTTGAAATTATGTGATTTTTCCCAACTTTGACAAACCATAACTTTTGATCCAAAATGAATTAGAACAAGTTCTTGTACTTTTTGAAAAGGGAATGATCCATTCTACAACTTTCATGACCAAAGTTTTCTCATTTGAAGCATTTTTGAATCAAAAAGCAAGGGTTGAAAAAGTTTCCCAAAATGGCAAGTTTCCATTACAAGTCATTTTCCCAAAAAGTCAACTTTGCAAATGGCTTGAAATTCTTCAATTTTGTGAACTTCTAACATCTTATATGATCAAATAAAGATCATACACAATCAAAATGATGAAGAACAACCTTTGGTTGGGTCATTGGAGGCCTCAGATGCCCTGATTTTACACTGACTTGCTCAAAAAGTCAACTCTTGATTAGATGCCTTCCCCATGGAATTTCTTCATAAAAATTGATATGCATGATCCCTATACCATATAGAGACCAATAGAAACAAGAATGACCAAAAAATTTGGAGTTATGGCCTTTGAAACCAAAACCCTAATTCTAGGTCATCTGTGCAGTTAAACCTGGCTCTGCTTCCATGTCATTCTCAGTTCTTGTGATTCTTTGACATTCTTGACTTTGTGAGGATACAATATGATACTTGAACATACATGGATCCCCTTGAAGTGATTGAAGACCTTTGGAGTGGCTCACATGGCTCTTGGATGGCTCAGATCACAAACCCTAGATGCGGATGACTTTGAAGTAATGCAGTGACTCAAGAATGTGATATGAGATGCTATGGTTGAGTTTATGCATATGAGAAGATCACAAGCCATGGTGTGAATGGGTGAGGGCAAATTTGGGGTGTTTACAGACTCGACTTGGGGGGCTCCTGTTCCGGACTGGGCCTCCGGATTGTATTGGGCTACAACCCAATATGTCGAGCAGAGGCCCATATGCTCGGGCAGATACGTATGATAGACGGGCAGGGGTGCTTACGGTCGGGCACACATCCTAGATGTCATACACACACTTAGAACGAGCAAAGAACACGTCTGCCAGTTCATTTGCCACGTCACCCAACTGTCCCCCATTATCTCCTGAAAGATAGGGGCAGTTGAACCAAGGACCAGACCCATTAGCTAGGTCTTCACGCTTCTCACGCGTTCCTTGGTAGTTTTTCCTTGGGCCTAGCTGATCCAGCCCAAGGAAGGACCTTGGCCCAGCGCTGAGGGCTCTCTATATATACCCTTTCTCATTAAAGGGTCATGTATTCTGATTCCACTCTTCTACTTACCTATTCACTGTACCTCTATTGACTTTGGCATCGAAGCGCCTTGCAGGTACACCCCCTTCATTCCACCCTCTTGCTGCATTCACCCAATTGCTGGAAGGTCCTTCTGATAAGGTAAGATCACCTATGAATGTGAATTCAATTTATTATAGTTTTAATTTATGTTGATGATTTGGAATCATAGCTCACATAACTCAACTACTTGTATCAAACTCAAACAATATAAGAGACTTGTAGTATTTTCTTGGTTTAGAATTGGCTCGAGGATTGGCAAGATTATTCATTTGTCAAAGAAATTATACTTTGGAAATTCGTAATGAATGTGACATGCTTGGTAGTAAGCCATCTCCTTTTTTAATGGAACAAAATCACAAATTGATTTTAACTAACATATAATATTTTTTAGAACCCTCAAAATATTGAAGATTAGTGGAACGCCTTATTTACATACTATTACCATACCAAAGATAACCTATTCAATTCATTTTCTATGCCAATTTATGCAAACCCATCTTCAAGATCATTCAGATGCATCCATGAAAGTCCTGAGATACTCGAAATCTTCTTCAAGTCAAGGCATAATCCTACCAAAGGATGATGATTTAAAAAGTTGTTGATTATTATGATTCAGATTGAGCATCGTATCTATTACTAAAAAATATCTTTAAGTGAGACAAAGTATCATGCAATGACTTATACTACCAGTGAAATATTATGACTACATAATTTGCTAGTAACTCCAAATTCCTTTCACCATCCTACACTTCTACGTTGTGATAATCAAGCTTCTTTATATTTTATTGTCAATCCAATTTTTCATGATAGAATCAAATATATAGAAGTTATTTGTCATTTCATTTGTGAACGTATAAAATCTGATGCTATCTCTATAACTTGCTTGCCAATCATCAATAAACAGTTGTATTCACATAATTTCTAGGAACAAAAATTTCCCTAATATTATGATCAAGTTAAGTGTTCATAATTCTCTTCCTCCATCTTAAGAAAAAGTATTAAAGAATGAATTTAAAATAGAATTAGTTTGTTATACTATAACAACTTTATATTATCTTATTGTTAAATAGTTATCTCACCAAACTTGTTAGGTATATAGTTAACAATAATTTATTATTTTAGCTGTTAATATAAAAGCTTGCACTATGATATTTGAATTAATTATTTAAAACAATTTGCTTACTTTCTTTGAGACCAACTCAAACAACCTTAAAATTATTTTCATAATGCACATGTTATAAATTAAAAGCCTCCTCTATAAATCATATTCAATTGTTTGGCTCATCTAATTAACATAAGAACTCAAACTCTAAGTTTAACGTAAATGGACATAAATAATTAACATTGTCATTGATTTAATATCACATGTTTTGGATTCCTCTCTCTCTCTCTCTCTGTGTGTTTTGGATTCCTCTCTCTCTCTCTCTCTCTCTCTCTCTCTCTCAATTATAAAATTATTTTACTTGATGAAAGATAATAAAATTTTAAAAAAAGTTAGGAGAGAAAAAAAAGAGAGAAGAGAGGATCAAATCCCATTCTTTATTTAATCTGTAATGGAAAAAATTACTTTAATATTTAGTGAAACACTATAAAATAATATGTATTTTAAAAAGGGAAACTTAAGCAAAATAATTAATCAGTTAAAATAACTCAATCTAAAAAAAACTAAATTCCCTGTATTTATAAAAAAAATTACTTATAATCCAAATATAAATTGTGGTATCCGTATTCCGTACGACTCATCGTTCCACTTAATAATGAGCAAAAATAAAATAATACGTACAAATATAACTCTATTTGTATACATTATAAATACTTTATCAAGCCTGAAAATAAATGCTGTAATACGTGCACTGAACCTATTCATTAATGAATTTATTGTCCCTGACTTTTCTGCACATGACATTGTATCTAAATAACGTACAATAGAAATTATAAAACCAAAACAAATAAACGAAATATAAAAAGAAAATCGTCGCCTGAGAGATTCGAACTCTCGCGGGGAAACCCCATGTACTTAGCAGGCACACGCCTTAACCACTCGGCCAAAGCGACGTTGTTGTTCTCTAAAAATATCAAGACAATTATATAATCTTAGCCTAAAAATAAACAATAGAGAAGTTAAGTTGTTCTTTCTCTCTCTCATTGCGGTTGCAGAAAGTACCATAAGAAAGCAAACAAAAAAAGCGATAAACGAACCACCCAGTGACGCCAAGAGGTTAAGTACCTGTGGGTCCCGTTTTATCTCTCTCTTTCTTAATCTCCACTTTCCGTTCCTCACTTCTCTCACCGACGCATAACAAAATAGAAAATCGTTTCAATTCAACTCCAACCTACTCCACCGCCATGACGACGGCGCCACCATCAACTCCGCCGCAACTCGAACTAAAAACCTACTGGTGCCATGAATGCGATATGAGTGTCTCTCTCACTTCCTCTCCCTCTCCCTCTCCTCTCCTCTGTCCTCAATGCCACACCCATTTCCTCGAACTCATGGACTCTCCTTTCTCCCAAAACGACGCCGATTCGTTTCTCCCTTCTTCTTCCCTCTTCGACGTCCTTTTCCAAGACGCGCTTTTACTACTCCCATCCCCTAAAACCCGGACCGAAACGATCATTCCTATAATAACCGTTACACCGACGCTTCTTTCTTTACTCGATCCAAACGGTGTCGTTTTATGCGCGGTTTGTAAAGATGATATTTCCGTTGACGATGAAGCGAAACAGCTTCCTTGTGATCATCTTTATCACGCCGATTGTATTACGCCGTGGCTTCGTCTTCGATCTTCATGTCCTCTTTGTAGATTCCGAATCTCAGAGGAAGATGAAGAAGATGAAAACGATGAAGAAGACGGTGATGAAGATGTTAATGGAGCTGATATGATGAGGGAGATGATGGTGCGGATGTCGGAGTTGTCCGAAGATGATTTCTATGGTCTGAGAATAACTCTCAACCACATTGCTTCCCGTCATGCTCTTCTTCATTCCAATGCTTCAGGCGGTGGTGATAATCATGATGCTAGTAGTCAAGTTGGTGGAGATGTAGATGGAGAATCATGATGCTGAAATTCTTTGAGGTATGTTTATCATTTTGTCATGAATAATTCAACTTGTATTGAACTGTGATTTTTGAATCTGGAATTTTTGTCTTTGAAGAGTGATAACTGTGTTGATGTGTTTGAATATGTCTGCTAGGACCTAGGGGTATCTTAATTTAAGAAAGTTGATTCCATAGTCCATGAAAATTCTTTATATTATGCTTAAAATCTATGAAGCACAGACACCGGAAAAATGACACCGATACTGACAAATCGACACCGGTAATAATTTGAAAAAATGAATAAATTAAATGTATTCAAGAGTATTCGCACCGGTGCTACAAAACTTAAATTCTTGATCTGAATGGTAATATACTTGAGCACCTTTAATAAAATCTTGTGTAAGAAGAAAATTTGTTTGGCAGGAGATAACTCACTTTGTGTGACTATAAATTTTCAAGCCGAAAATAGTCTCCTGAGGATAGTTTGTAACTGTATATTTTAGATTTTGATGTTGTTTATTAGATTCATGAGTTGCTGGTGAAATTTTAAACATAGATATTTCTCTTTCAAATTGAACTTGTTCATAGAAGCGATTTTTAGAGTAATTTTTGAGTTTCTTGCTTCCATTTTCTGTAAACATGAGTACATGACAACTCCTTTAAGTTAAGGTCTGTTTAGTTTTGTTCAATATTTTAATGAGAAGAGTAGATGCGCTTATAGACTTGGTACATGTTTGGTTACGCATTGGTGAGAATAAAACGTTCGAGAGTTCAAAGGCAGTTTGCCAAATTTAGAAGGATGTATGACTCTTGGTTTTGAATTCGGTTCTCCATCCTAAATTGATTCATATCCAAGCAAACTGTGTAGCTTTTCATTTATTGTTGAATCTATTCTCCATTAAAAACGAGTGATGTATTCTAATTACTCAACTTTTACCTTTAATTAAAGGAATCAGCTACCCCTTTGTGCTCTTTGTCATGCCACCATTTTAGATTCCAATAACTTTTGGTGGTCCAAGAAAAATCTACATCTGTGTTGAAAGTTGAGAAAGGAAGGGAGAGACATTACAAATTAACCTTAAAATAAATAGCAACAAAAAAATTCGTAAAACAAAAATGGTTGCAATGTTTTCATTTGAAATCACAAGTTGCAAATGAAACAGGGATATTAGATTTCATCCTTCTTAGCCTTTAATCATCCTCTGGTGTTGAGCAGTAAAACCACTCTATCTCTAGATTAGAAGAGAAGAGAGATTGGGCTGCAAGAGGTATGATAATATAATTATAACAAAAAATAAATAACACATGTATGTATTTATTAATACCATTTTAGTAATTACACAAGCCCAAATTTTAATTAAAACTATCCAAACATGTATGCAAACTTAAATCACTTGACTTTCAAATCGCTTCTAATTGAACTCCTTTCTAACCAACCTAAATGTCACTTTAAATGTTAAAAGGGTTTAAAATGAACATTAGGCTTCCCTTTATTAAGATTCTTTCCCTCTACTCAATTGCATAAGGCGTATCTCAGTAAATCCCTCCCCTTGTTTGAACCAAATAGACCATTATGGAAAGTTCTCTTTCCAGTGCACTGTGAACTAAGTACTTTTGGGTTTGTGGCTTAAGAAAAATTTCATAGGAAATAAAGATGAGGATGAAAGTAAAATATTGAAGCATGAGGTTGACTAGTTTTTCGTGAATATATTTGTTGTGTTATCCAGCTTGCATATTAATAAATGTCAAAACTTCTTGTTATCATCATTTTGTCTTGAATCATATGCATTTCATTCAATCAAGCCAAAACGATAATAGTGTTCAGTGATTATTTGCATGATTCAAGATTGTCAAAACTGAACTCTTGCTAGGTTGTATTGTTGCCTAAAAAATGACTAGATTGTCTGTTTAATTGTTAGGTTGAAACATTGAACCTTTTTTCATTTGTTGAAATAAAAATTGGGTTGGGGAAGGAAGGGTAGGACACCACAACCGAATTTAGTAGATATAATATAATGTAATATGCATTTGTCTGTTCTGTGTCATTAGGTATGCTATATAACTAGTTATTTGGTTGGGCCATTATGGCTATTTAATATTTGCTGCAGAATAGTTTGTACGATCTTATATGGAATAATAAGCCTGCTCCACACTAGTCATCCATATCCTATTCTTTAAGATGGTCCTTCTTTTACTTGTGAACTAATATTATCTATTTCTGATATTCAATTGCAGGTATATAGTGTACTAAAGGAATATTGAAGTTGTATCACCATATATCGTCTTATCAAGTGTAAATCTGCACCGACGATTATGCTGCTTCTGTTTTCCCTTCTTTTTAGGAACTCCAACTAGCTAGTTGTAGTGTTGTTATAGCTAGAAATACAATAAACTGATGGAATGCACAAGTACTGTGCATTTCTCTTCCCCTTATCCACCCTGTATGTTGGTCCTTGAAACTGGACTCTTAATCCAAATTCTCTTCCATCTTAGTCAATAAAATCATTGTAGTATTCAGCTCCCATTTATCTTCTGTCTGTATTGCTGAAGTGGATTTTTTCCACCGAAGCATTTCGTCAGCTGTTTTTTTTTTTCTTTTCTTTATCTTAGATGATATTATTATTACATGCCAACATGGCTGATGTTTGTGCATGGGATTGTTGACAGATTGTAGCATCCGAGTGTTGTTGTGTATCATGCAAGAGCCTTAAATTACATTGTTGTATGATGATTATCCTATCTATATTTACAGAGCATCACTCCTTGTAGTTAGTACACTATAATGAACCTCAAGAATTTGCCCTATACCCCTATAATTAGTACACACTTAAATCAAATGTTTGTTTTGTTTGGTTCCTTTTTGCTCTATTCAATTTGATTTCATATCACTAAACCAAACTCCTGTGCAATGATGCCTCAACCATAGTTTTTTTAATCTAAAAATATACTGTGTATCACTACTCCAAACATGCCCTAATGGTTGGACACCTGGTGGGATTTGCAATTTTTTTTAGCTAGATCTTTTAAAGAATCGCTTTACCTGAATTAACTTTGTGCCATGATGTCTCCCATAAGTCATTTTGAATGATTTTATTTTCTTAAAAAAGAAGTTTCCAATCTAGCCAAAATGGTTCATTTGAGTACCTGGCCGCCAACTTCATCATTGTATAACACGTATGGTCATTGCTCATTATCAATAACAGAATCAGCTCATTCAGATGGAACTCGACTCGTGTAGTATAAGTCACGTTAGTTGTTTCTTTCAATCAACTTCATTGGAAATCCATATTTGGTTTTTGCATAGAATTTTATATTATACGACATTAAAAGTATAATGATTAATGGTGGCTAAATAATTAAAATATGTTTTTCTACCATCCACTTTATGGCTTAATTAACTGTAGACAGTTAAATTAACAACCTCTTATCAACTGCCCATAAAGCAGTCGATAAAGTCTCGCAAATTATTTATTTTCATCTTGTTCTATTGAGTATTGGCCCCAGGTCAAATAAGCTATTTAATTAGCATTGGTGTCACTATCACACATTAAAACATATTTTATTTAGTCATCCGATGGCTAAGCAAATTAGAAATGTCGTAATTTCCAAATATCACAAAATCAATTACTACTACTAGTAAATATAATAATCTCTAGGTACTAAATGACACCAAGTGGATTAAAACAATGAGTCAGCAGCACCTTCAATTCCGTGACACCAAATTGACCAACATTTAACTCCGTCAGGAAACTTCCATCCAACTTCTTCTAATTTGACAACAAGCAATCCAACTCATTCAATTCAATTAATCATCTCTCCCTTGTAAAATTAAAATTGCTTTTTAATAGCCACTAAGATCTTGACACGTCTACAACTTTAGCACTTCTGGATAACATTGAAACTTCCACGGTTCCACCTCAATCCCAACGTGAAAATTAACAAGTCAAAACTTCATGCAATAATAATAATTTAATCATTTCTTTACTTTTCCAAACTTTGGTCCAACATGTACTTCCACCTATAACCATCTATAAATACGACTTCTCCATGCAAATTATTTCAATTCAACAATATTCATTTCATCATCAAAATATCTCTCAAATTCAAGTAATCCTTATAGTTTGTTACATTAATTTCTGATCACACAAAATCTGTTCTAAAGATGGATAGTTCCTTAGGTGACATGTTGGTTAAGGTGGTTGTGTTCTTCCTAGTCCAAGCTTTGGTGTACCTTATCCTCTCAAATTCATCAAACATATTCTCCAAGGATATCAAGAGATCAAACAGCTTCAGGCCGGCGCGTTCCCTGAGTATTCGCCGGATGTTGGCTTTGCTTTCCGATTTTCCTCCGGAAGGAGAACCTTCTCCTTCTTCTACAAAGAGTCCTCAATCACAAGCTACTCAAAGTTAGAATCTCTGTATTGTATCAAGACAAATTTGTAAATTATTTATGTTATTGTGAGTGTAGAGAGGCTGTTACAAATTAGTTAAACAGTAGTAATAGCTCAATTATTGATCTGGGGTGTTAAATTCTTTTATTCATCTGTTTTTTTATTAAAAATAAATTAGGATGTAATATATTTATGAATGGAATTGGATTGGTGTTTATTTTTTATTAAGAACACAATGATTGTGCTCCATACGATTGCTTGTTAGAATTGAATATGCAACTTGTACAGTTGTATATCACACATACACGGGTTTTATTTTTATTCTTTTTAAGTCAGAAGTATATTAATGAGAATATTAAATCACTCAATCTTGATTACAAAAGAAATCGGAAATAAAAATAAAAATTCTCTTTTATTGGTGTATGAGATTTGTTGAATTCGTATAAATTACAATTGGTGTAAGAAATTTCACTTATAAACAACCGCTTCTCTCATTTATATTTGACACCCATCAAAAGCATAATATTCAATAATACTGTTTTTATCAAAATATTCTTTATCATTTTAAACTTTTTTATTGGAATTTCAGAAAATTTAAGTGTTTATTGGATTTTCTTTTGGAATTTAATAAATTTTTATTGAGTTTTTGAAAAATCTATGAATTTTTATCATGCCGAATTTTTTTAAAAAGTATAAATTTTTACCATATATATATATATATATATATATATATATATATATATATATATATATATATATATATATATATATATATATATATATATATATATTACCTATGTAAATTCATATTTTTTAATCTGATTTGAATTATCGAATTTGTAAATAAACTATCAAAATTTTCAAAAATCTGAGTTTTTATTAGATTTTTCATATATACTACCAAAAATTTAAAAAACGTATGAGTTTTTATCGAATTAAAAAAAAAACTATAAATTTTTATCAGATTTTAAAAAAAATCTATAAGTTTGTATCGGATTTTACAAACAAACTATGAGTTTTACCAAAATTTTCAAAAAATATATGATTTTTTATAGGATTTTTCAAATCTACTATTGGATTTTTCAAAAATTCTATGAGCTTTTATCGGATTTTTTTATATACTATTGGGTTTTTAAAAAATCTATGAGTTTTTATCGGATTTTTAAAAAATTCTATGAGCTTTTATTGGATTTTTTAAAATATACTATTGGGTTTTTAAAAAAATCTATGAGTTTTTATCGAATTTTTCAAAAAATATGATAGTGTTAATGTTATCCAAAATGAACTACCAAATTTTTCAAAAATTGAAAAAATTACAAAATATCGGATTTATCAAAAATCTGATAATATTAACTTGTTTTTTTACAAGTCTATACGATATGAACTATCGATTTTTTTTATAAAAATAAAAACTAGTAAGTTTTTACGCCCATTGTTTTATTTTTAAAATCCAATAAAAATGCATATTGGATTTTTAGAATACACTATCGGATTTTTCAATTGTTACCAAAATTTTCAATTGTAGGACCAAATATTTTGTGCACTCTATTTTGGTTAAATTTTAGTAAGAATATTTTAGGAATTATAGAAAATGGGAAGATGTATGATTTAAATGTGGGATGGTTGGTAAATATCCCATAAGTTTATTAATTTGTGACAAATTAATTATCCTATGGATTACTAGCACACATTGTAAAAATAAAATAATGTTTTCAGATTTCGGAGAAGCATCTTCAGACGCATCCCAACCCAATACATTTCTGAATCAGGTCCTAAGTTATTGATTTTTTTTATAGAGATGCATGTCCATGTAACTTACAAAGATGCATCTTCAAACACAGTTTGTTAAAAAATGCGTCAGAACCCTTTTTCATTCCTCACTTCTAAAATAACACTTTCAAGGTTCTCAAACTCTCTCAACTCACATTCTCTCAAAATCATCCAACAAACTTCAAAACTTCTTCCATCAACATCAAGTTCATCAAAGAGCTGAATCAACATTAAATAAACTCACAATTTGTAAGTTTTTGTTTTTTCTAAACTTTTTTGAGTTTTAGTATAAATTTGTAGAAATCGATGATTAGATTATGAAATTGATAGTTTATACATGTTTGATAGTTTGTACATAATGAGAAACGTGTTAGAAAGATAATTTTATTGATCAATGCACTATTTTTGCTATTTTGGGGGACTGCATTACCGTCATTGACGTTGGTGCGAGTTGTAGAAAATTCCGTATATGCATCTCTTGAATTTTCCAACGCTTTAATTCTTAGAAATCGGAGATTCATCTTCGAAGTTTTTCAGTCTGCATTTTTTTCCTGTATTCATTGTGTAACGCTTGTGTAATTTACTTACATGCATTATGATTGATATATAAGACCGATTGAGGCACATCAGGATTGTACATCATGTACCCATTCAGAGGGAAAATAGTCAACCACCGCAGGCTCCTGTTACCTCTAGCTCAGTTGATGTGAAGACCTTAATTTCTGGAGCTCATATATCTTTGCCTTCTTCTTCCCGTAGGAAACCAGTGTCACCTACTCTCGCATCTCTGCCTCCATCTTTCTGTAGGCGACATGTTTGACCTATTTAAGTATTTGAGGCAATAGAGGGCCTCAGACACTAGAGGCACTTGAGGCACCCAAGCACAAGAGGCAGTAAAGGTATCTAAGGCACTCCAGGCCTAGGAGGCAATAGAGGCACCACAAGAGTTTGAAGGAGTCTCATAAAACTTGTCACTGCTGCGTCTTTACCTGGACCATACCGCCAAACATGTCTGGGATAGAGAGGTAAAATTAGTTGGATTCATTATTTTTAAATCATGTTTGTTACAATATTAACATTTTCTAACAATGATTTATTTTTTTGCAGGACCGTGATCCACTAAAATTCATCAACCATGGGCAGAAGATTACTGAACTGCACCAGCCTAATGAATTGTGGTTTCAGGATGTTTTGAGGCTATATGGGATGAGATACTTGTGCAAGATCTATGATGACATGATTAACCATGGTATGGTTAATGCGTTTATAGAAATATGGCATACAGAGATGTCATCATTTCATCTTCCACATGGTGAGATATCTATCACACTAGAAGATGTCTCATGTTTGTTGCATCTTTCGATTAGGTGGAAAATCTTAATCATGGGATAATTAACAGAGGTGGTGCATTAGGGATGATGGTAGATTATATGGGAGTTGACCCAAAGGCTGACATAAATGAGTTTGAAGCCAACTGAGGGGATCATGCTAGGTTTCGATTTCTAGAGAAAGTGTATACTAATGAGCTAGTTAGAGAAGAGCTGATTGATGGTGATGATGAACAGGTCGCGTAGAATAGAGCATATGCTATGATAACATACATGTTGTTTTTGGTTGGCATTTCCATTTTTGTGGACAAGAGCGTCACTTATATGGATGTTATCTACCTGTGATACTTTGATGACTTTGAGCGGATCCATGAGTATAAATGGGGGTCCGATTGTTTGGTCCACTTGTACTCTAAGTTATTGAAAGGTTGTATGTGGAAGACAATATGTGACATGCAACATCATACTATTGACGGTAATATTTATTCCTTTTAGTGTTTGTATGCCATTTTCATAAGACGTTTGCAATACTATTACAAATGATCCATGTTGTACAAAAAAGATCCAGACAGGTCTTCGTGGCCTTAAGCTGGGACTATGATGTGTTGACATAAGAAGGGGTGAGGTACCTGTAAGGTACTCTGACGCTCAAGGAAGTTTTTAGAGTGAGAGAAACCAAAACGCAAGTAAAAGAGGGTTAGAATTGAATACCCGACCCTCCAAAGATGGATGATTTTTATACGAGCACATGCCCGTATAAAGCGGGTGCGTGGCCTTTGACCGAGCGTGACTAACTTCCATAAATCAGTAGGGTAATTGCCTGCATGGAAAGCGTTATGTCACGTGATGGGGGATTCACAACGGCTATATGCCAACGACTCTTTTCCTGCAACTGTCATATCCTCGTTGATCCCTTGATGGGCCAATGGCTAGTCGAACTGTGGATTGGGCCTCAATCTGGCGTAGGGCATTTTCTAGGCCATTCCAGAACAGGAGCCTCCCAAGTCGTTGTGCCCAAAGGGGATAGTGACTTAAGGCGCTGAGGTCGTGATCGACGTGGCTCTCGTACAAACGTCGTGGCATAAACTTCCTTTACTTTTTTATGTCGGGAACCTGTCCTCCATGGGACTGATCAGCTTCCCAAAGATTCTCTTTTTGAGAAGACAAAATGCCTAAGGTTTTAATGACACACGTAATAAAGCGCCGTAATCCATTTATGACACCTTGAGGATATCCCTAGGCAATAATTGCTTTGGTTTTTGCGATTCTCCATGTGAGCTTGAGACACTATAAAAGAGGGAAGATAAGTTCATTCGTTCATTTCTTACGAACTCTTCCTCTCGCCGTAAAATCTTGTTTGCAACTTTCTCTCCGGATTCTCGTCGTCGCCACCATACAAATTCCAGAAACCTCCATGGATCATGGTAAATATTCATCTTCTACCTTTGTTTTCTGGGCTTGGATGATGAACATTCATCCATTTCCTATGAACTTCATAGGATTTTCATGGTTTTCTTGAGATTCTTATGAAGTTCTAGAAATTCCGATGAATGTTCTTCAGAGGTGTATGAATGTTCATGAATATCTAGGGTTAATAAGTAAATTAGTGTTAGATCCAGGCTATATCTTAGCAGTGATAACTTAGTATTAGTTGGCCGAGCATAGGGTCATGGATTTGCTTATTCCCTCCGATTTTAAGTTAGAACAATGAAGGGGAGCTCGGTGTGTCGGTTTCACCCTCGTAGTGTTTTCTTGACAAAAGAGATGACCTGAAGGTACGTCATCGGTCTTTATCGAAGCCCTTTCACTTGATTTGAATTGGAAGGGTGGATTTGAGTTCTTCGAATTCACTGTGTTTCATATGCTTTTCAGGTGAAAGTAGTCAAAAGAACACTCACGAAGTCGAGGAGGTCCCTGCTACAGACGACGTGGATGTGCCCGCACGCGATTGTTTATAGATAATGGATGAGTCGCTCGAAACGGTATCTCAATTCGCGGTGGAAGCTTCAGATGCATGGGCCAGGATTGAGAAGAAGAAAAAGGGGGAAGTTGCTAACTGGCGAGCCTTACCTCCAAAACCTACCCAGAGGATCTGCTCGTGCTTTCCTTCCCTCCAGTTTCCGATGTATGAATTCGCGTTTCTTGAGACTGGGTATCGTCCTCCTTTTACCGACTTTCAACAAGGGGTATTTACTCACCTTGAACTCGCGCCTTCTAAGGGCTTTCGAACTGGTATGTCGCTACTTAGAGATAGGGGTGACGTTCTATTTATTCTTCAGGATCTTCCATCTATAGAGGAAGTCCCAGGATGGTCAACACAACTGAGTGTCACTAACACAAGCGAACAGGTTCTTCAAGGCTTACCTGGACTCTGTTCGGGATTCCAAATATCGTTTCTATGTGATCTAACCATGCTCGCAGGCTTCTAAGGATTCGTTGTACGTTAGGGAAATGGTTGGCGAGGAGGAGAAGATGGTGGCCCACTTTCCGTTAGAGTGGGTGAACATACATTTCCACCATTCCAGCGAGCATTACATCACCAAACCCGAGGACCTGAGCGTCGATGATACAACGACTTATAATATGTTGTTTAACTATGTCGCTAGTTTTCGTCCAACAGAGCTTGTGGATTCTGACGGGCATGCCCTCCTTCGGCCTAACGGAACGCCGACTACTCAGGTCAGGCTAATAAATGTGAAGTCACTACTCAGTTTCCCGAACGAAGAGGCAGCGATGCGTCTCTTAGGTGGATTTGTAGTTTTTCAGTTTTTAATTCGTGGATATGATTGACAACTAAATGGTCTTTCTGTTTTTTTTTGTAGCACAAATGGTCGAGATTAGATAACGTTTGATAAAGAGGAATAAAGGGAATATGAAGAAGGGTGTAAAGAGTCGAGTCAACACTGTTAAAGATCAGACCACCTTAGACGACTTTGTTGCTTCTGACAGCTCTACTCCGGGGACTACTCCACTGGTTGGATCTCCACTGGGTAAGAGGCCAAGGACTAAGGAGCCCTCCCCTCCTCCAAAAAATGACACAACATCGACATTCCTGTTTGACTTTCCCCCGTATGTAACTCAGAGGTCTTTGTTCGTTGGAGGGTCATCTGTCCGTTTTCCTGATCTTGATGTCGCTGCCATCCTTTCTGTTGACTGCAAGGTTCCGAGAGCAAGATTGTGTGATGATGCTACAGGGATGATCCAGATCTTGGAGACTGCTCTTGCTTTTGGCAACACTGACCTGGTGTCTAAGAAAGATATGATGGCTTCCTAGAAGAAGATAGCTGATCTCGAGGAAGAGAGCACGAAGATGCATAACAGGTTGCTTCAACTCGAGGGGCACTATGAGAGCAAGCTCGAGCTTATGAGGGAGGTTACCGAAATTAGGGACAAGATGGCAGAACTCACTAGCGAGAATGGGCGTTTGAAGAAAAGGGTAGCGGGGGCGGAAAGTTAGGTGGCAGCCGGGGAAGACAAAACAGAGGAGGAGGCTGCCATGACGACTAGGGCTGAATTGATTGCCCGGATTCGATTGTTAGTGCATGATAACTTACACATGGTTGCGCTCAGCTTTTACAACATCGTGGAACAACTCAAGGTGACTAACCCTGGCGTGGACCTGGTCGTCGAAGGTACCGGTCCCCTGTACCGTGTGGAAGATGGGGTCATCATGCCTCCAGATGAATAATTGTTTAGCCTGCGTGGCGTTGTTGTCTTGGCCTACGTGCCATTTTTTATGTTTTTTTTGCTTAGGGCTTAATCCCCTTTCTTTTTATGTATTGACAATGCCGACCATATGGTCGATACATTTTCGGTTAACTTATTATTATTTTATACTTCGTGTATTGTTGCTTAAATCGTATGGATGCTTTTATATTTTTTAAGTTTAAAGAACTAGTTAATGCTCGACAAGATATGTTAAACTCGATAGTGTGTAGAACTGGTCGAGGGGCGAGATCTGTTCCCGCTAGAGGGGTTTGGGAACACGGTCGTGTCCCTGTTCCCTAAGGCTTAGAATTTTCCTATCGTGATCTGGGGGTCTACCACGCTGGTATGACAATGGTGGATCTCGTTTGAGGTGTCCCCGTTGGGAAATTCAGTTGTTTGAATAATGAGAAAGTGATCGCGGACGTTTATGTTGAGGGTTGTATTTATACCACGATACATCCCTGTGGTCGGGCATCTCTACCCCTATTGGTGGGTGTTGTACCTCAAAATTTTCCCTCCCACAATCAAAGCAACGTGTTCCTAGAGTTATCTCAAGGTTCACAAGGTTCACAAAGTTCACAATTGGTCAGAAAGTTTGAGAGTTCCCTCAGACAAAGCCTCCTCCTAAGCAATGGATCCACCACTAGGGTTTTGCGTTTATCTAAGCTAAATGGACTTCCAAGGCCTCAAGTGAGCTTCATAACATACCACATTACTTAAATAATCCCTATGTCAAGTTTCAGAGCTTTCCCAATAAGTTTGACCAGTCATATGATCAGATATGCAAAAATCAGTCAAAGTGGTTAAAAAGTCAAACTGAGGTCAACTGTGGTCAAATTAAAGTCAAACTTCAAGATTGTTTTGCCAACATCAATGTTATGAAGTAAAATTCATCATTTGATCAAGGTTTGATCATGATTCATCAAGGAAATCTCAGATCATCAAGAATCAAGAAGTTTCTAAATTAGGATTTCATAGTAAAAGTCAACTGAACTTTGACCAGTCATAACTTTCACATGCTTCATCAAAAATTTCCCATCCAAAGCTCATTTTGAAGTAAATTGAATCATCTACAACTTTGTGTCTCACAAGCCAAGCCTAAAAATGCTTCATTTGGAAGGTATGAGCTAAGACATATTAGGTCATTTCAAAAGTCAACAAAAGGTCAACTTTTTCCAAAGAGCATAATTTGAAAATGGTAAAAGATATGGGCATGAGACCAACGCGGTTTGTTAGAGGACTCTCAAAGCTTTCCAAAAAGTGCAAGATCACTCTCATAGCCTTAAAATTGAGATATTTATGCCTTGTCAAAGTTGGGAAATTTTCAAAGGGTGCATTGAGCAAAAAGGGTCTCAAATCCAATTTTTTCCACAAGGGCCCATGAAATTGCAATCCAATCTTCACAATGACATCAAGCACGACCCAATTCCAATTATTTCTGATTTTTATAATTTATTTATTATTTATTTGGATTTTAATAATTAAAATTCAATTTAAATATATATAAAATATGAAAAATCAAATAATGTGTGAAATATTTGATTGGAAATCATATTTGGAAGGTTTAGACATTATATGAAATCAGATTGAATAAAATATGGCAATAGATGGAAATTTCAAATATTTTAAACTTGGAAATATTCACCATCAAGTTATCTAAAAGCCCAAACAATCCACCAATTTTCTGACCTAAATTCGTTCACCATATATACACAAACCAAAACAACACAAGGGGGACGAAAAAAATTCAGAGAAAAGGCATCTTCAAACTCAAAAAATTTCATAAAAAAGTTATTTTCGTTTTTGCTATTTCAACAGGTTTTGAAGAGTTTTGAAGGTCTTAATGCGTTCCTTAACATGCCTTGAACGTAAACCAAGCATCATCATCATCAAAAGCATCACCATAAGCACAAACCAAATTCGTTTTTGCCTTGTTTTTTTTCTTCCGATTCTTATGATTTTTGCATTATAAATGATATTTGATTATTGGTTTGTGTTTGTAGTGTTATAGAAATGATTTATGGGCAACTACATTGAAGTTTCATGACCTAAGTCGTATGCTGCCATTATTAGGGTTTTAAAGCCAAAATTGGGGCTTTGTGATTTAACATATATAAACGAATAATATGAGCATAAATGAACTGTATGAGTTATAAAGATCATGTTGGCATGATCAATTGGATGAAATCGTACACATTTTGGATAATATGCGTTTTGCAGGTTTTTAACGCAAGAAAATTCGCAAGAATGGGCGTGGAAAAATTCGCAGGAAAACCTGCGAATTCAGAGGTAGGAGACGACCTCGCGCGGGGTTTGAAAATTTGAAAATTTTGGAAAGGCTCTTTTGGTTTCTGCTTCCCACAGATGTTACAACGCGCGCGTTGGCTCTGCTGGTTTTGTGTGATGGTTGGCGAGGTAATGGACTTGGGTTTGATTCCCAGGTCCTTTCTTTGAGTCTTTTCTTGTTTTTCTATATTTATCTTATTTTAATCAAATTCTTTTTTTTAATAATACTAAAACAATTAATTATAAAACTATTAACTAATGATAATCAATTATAACAAAATCTTTTCTTAATAAAATGTCATCAATTTTTTTTTATAAAAAAAAATTAAATATTTTAAATGTTAATATTTTTCTAATTTGTAAATAAATTAATAGTTTAATTAGTATTTTTCTAACAAAAAACTCTTGACCTTATGTTATTTTTTTTATTAAATCCCTAATTATTTCTTTAATAATAATTATGAACATAATTAAATTAATAATAATTTTTGTATTTATTTAGTTTTTAGATTATAATTAACAATTAATTCTCTTTAATAGACAATCTAAATTTAACCTAAAACTTAATTTTTTTTTCTAACCCTAATTTAGCTAATCTAAACATAATTATTTTAATTAAAACTTTAACCTTTTTTTTACTTTAAATCTTTATTTTTATTTTCTTTAATTTATTTGGCTTTTATTTCCTTCATTTAATTTTGATTTATTTACCATATTAGAAAATTGTATAGGTATTATTTATTGTAATTTATTTTTTGTCTGATAATTATATATCTGCCCCAAAGCGATGTAATAACGTAGGATTTACTGTTTTTTCGCATTTTTATTTATTTAATTTAATTTGCGTGGTTAGTAAATAGGGAGTGGAAACATAATTTTAATTAATTGAATTTAGATAATTAGTTAAAAAGATAAAAATATCTGAACATAAACACTCACACACGTAAGTCGATCTAAGATCGCCGTCTGCACCTCCTAGGGTTATCCCTCTTGGTTGCCTTATTAAACGGTCAAGTCCCTCGAAAGTAGGGTGTCTTAAGCAAAGTCCCTCCGTGAAATAAATTATCTAGTCCCTCCCAGATTCTAAAAGATCAAGTCACTACGAGGTTGCCTACGATAAATGATCGTGTCCCTTCGGTAAAAGATGATAGTCCCTCCCAATTGCTAAAGACACCCCTCCAGTTGCCTTCATTGACCATACGATGACCCTACGCCCGCCCCTTAAATAAATCCAAGGTAATGACTACCTATTCCTTAATAATAGGGACAATCTTACCCTTGAAAGAACATAAAAGAACATGAATGACTTAGTCTAGGGTAGGTACAACTTAGTTACTTGCTCACACTTCAAATACTTTTTACACCTCAAAATTTTTCAAACATTTTCAAAACAAAGGCTTTGTATACATCCATACGAGGATCATTACAAAGTACTTAGAAAATTTTTCTAATCACACACTTCACCTTTTCAAAAACAATTAAGTGAGCTAAGTAACTAAGAGCCCATGGATAACCATGGATATAAAGGGTGCTAACATCTTCCCTTTATATAACCTAACCCCCGAACCCAAGTCTTTTAAAAACAGTCTTTCTTGTTCTTTTATGTCCCTTCCTTATGGATAAAATAAAAGTCGGTGGCGACTCTTGCTATCCGCAACATTTATAGAAAGCCAGTTCTCCCACCGTGTTACAGAATTGGTGACTCTGCTGGGGAGTTACTAAGTAAAAGAGGGGTACCCTTAGGAATTAGATCACTTAAATTGTTTGCTTTGTTTGCTTTATATTACTTGTTGGGCTTATGTGTAAAAGATCCTAACCCGGATCTAGTGTACCCTAGGTAAATGGCAATAGACCAAGGAAACTGTACAGCGTATACCGATATGGTTGATCTGGTGGCCATAGTTAGTGTGACTTCTTGGTTGGTGCTTATGTT
Organism: Lathyrus aphaca; assembly: GCA_963966055.1. Classification (NCBI taxonomy): domain Eukaryota; kingdom Viridiplantae; phylum Streptophyta; class Magnoliopsida; order Fabales; family Fabaceae; genus Lathyrus; species Lathyrus aphaca. Next base: position 179,581,552 of record OZ014519.1, read on the forward strand.
CCTTAAGTAAGTTGAGGATAATATGGGGCTGTCATATGTTGTCAATACATTAACTGAACTTTAGAACCCTAATTATCCCATCTTGGCCTTTAGAAAGTAGTGAGATATCCGACTTTGGAGAAGTTTAAAGTTGGTTGATACTCGATGCTACGCTCATTGAGATCCTAAACTTGGAGGGTTTTGGTTGGCAAGTAAGTTGCCTACTGAACAACCACCTTTGGAAAGGATCAGTGATATTGAGATCCCTTAGAACCCAGTTACTTTTGTAAGACATTATGAACCATCTAATCTTCAGGGGAGGGTACTTACCATTAAACCTCATGCAAGCCTTCAAACCTAGGGTTGTGGTGTGACTTGTTTGTGTGTGCCACATGTTTGTGATTGAGAATAACATCATGAAATCATAAGCATAGCATTTTCACTAACCATTTCAAGGACCAAAGAATTTATCTTTGATCTTTGTTGCAGGTCATGGATTCTGCTCGTAGGAACACTATCTAGATCAACTTTGTAGGGATACCTTATAAGCTTAGGGAATTAGTCTCTAAGGTTTCTGAAAACTCCCAATTCATCAAGAGGCATGGTTACTTGCTAGATTTAGTCACTTCAGGGTTCAATGAAGACATGATGAGTGTCCTATTCCAGTTCTTTGATCCTAAACATCATTGCTTCACATTCCCCGACTATCAGTTGGTACCTACCATGGAGGAGTTCTCCAAACTACTGGGATATACCTATCCTTGATCATAGACCCTTCACAGGCTTAAGAAGGAGCCTAAACCTGAAGTCATTGTTATAGCCCTACATTTGAAGAATCAGACATTGTCCTAGAAACGAGAAGCAGAGTTAAGGGTATTCTTGCTAAGGTATTGATGGAGAAAGCCCAAATGTTCTTGGATTCTATGAGCTATGATGATTTTGAGGAGATCCTAGCCCTATTGATATATGGATTAGTGTTGTTCCCTAATCCAGAACAGTTCATAGACGTACACGCCATCAACATATTCCTGACTCGCAATCCAGTGCCTACATTACTTGGAGATATATTACACTCTCTTCACGCTCGTACTACGAAAGCGAGAGGAACTCTGATGTGTTGCATACCTTTATTGGCTAGGTGGTTTATTTATCACCTTCCTTGATCAGTGATGAAGAATAAACAAGGGTTAAGGTGGTCTAAGAGGATCATATCACTTTCTCATTCAGATATTCATTGGTGCTTTCGATCTATGGAGAATGTTACTATCATTGACCGTTGTGGGGAGTTCCCTAATGGGCCACTCCTTGGCATAAGAGGGGGAATTATTTACAACCCTTCTTTAGCTCTACGTCAGTTTGGTTATGCTCGGAGTAATGGTCCTCATGACATGCTTATTCAGGGTATTGTGTTCGACTACGACTACAATCTTCAGGGTTACCGTCAAAGGTTTATAAGAGCTTGGAGCAAGGTGAATAAAGTTGAGAGCAAGACTTTGGAACCAAAGTACTCCATTCCTATGGAACCTTATCTCATATGGGTGCGATCTCGTGCTCAAACTCTTATAATGCCATATCTTGTTGTTCTACCAGTTACTATGGAGCCTGTTGCTGAAGGAGATGTTCCTTATACCATCCTTCATCCAGACATGCCCACTGATTTGGAAGAGTTACAGAAGTCCTGGATTCAGTTGAAGGAGCAAAGGGATACCTTTGAGACGCATTTCAGAGCTAGTCAAGAAAGAGTTCTGGAGCTGACAAGACAACTTCACGAGGAGCGGTACCTCAACACATATCTCAACACAAAGAGGAAGCGTCCATGAGAGACTTAAAACCCCATATATTTATCTTTGTATTTTATTCTTATTTCCTTTCATCGTAAGCCCAAGGGGAAAATTATATTAAACATTTACTAATAAAAATTTGTTTTTGTTTTTTGTTAAACAAATTTAAATCATGCAGTCCTTGAAAACATTGCATATGCATCTACATACCATATCATTACATCACAGGTTTCTTAATAAACACGTATCTTATCTTCTCGCTGTTTATTTCAGCAGAAATGGCTCTCGAACAAACTGTCAAGGAACTCCAAACTCAGAATGCCCAATTTCAATAGATGATTCTGAATTTGTCCAAGGGACAAGATGAGCTGAAGGCACTCCTGACTAAGAAAAAGAAGAAGACCAGAAAACCAATTGGCTTCATCAACCTGGGTAGAAGATTCAGAGCTCCAATCAAGACAAATGATGAGGTGGAAAACCCTGGAGATAAAATTTCTACAGAAGAGGAAGGGAGTCAACATGGTACTATTGTGGATTCTGATTATGAGGAGAATTATTACCATGATCCAGCTAGTGAAGAGAAGTATAAGATACTGGAGGACCGGATGAATGCTATAGAACTACAGAAGACTTCTGGGTTTGACTTTGAAGATTTGAGCTTGATTTTTGGGGTCTCCATCCCTATTGGTTTCAAGGATCCTACTTTTGTGGTGTATGATGGTGTGTCATGTCCAAAATTGCATCTGGGATCTTATGTCAAGAGAATTCAACCACATACTCCTGATAGGAAGTTATGGATGCATTTATTTCAAGAGAGTTTGCCTGGGTCCCAACTGGAATGGTATTATCAACTGGAGAGTACCAACATCCATAATTGGAATGATCTTGCTGAGGCTTTCTATAACCAGTACCAATATAACTCTGATTTAGCACCAACCCGCATTCAGCTCCAGAGCATGTCCATGGGTGCTAAAGAAAGCTTCAAGGAGTATGCTCAGAAATGGAGAGATCTGACAAGTAGAGTTCAAACCCCTTTGACTGACAAGGAATTGGTTGATATGTTTACGAGTACGTTGACTGGTCCTTTCTATAGTCATCTCATTGGAAGCTCATCCTCTGGTTTCACTAAGCTGATAATGACTGGAGAACGTGTGGAGAGTGGGATACGAAGCGAAAAGATTCAGATGATTGCCTCTTCAAGTGCCACTAAGAAGCCTTCCAATGGGAAGAAGGAATCCAATGTTGTGTATGTCCAACATGGTCGTAATAATCGTAACCAATCTGTGGGAGTTGTTTTGATTTCTAATCCTGCACCTGCACTAGAAGAGCAGCAGCAAAATAGTTAGCCCAAGCCTAGGAGGCAATTTACAAAGATCAATATGACGTTGGCTCAAGCTTTGCAACACATGTTGAAAGGAGAATTGATTACATTGAGGGACCCTCCTCAAAATCCCAACATTTCCTCGCTACAATCCCAATGCAAGGTGTGCATATCTTTCTAATAGTCCTGGCCATGATACTAACAGTTGATGGGCATTGAAGAACAAAATTCAGGATATGATCGAGAATGGAGAAATTGAGTTTGACCCTCCTGAAACTCCTAATGTGATTACTGCTCCTACGCCTAAACATGAGAAGACTGTTAATGTTGTTGATGAGGTTTCTCATGTTCGTACTGTGGCTGAAATAACTACTCCTATATCCATTGTCAAGAAGAAACTTGTGCAAGCCGATTTATTTCCGGGTTGCAATGAAGATTTTTTTTACTGTGCCTACAAACTTGATAGTTGTTGGAAGCTGAGGGAAGGTATTCAATGCTTGATAGACAAATATACTATACTATTTGAGAAGACCCCTTCTATAGAGAGTTTATGTAGAGGTCTGGCTCAAGATTCAAATATTGAAGATATGGCTATGGTTGATAAGACTCCTATGAAGATTACTTCCAAAGGTCCAATGAGGATCACTTCTAAGGGTCCTGTAAAGATTATTGCTGAGCCAAAGGTGGATTCAATGATTATTACTACTCCTGGTCCTATCCCATATACTTTTGATAAGGCTATACCCTGGAATTATGGTTCCAATGTTTATATTCATGGTGTCAAGCAAGAGCCTTTAACTGATACACCTGTTACTAATGTTAATCTTGATGTTCACAATATTGTTGGGTCCAGTAAGGTTACCAGGAGTGGAAGAATTTTCTCTCCAGAAGACACTTCAAAGACTGATGCTACTCCAGTCCATATCTCTAACTCTGGGCCAAGTACTGAGGCTCGGGGCAAAGAACCAGTGATTGAACCTGTTCAAGCTGAGGCACCAGCTAGTGAAGATCTCTCTAAGAAGATGGAAGAAGTACTGAAAATCATTCGCAAGAGTGATTATGATAATGTTGACCAGTTGGGGCACACTCCCTCTAAAATCTTCATGTTATCTCTGCTATTATGTTCTGAAGCCCATGCCAAGGCTTTAATCATGTTCCTGAAGACTGCTCATGTACCACATGAAATCTCTGTGGACCAGTTTGAAAATTGTGTTGTTCATCTGATTAGTGATAATGGTTTAAGTTTTTCTGATGCTGATCTAACTCCTGCTAAAAGAAACCATAATAGAGCTCTGCACGTTTCATTAAGTGTAGGGGCACTACTATGTCTCATGTGTTGGTGGATAATGGTTCTTCATTGAATGTATTACCCAAGGAGGTTCTGGACAAACTCAACCTGGAGGATGTGGTGTTAAGGCCAAATAATGTGGTGGTAAGAGCCTTTGATGGTTCAAGAAGAATGGTGAATGGAAAGGTGGATCTCCCAATCAAAGTAGGCTCTCAAGTCTTTGATTCCACTTTCTATGTGATGGATATTCGTCCTGCGTACTCCTGTTTGCTTCGGCGCCCCTAGATCCATGGGGAAGGTGCTGTAACTTCCACTTTACATCAGAAATTGAAGTATCTAGTGAAAGGAAAGATTGCCACTGTTTATGGTGAAGAAGAATACATGGTCAGTCATGTGAATACTTTTAAATATGTTGAGATGGAGGGTGAATTTGTTGAGACTCATTGCCAGACATTTGAAGTAGTTCGTCAAGTTATTCCCGCCACTGAATCCATCCCTGCTGCTAAACCAGTGCCTGATGTTATTAGAGTACCTCCTACAATGGCCTCTCTCAAGGATGCTAAAGTTGTGGTTGAAGAAGGTGGTTGTACTATTTGGGGTAAACTTCTTGACATTCTATACAAGTCTGATAAGTTTGGTTTGGGTTTTACTGCAGAATCTCAGAAGGTTGTTCGTCGTGCTCGTGCTGTTCGTATCACTAATAAAGGAATCATAAAGGACCAAGTCAATATTGTGGGAGATTATGATGAAGATTACAACCTGGATGATTTGATCTTTCCTACCATTGGTGATGAGCTCAACAACTGGAAGGCTGAAGACGTTATTCCTATCTCCTTTAGTCAGGAGTAAATGCTATTTTTTTTTCTAATTTTAATTTTTGTAACTTTGAACAATTAAATACTTTTGAGCCTCGTGCCTTGCCCGGGGCACAATGGTGTGCTTGTTAGGGTTGTCATTTCATTTGCATATTTTCATTCAATAAAATCAATGGACGTTTCTCACTTTCGTAAATATTGTGCTCTTTGTCTTTCTTTTATTTTTTCCTTTTATCAAAAAGCTATGTGTTCTTACACACACCCACGTCACAAAAATGCAGATCCTCATCCATTCTGGATCATGTTGATAACAGTTATGCTATTGTCAATTATGACTTCGAGAATCCGATCTATCAAGCCGAGGATGGAAAAGAGGAAGATTGTGAAGTACCTGTAGAGCTGGCTAGATTGCTACATCAAGAAGAGAAAGCTATACAACCACATGAGGAACCAATTGAAGTTGTGAATCTGGGGACTGAGGAAAACAGGAAAGAGGTCAAGATAGGTGCTGAATTGGAAGATGGTGTTAAGAACGGGTTGATTCAGATGTTACGTGACTATGTGGAAATTTTTGCTTGGTCTTATGAAGATATGCCAGGGCTGGATACTGATATTGTGGTTCACCGTCTACCAGTGAAAGAGGACTGTCGCCCAATAAAATAGAAAGTTCGTCGTATGCGTCCTGAAATGTCAGAAAAGATTAAGGTAGAGGTGATGAAACAATTCAATGCAGGGTTTCTAGCTGTTACTTCTTATCCTCAATGGGTTGCAAATGTGGTATCGGTGCCTAAGAAAGATGGTAAAGTACGCATGTTTGTAGATTACAGGGATTTGAACAAAGCCAGCCCCAAAGATGACTTTCCACTTCCACATATTGATGTTCTGGTAGAAAACACTGCTCAACATAAGATATTATCTTTTATGGATGGTTTCTCTGGTTACAATCAAATTAAGATGGCACCTGAAGATATGGAGAAGACTACATTTGTTACACAATGGGGCACTTTCTGTTATAAAGTGATGCCATTTGGTTTGAAGAATGATGGGGCAACATATCAACGTGCTATGGTGGCTCTGTTCCATGATATGATTCGCCATGAGATAGAGGTATATGTGGATGATATGATAGCCAGATCTTAGACTGAAGAAGAACATCTTGATCATCTGCATAAGTTGTTTGAGAGGTTAAAGAAATACAAGTTGAGATTAAATCCAAACAAGTGTACCTTTGGAGTTAGATCTGGTAAACTTTTGGGTTTTATTGTCAGTGGTAAAGGTATTGAAGTTGATCCTGCAAAGGTAAAAGCAATACAAGAAATGCCTGCCCCCCGTACTGAGAAAAGAAGTTAGAGGTTGTAAACACCCAAAATTTTCCCTCTCTCTTTCTCACACCTTGACTTATGATCCCTCATACTGCATAGCACATCATCACATCTCACATTGCACATTCTTCCTTTAGCAACTCATTGCATAGCTGCATAGCTAGGGTTTGTGATCAGATGAATTTTTGAAGTGGTTTGAGCTATCTCAAAGGCCTTGAAGCATGACAAGAGAGTCCTTGAGTGGTCTATGATCATATTATGCCCCCATGGGTTATTTAAAGTCAAAAAATGTCAAAGCACTGCAGAGGTATGGAAGCTAAGCTGAGGCTCCTACAAAGATGACCTAAAATTAGAGTTTTGGTTTTGAAGGCCTTACACCCAAAAATTTTGGTCATTCTTGTTACTATTGGTCCATATATGTTATAAGGAGCATGTGTATCAAATTTCATGGAAAAATTCCTTGTGGAAGTCATCTGATTAAATGGTAACTTGTTGTGCAAGAAAAGTCAAAATCAGGGCATCTAAGGCCACCAACAAGGGTACCAATGGGTCATCATCATCAATTTAAAGTCATATTTGATCATTGGAATGCTTAGAAGTTCACAAAATTGAAGAAAAGTGAGCAAAGCCAAAACTTGCCAAAAATGGAAATGACTTGTAATGTAAACTTTCTATTTTGGGAAAGATCTTCAACCTCCTCTTTCTTGATCAAAAAGGTTTCAAATGAAATTTCTTCAAACATGAAAGTTGTAGATTGGATCCTCCCATTTTCAAAAAGTACAAGAACTCATTCTAATTCATCCTAGAACTCAAGTTATGGCCTTGCAAAGTTGGCAAAAATCACATAATTTTCAAGTTCATGTCAAAGAGGAATTTATGCAATTTTGAGTTTCAAGCTTCTAAGTGACCTCTAATCCACTCAATTATGTCACAACATGTTAATGCAACTTGCCAAGATCAGAATTGGCCCAAGGATTGAAGCATTTCATGGCTTAATTTCCAAGATTTCTCAAAATAACCAAGTTGCATAAACATGTCAATCTCTTCATCTAAGCATTACAGTTCATTTCCATTGATCCAAAGGCTCTTCATGAACCATGCTGAAGCAATCTAGCCACATAAATCACCTCTGCACAAGCCCATACCTCAAGTACACATAAACTTGACTTTTTGCATTTTGCTCACATACCAATCACACAGTGCCACAACCACTATCCTGACCAATGGTATGGCTTATGCAAACCCTAAGCACTATAAATGAACACCCTTCATGGCCTGAAACAAGACACAAGCTGAGAATCAAGAAATTGCTCCAAAACTTTATCTCTTTGAAACACACAATCCAACCAGCAAAAACCACAAATTCTTCCACCAATCAACTCCATATAACCTCAGGATCAATTACCACCCATCACCATAGCCTGAAACAAGCCCAAACACAAACACGATTTCTGCATATTCAGAGCTGAAACTTATAAACCAGACAAAATAAACTTATTTCAAGCATAACAATAGCATAAGGGGGACCAAAGGAGGTGAATTGCACAAGGGAGAGGCTCAAAAAACTCAATTTCAAAGAACTTCATCTCAGGTAACCTTCAAGAACATTTTTTCCAGAAGCTTGATTTTATGTTATAGAATGAATCTACATGCTTCCCTGATCACACTGATATGATTAGAATTAAAAATAGGTTAGAAATGAGGATTTCATATGTTCTGAAATTTTTGACCTAGAACTTGTTTGATTCGATTCAGCTTTAATATGCATGATAAATGTGTTTTGTTTGTTGATTCATGATGTATGATGTTTGGGGATCATTTCTGGGCAATAAATTTGGTGTTTAATGACCTAGGGAAGAAGTTAGCATTTTTGAGTGGCCGGAGAAGATGACCGAAGCTTAGCTCCGGTCACCTGAAAGTGATTAGGCTAAACCTTGATTAGCTGCCCAAATTGAATCTCCACCCTTAGATCATGATTAGGGTTAGGCAATGAATGACTCAGATAATTCATTAAACCTTAATTTCACTTAATTAAATTAATTATATTTAATTAGGTCAGATTAAATGGTAGCCCTTGGATCACGCGCGAAACACAAGTTCAAACCACAACCTTAGATCTTGCCTACCTCTGGTCAATGTGACTTTCAATCCTGGCCCTCAATCCATCTCCCACACAATCTGAACCACTCCTTTGATTTACTTTCACTTTTATTTTATTTTATTTTGTTTTGTTTTCTTTTTATTATTAAAAATAGCAAAAATCATTTAAAAATTCTAAAAAATTTTATCATCACTTTAATTAATTTTCAGAACCCAAAAATATTTTTATTTTTATTTTTCCATTAAAAAATGCATTTTTAAATAATTTAATTGTATATTTTAATTAATTAAGTCCATTTAATTAATTAAAAATACTTTAAAGTATCTAAAAATCACAAAAAAAATTCAGAGAGGTTCTTTAAACATTTAGAAACATTTACAAATGCATCCCACAAATTTCTTTTTGGTTTTGATCAAACTTTGCCAATTTTCTTTGAATTAGGGTTTCTAAATTTCTTATTTTTCAATCCTAACTTCAAAAAATCATAACTTTCAAACCAAGATGAGTTTGAATTTGATTCTTTTGGAAATCTTTCACACTTGACCTTTAGTTTCTAAATATATTTTTGTCACATTTTGTATCTTGAATTTTAAAATTAATGTGCATTTTCCTTTTGAGAAATATCCAAAACCCTAACCAATCATAGGTAAACCATAACTGGAATTTGGTAAACCTTTAGGCCTCCCCCTTTGGATGGTGATTTCATGAGTTCTTAGGGTCTCGTTGGATGAATTTTCAATTTTTTATCTCTTGATTTGTTTATGCTTTTGAATTTGCACATATCTTGCTTTTAAAACTAACCATTTCATGTGTATTTGGTAAGTTAATCAGGATGTGGATGTGCATCCACATCCAACCTCTATTTCTCTCTTTATTTTTATGCATTTTGTTTTTGTTTGAAGTGAATCTCATTCACTTATGTTCTCTCTTGTTCTTAGGTTACTTAACTTCTTCATGAAGTAAGTAACATAATCCTTCTCTCTCTCTCTCTCTCTCTCTCTCTCTCTCTCTCTCTCTTTTCATCTGCTTCTCTTCCTTTGGTGGCCAACTTGAAGACTTCTCTTGATGCCTCACAAATCCTAGTAATATGCAAGCATGATAACTTTAGGGTTGTACATAGTCCCCCCTAGTTTTTAACTTTTGAGTCTCCTTGAGTCTCTCTCTCATCTCATAATCAAGGCTAAACAATTAAAGTTTTGGGACTCTGAATTAGGGTTATGCCTGTATCCTTATCTTAGGATGGAGTGTATAACTTTGATCCTTAGTGATAAACCTTTAAGTTGTTTTCACCTTCAATCAAAAACACCTAATAATCTTCAAAGACTTAAGTTTGTAACTTGGGCCTTATATTAGGGTTACATCTCTACCTGGTGGTTCAGAGGGACTAACCCTAGTGTTCAATGGACAAGTCCCCCTCATGCTAAAGTCTTGCAAACATAAAAAACACTTCTTCATCTCATCTTTAATTAAAATCCACTTAATAAAGGCTTGTTATATAATGAATTTAATCCCTAACCATGGATTAAGTTGAGGTATCTTTCTCATCTTAAGTGTTCTCATCTATCATCCTTCTCTTAGGATGGTGTAATGAGTTCACTAATCTTTGATTTGAGATTAAACTCATTACTTAACACTAAACAAAAAAAAACAAAAACACTTAATAATTACCAAAGTAGGTTAAATATCTTAATCCTATAACATCATGGTAATTAAGTTGGGATCTTCATCTCATGCTTAAGTAGGCTCATTATCCCTAATCAGGGAGGATTTAATGAGTTTACTAACCTTTGATTTAGGCTTAAGCTCATTTCCCTTTGCAAAAACACCAAAAACCAACAAAAGACTGAAAACACAAAAAACAAACAAACAATAAATGTCTCCTCCGGGATTCTTTTCTCATCACATTCACTTTGGAAACGAGAACTTGCTTCTTCCGTCTAATGCAAGACAATTAACACTCGAGCCAGACGAGTCATACACTTGAGCATAGACAAGTAAGCAGTTCACAACAAAATCACAAATCTCTTTGAGTCGAACTACGGTGTTTTGACTTCCTCATTGCACGAGAGGATACGTAGGAATAACTTAACGGTTATTAAACAAAAGTCCCCAGGTCTCCCCCCTCTCTCCTTCCATCTTTTCTTTTCTTAAGCCTAATTTGAATTCATACTTCTTTCTGCACTGACACTCTGTACATTCTAGCTTTTATACACAGATACACATACACTTTACCCCCCTTTAAAACACAATCAACTAAGTGTGGATCCCGTCGAGTACGACGGACGATCTGGGTGCTAATACCTTCCCAGGACGTAACAAACCCCCTTACTCAGTCTCTTTGGTTAGCAACCGTCTTATCCATATCTTTCCAGGTTTATGCAGCATTACCTTTCCTTCGGGATAAAAATGCCTAGCTGGTGACTCTATTCAACCTCAACCTCCAACATCTCTGACGGTTCGCGTTTGCACCGGGACGAAGTCCGGGGAGCGACAACTTGGCAACTCTGTTGGGGAACTTTGCAACCATGGCTTCTGGTTCTCTTGTGGGTTTCTCCTAGTGCTTGTTTGTTTGTGTTTATCTGGGGTGTTATGTGCTATATGTGTTTATATTTTTTGCTTTATTTATTGCTTCCTGTACAACTTTATTTATTGCATTTACTTTATCGCTTTCATTTACTGCTTTCTGCATTTCATTTATTATTGTCATATCATTGTGCTGGATTTTTTTTGGTTTACCTTGGTGGGTGGGATATTCCAGTGAGAAAGGCTCAACACAAAGGCCTGAGTTACACCTAGGATTAGAGTGGTTTTGTATTCTTTCCCATTCCATTTCGGTCCGGTGCGAGAATATGAAAACACGGTTCAGACATGGGTTTCCTTTTGAGAACTCTGTGCTACGGATTTCCTGTAGTGCTAGTGCTATCTAGGAAGCCCGCTAAGTCTGGATGACCTTTTAGAGGATCTTCAACATCTGAGGTGAATTAGAGGAGGATCCTTTATGATTAGGGTAAAAATTGTACCTCCGGGTTAGAAGTATTTACACTTCTCATAATAGATCAGAATCTGAGGATCCTTGTTCTTGAACAATACCTGTGAGTGGGTTGGGTTGTTTACAGGTTTGCAGGAACCCTTGACCTCAACATACCTTGCTACTGGAATTTGTTTTAAGGCTATACTATTTTGGACGAATTCTTTGAAACCCTGGATCATTGACTCTTTATTTGAGTCCCCCACCCGGTTACTGGTTCTCAAGCCTTCATCTGAAACTTTGAACACTCATGGATCCTACCAAGAGCAACTGATAATCCAGCACTTGATCACAAACCCTTTCATATCATAAGCATACATCATATTTTCATCATTTAACATTTGTCTATTTGTTTTACAGGGTATCCATCTTCACTTGGTTTGGTTTTGACCGTTCTTCTACTCAGCTATCGTCTTCAACACTCCTTCAGTTATCTTCTTCAGTTATCTCCTTCAGCACCCATCTTCAGCATGGATTCAACAAGGAAAAACAACATCACCTACCACTTCTTTGAGTATCCTCTGGCAGGCATCAGGCAGATACAAGCTCTTATCACCCCTGATCATGTTCCCTTATTCAGAGAGCATTATGGTAGAATCTTGGACATGATCATGGACTTGGACACATTAAAAAGGAGCATGATTCACATCTGTCTTCAGTTTTATGACCCTCCTCTCCGTTGCTTCACTTTTCCATATTTTCATATTGGTCCTCTGTTGGAAGAGTACTCTATGCTATTGGGTGTCCCTATCAGAAGAGGAATTCCTTTAACCCTGAAATGACTCCCCCAAAGAATGAAGACATAGCCAAAGCACTACATCTGGAAGTAACCACCATTGCTGAACACATGACTTCTAAAGCTGGAATCCTAGGCCTTCATCTGGATTTCTTGATCACTCAGGCTACAAAGCAAGCTGTAGTAGGGAATTGGGAAACTATGTGTGCTCTCATGGCTCTCAGTATTTATGGTATCATTTTGTTTGCAGACGAGCCTAAGTTTGTAAGCAAAAATGCCATCCACATCTTCATGCTCAAGAACCTAGTTCCCACCTTGTTAGGATACTTTTACTACTCAATTCATCAGAGGAATGAGAAACAAAGAGGAAGACTGGTAAGATGTTGTGCTCCTCTCTTCTACAGATGGTTGATGAAGCATATGCCGAAGACGTAAGCTTTCTTGAACCTGTATCAGACAAGGAATTGGGCTAAGAGGATGATTTCCCTTACTTCAGAAGATATCAGATGGTGTACTCAGAACACCAAGGGCCGAGACATAATAACAAGCTGTGGGCAATACCCTAATATGCCACTTATTGAAGTAAAGGGTTGCATCAATTACAATCCTTTACTTTTCAAGAGACAGTTGGGGTATGTCTTGATACATCCACCTAGGGAGCAGGACTTAGCAGAGACTCTTTACTGTGCTTTTCAGAACAATCATGCCATTGTCCGACAAGCAGCCTGGGCTTGGGACAACATACAGACTAAAGGGACTGCTATTTTGGGGAAGTGCAACAACATAGCTTCTGCTCAGTACACTGAATGGTCTCGCATCAGAGGACATATTACTCATATACCATTCACCCTAGAAGATGTGCCAGGGCCATCAGCATCTGAGCCCACAACTACAGTAAGCCTGAAAGAGTTTGAAAAACTAAAGGAAAGAAACACTCAGCTAGCTGAAGCTTTGAAAAAGACCCTCTGGGAAAGGAATGATGGTCGTCTAGACATTGAGAGGTTAGAGAAGCTACGCATCGAGCATGTAACCAAAATTGAGTAGACTAAGATTTCATCAGGAAAGCCCGAGCAAGGGAACTTGTATTGAAGAATATGTGCAAAGAAGCAAAGATTCAAAGGGCAAGAGCTGAGCATTATCTGGAGGAAAGTCAAGATAGATGGGTCAGGATAATTGAGGCTCGTCTGAAAGAAGACCAGAAAATGCAAGCCAGGATAGAGTAGTTGGAAGCCAATGAGAAAAGAAGCCAAGAAACACTGCTAGTAGCTCAGAAGGAGATATTTGAGTTGAAACTCCGGGCGCGGTTAAAGAGATCCAAAGAATATGATAAGTATCAGAAGATGACAAATGCCATTGCAACCAGAAACCTTCTCATCAGGACCATCACAGAGCACCCAGTTGGACCAATAACTGATGCTCTCCGGAAGGAAGTCAGAGAGGATGCTTTTGGACTGGATGTCTGATTTTCTTTGCTTGTACCTATTTATTTGTGTTGTAGCTTACCATGGTGATTTTGTTTGTTGTATTCTTGAATTTAATTGTATTTTGATTCACCATGGGAGTTTGTTTGGTTGTAATTCATGAACTATTTGGCAATACCACTTGTACTTTTATGATTATGTATTGGAGTTTCTCATGGACTTTGTCTACTTCAACATCTTTATTCCCCAGAGGTCTGGAAGGTCAAAACCAAGAACCAAACCAGATATCCTCTGAAGACAAATAGACATATTACATTGCATGCTAACTTCATATCCTTCATTTTGCATGTGTTTTGTTGTGGTTTTCTCACTTTGTTGATTGTCTCAGGAAATATTGCTCGCAGGAGAGTCTTTCCCGTCAATCGCATCCACATATATCCAACTTGTAACAACCTTCTGAGTCTACAAATGAATCACTTACAACAGGAACTGACAGATGTGAGAACTCAGATGACTAATGTGAGAAAAGAAGTGAGGACCCAGATGAATCAATTCATGGCTGTGATGACTGGGCTGGCATAGACCCAGGAAAGATTAAGGGAGTTAGTCGAGCGGAAAACTCCAGAAGATAACCATGCAGGCACTGGAGGTACTAGTGGCAATGAGCATGGACAACCGCGAACAAATCCACCAGAGTTTGGGCCCCACAACAACCTTTAAGTCAATGTTATTGGAAATACCCAAAGGAACACTGGAGATCGTATCCTGCAGGAAGATCCTCAAGACGAGTAGTTTACAGTGTTAGGTGCTGGGGCTGATGAAGCTTATGATCGTCGTCTGGACGAGATATCAGAGAAGCTAAGATCCTTGGAATTCCAAAACTCCTTGGGATTTTATGTGATGGATATGGGCCTAGTTGACGGGGTAAGGATTCCTCACAAGTTCAAACCCCCGTTTTTTGTGAAGTATAACGGTACCTCCTGTCCTCGTACCCATTTGCAGTCTTTTTTGGGAAGGCTGAAGGCATACACAATGGATGAGAAGTTGTGGATGTTTTACTTTGAAGACAGTTTAACCGGGGCATCCAGAGAGTGATATTCACACTTGTCAAGGGCTAATGTAAGGAACTGGAAAGACTTAGCTGAGGCCTTTATACGCCAATATCAGTACAACCTGGACATGGCATCCAATAGGACCCTCTTGATGGGTATGTCTCAATATTTAAGAGAAAGTTTTCGTGAGTACGCTTAAAGGTGGAGACAACTTGTTGCCGCTGTCCAGCCACCTATGTCTGAAAGGGAGATGGCTGATATGTTTATGAATACCTTGCAAGGGACCTATATTGATAGACTTGCTGCCCTCTCTTTTACCAGTTTTGCTGATGTGGTTATAGAGTGAGAGAGAATTGAAAGCCTATTGAAGATGGGTAAGATTTCTGACAATGGTGCTAGCTCCAGCAACGCAAGGAAACCCTTCTCAGGACCTAGAAGGACAGGAGAGACCAATGCAGTACATGTTAATAGAGGTAGACACCAGTACTTGCAAATATCAGTGGCTGTAGTCGCCATTCCTACTCCAGCATCTCAGCAACAACAGTATCCTTAGCAACAACAGTTCCCACAACAACAACAAAGATCTTACAACAACAACAACCAACATCAACGTCCTTCCCAACAAAGGCCTTATCATGTTAACAGGGTGATCGATCCCATCCCAATGCCATATGCATCCTTACTCCCACAACTATTAAAGCTTAACCTGACTGAACTAAGGACTTTGACTCCACCAGATCCTCTGAATCTCCCAAGGAATTATGATGTCAATGCCAGATGTGCTTTTCACTCCAATGCACCTGGTCATTCAACAGAGAAGTGCAGGGCCGTGCACATGAAAGTCCAAGATCTGATTGACTCCAAAGCTTTGAATTTTGCACCTCCACCAAATGTCACAAAGAATCTAATACCAAACCACGGTGGGCCGAGGATTAATGCTATTGAGGAGGACCAACCAGCGATTCTGATTGATGACATTGCAAACATTCAAACACCACTGGCCGAAGTAAAAGCTCAACTATTAAAGTGCCAAGTGTTTCCGGGTTGTGACGCCCATTGTGGAGCTTGCAAAGTTTCTGCCAATGGTTATGCAAATTTGAAGAATGGTATCAGCAGTCTTATCAGAGAAGGCATCCTGCAAATCACATCAACAATTCCATCTTCTACAACTGCAACAAGCATCTCTCATACAACACCAGCAAACATCATTCCAACAAAGTCTTCTACAACAACAGCAAACACCAGTGACGACATCTCAACAGTTACCATCTATTATGATCCAACAACGATCCATGTTCCAGATTCTTTCAACAACAACTTTCAACAACACCCTCCTCAACATCAACAACTTCCCGCACCTGCACCGACTGCAATCAGACCTCCTATAATCATCTACTATGATCCACAGACTATCACAACTCCTCCTTCTACTGCAATTAGTCCAGTGACCATCACGTTGCCTGGACCAGTTCCTTATGATAACAACGGTGATGTGCCTTGGCATTATGGTTCAGATCTTTACTGTCATGGAAGGAAGATCACTCTTGATTCCTCAACACCTGTACCACAAGTTGACCATGTCGGGGGAGGCGGAGGCTTCACTCGAAGCGGACGTCTCTTTGCTTCACAATTTCCCAGAGTTAATGCTGAAGTAGAAGCTGCTACTAAAGCAAAAGGAAAAAGTGTGGTGCCAGAAGAACCAGCTACAAAAGAAACTCAGAAGACACCCTTTGATCATGATGTAGACGAGTTTATGAGGATTATCAAAAGAAGTGACTACAAAGTGGTAGATAAGCTCCATCAAACAACCTCCAAGATTTCCATACTATCTTTACTCATGTGTTCCGAGGCTCACCGGAATGCACTACTTAAGGTCCTGCACGCAGCTTATGTGCCTGAGGAGATCACAGTCAATCAGTTAGAAATGGTGGTCGCAAATGTCAATACTAGTCATGGACTAGGCTTCACCAATGCTGACTTGACAACGAAGGGGCGTAATCACAACAAGGATTTGCATATCACTTTGGAATGTAAAGGTGTTGTACTTTCTCATGTCCTTGTTGATACCGGATCATCACTCAATATGCTGCCAAAGAAGGCTTTAGTTAAGCTGGAGTATGATGGTCTTGCACTCCATCTGAGAAACCTAGTTGTTAGAGATTTTTATGGTTCTAAGAGATCGGTTCTCGGAGAGATTCAGCTGCGTGTGATAATTGGCCCGCAAGTTTTCAAAACTACCTTCTACGTGATGGACATACAGCTTGCCTACAGTTGTTTGTTGGGTTGACCCTGGATTCATGTCGCTGACGCAGTAACATCGACCCTTCACCAGAAGTTAAAATACGAGTGGGAAGGCCAAATTATCACCATTTATGGAGAAGAAGACATCTTTGTCAGTCACCTGGCTACATACAAGTACATAGAGATGAATGGAGAGATCCATGAAACCATGAGTCAGGGTTTTGAAGCTTTGAACATCAACGAAGCTACAACTGAGGTGTTTGCTGCATCCCAAGAGGAAAGGATGGGCACCTTAATTGCTTCCTACAAACAGGCTCGAAAGGTTGTGGAAGAAGGGAATGCCCAAGGCTGGGGCAAGCTGCTGAAGGTGGAGATGAAAGAAGACAAATTCGGTTTGGGTTACAGACCATCCCGACAAGTTCAAGAGGAGGCTGCTGGAGGGCCAAAGTTCATAAGTGGGGGAATAGTGACCCCGGATGCTGTCAACACTTTGGAAGACGAGGCTGAGAGCGACTACAACCTGGAAAGCTGGATCCGTCCAAAAGTCCCGGGCCAACAATTCCTCAACTGGTCTTCCCAGGAAATTATACGGGTTACTGCTGCAGAGTAATTATTATTTCATGTTTTAAGCATGCATCAAAGTCGTGCATCTTGCCCAAGATGTCGGGACTCATTTTGTAATAGGGCCATATGTATTTTGTGCAAATTGAATATTAATGAACAATGGACATCTTTTTGAAAACAGTCTTTTTCGCTCAGTGTCTTTTCATTTTTGTTATTTTCGCACAAAATAATAAATGGCAATGTTTTTTTCAATAATAATTTCATTCACTTTTTTCTAAATAAGATAAAATCATTCACTAAAATGAACCAAATCTCAACCCTTGCAGAGATAGCCCTTCAGATTGCACCGATAACGACACTGCTATGACCTCGTATGACTTCGATAATCCGATTAATCAAGCAGATGAAGGGGTTGAAGAAGACTACGATTTACCTGAAGAGTTAACCATATTATTAAGACAAGAGGAAAAGGTGATTGCTCCTCATTAGGAGGAGGTTAAGACTATCAATCTTGGTACCGAGGAAGATGTGAAAGAAGTGAAGATTGGGGCCAGTCTGCAAGCTACAGTAAAAGAACAACTTATCAGTATGCTGCGAGAGTATGTCGATGTCTTCGCTTGGTCCTATCTATGCCGGGTTTGGATACAGATATTGTCATGCACAAGCTGCCATTGAAAGAAGACTGCCCGCCAATTAAACAAAAGTTGCGCCGTACTCGCCCAAACATAGCCATGAAAATCAAAGAGGAAGTACAAAAGCAGTGGGACGCCGGTTTTCTTGCTGTAACTAGTTACCCGCCATGGGTTGCTAACATTGTACCCGTACCTAAGAAGGATGGCAAGGTGCGTATGTGTGTTGATTACCGGGATTTGAACAGAGCAAGCCCGGAAGATGACTTCCCATTACCTCACATTGATGTATTGGTGGATAACACGACTCAGTTCTCGGTATTTTCTTTCATGGACGGATTTTCTGGATACAATCAGATCAAGATGTCACCTGAAGACATGGAGAAGACAACTTTCATCACACCCTGGGGCACATTCTGCTACAAAGTAATGCCATTTGGTCTGAATAACGCCGGTGCAACATATCAACGGGCTATGGTAACATTATTCCACGACATGATCCATAAGGAAATCGAGTGTTACGTGGATGACATGATTTCCAAATTCCAAACAGAGGAAGAGCATTTAGTAAATCTGTTGAAATTGTTTGAGCGTCTGAGGAAGTATCAGCTAAGGTTGAACCCCAACAAGTGCACATTCGGGGTGCGTTCTGGTAAGCTGTTGGGTTTTATTGTAAGCGGAAAAGGAATTGAGGTTGATCCCGACAAAGTCAAAGCAATTTAGGAAATGCCTGCACCTAAGACTGAGAAAGAAGTTCGAGGGTTCTTAGGTAGATTGAACTACATTTCAAGTTTCATATCTCATTTCACTGCAACCTGCGAACCCTTGTTCAAACTTCTAAGAAAGGAACAAACAATCGGGTGGAACAAAGATTGTCAAAGAGCTTTTGACAAGATCAAAGCGTATCTGCAAGAACCTCCAATTCTCATGCCTCCAGTTGAAGGAAGACCTCTAATAATGTACCTGACAGTATTAGATGAATCAATGGGGTGTGTGTTGGGCCAACATGACGAGTCTAGTCGAAAAGAGTATGCAATATACTACCTAAGCAAAAAGTTTACTGACAGTGAACAACGTTATTCACTGCTCGAGACAACTTGTTGTGCTTTAGCGTGGGTTGCTCGCCGACTAAGATAGTACATGTTGACTCATACTACCTTGTTGATCTCAAAGATGGACCCCGTCAAGTATATATTTGAGAAACCAGTACTTACCGGAAGGGTTGCAAGGTGGCAAATGATTCTAACAGAGTATGACATTCAGTACACCTCTCAGAAGGCCATCAAGGGCAGTGTATTATCTGACTATCTGGCTGAGCAACCCATTGATGACTACCATCCTATGAGATTTGATTTCCCTTATGAAGACATCATGTTCTTAAAGTAAAAAGATTGTGAAGAGCTTATTCACACCGAAAGGGCCTGATCCAGAAGAAGCATGGACTATGATGTTTGATGGGGCAGTTAATTGTAACGGTCGTGGGGTTGGTGCAGTGCTTATTACACCCAAAGGAGTCCATATGCCTTTCTCAACAAGGCTTACCTTTGCCTGCACTAACAAAGAGGCAAAATACGAAGCTTGTATCATGGTTCTTAAGGAAGCCATTGACCTCAGGATCAAAACCTTGAATGTATTCGGAGATTCGGCTTTGGTGATCAACCAAACTAATGGCAAGTGGTATACTCATCAAGAGCATCTGGTTCCCTACCGTGACTATACGAGGAGATTGTTGACTTTCTTCACAACAGTAAAGCTTAAATACATCCCTCGAGATGAGAATCAGTTTGCAGACGCCTTGGCCACTATTTCATCTATGATCAAAGTACAGACTGCCAACTATGTTCCTCGAATTTTAGTATCTAGACTGGACCGACCAACATATGTCTTCTCTATGGACATTGTTACTGACAACAAACCTTGGTTCCACGACATCAAATGCTTCTTGGAGACTTAGACATACCCACATGGGGCATCGTCTAATGATAAGAAGACATTGAGAAGGCTAGCCGACAGTTTCTTCCTCAATACTAATGGCTCCTTATACAAGCGAAACTTCGACATGGTCTTGCTCAGATGCGTTGACAAGAAGGAAGCAGACCTGCTGATGCACGAAGTACATGAAGGTTCTTTCGGTACCCATGCCGGAGGACACATAATGACAAAGAAATTGTTGATATCAGGTTACTATTGGATCACAATGGATGCAGACTGTTGTGCCTATGCCAGAAAATGCCAGATCTATGCAGAAAAAGTGCATGTGCCTCCCAATCCTATAAATATAATGTCTTCACCCTGGCCCTTCGCCATGTGGGGTATTGATATGATTGGAAAGATCGAGCCAACTGCTTCAAATGGTCACAGATTCATCCTGGTAGCCATTGATTACTTCACCAAATGGGTTGAAGCAGCTTCGTATGCAAACGTCACCAGGCAAGTGGTAGCCCAATTTCTGAAAAGGGATATCATTTGTCGATATGGAGTTCCCGAGCGAATCATTACTGATAATGGTCCAAACCTTAATGTAGATGTTTAAGAATTGGCAGAATTTTTGACCAAACAAGAAATGTTAAATTCAGTTCAGAATGTCCTATCAGATGTTGGGACATTAGCAAACAGAGTATGTGAACTTATTTCAGGATGTCCTACCAGATGTTGGGACATTGTGTAAATAACTTAAGTTCAGTTTTTCAGGATGTCCCAACAGATGTTGAGACATCTCAGACCTGCTTCCAGAATTAATTAAAGATTAACTGATCAGAGATATTTAAGGAGAAGTATCTGGAATTAATTAATGATGGATAAAAACAGAACAAGGCGCATCTGTAGGGTGTTTTATATTGAAGATTCAGATTAAAACAGAAGACCTAAATCACCTAGAATATAGGAGGTAACAAACCCTAAATTCAAGGTGACAGTTGCTGCATATTAGGGCTGGACCATTCTACAGAAAGCCCAAAATTCAGATACCTATTTAAACAACAGAAACTCATAGAATTGAGTACGAATTTCAGAAGACCAAATAGGGTGTCTAGTGTTTTAATAGCAGGTTGTATTTTATGTACCACTTTATAAGCTTTTAAGCAAAAGTGCATTTGTGACTTGATTGAAACTGTGAAGTAAGATCAAGCTGTATTGTTTGAAGGATGTCTTCAATTTCAGTAAACTTGTAAACTTGATCACTGTGTGATTGAGGGGGAGTGAGTAGGGTACTCTTATCTAAGTGAGTCTTAGGTAGAAATTGCATTGGGTAAGTATTAAGTGATAGATTAAACAGGGTGGTTTAAGTCTAGAATTAATATTACTAATAGTGAATTTCCTCCTGGCTTGGTAGCCTCCAGATGTAGGTGTGGTTATACACTGAACTGGGTTAACAAACTTCTGTGTTGTTTACTTTTCCTGCTGTTTAAGTTTTGGTTAAATTTGTCAAATGTCCTATTAAGTGTTGGGACATCTCTTAGGACATCTCATACCTGATCACAGAATTTCAATTGGCATCAGAGCAGGCACCCTGCCTGTTTATACTAGGTGAGATCTAGGGAATACAAATTCTGTAACATGGACAGAGATTTAGGGTCAGTAAATAGACCACCTATACTGGATGGATCTAATTATGACTACTGGAAGCCAAGAATGATTGCATTCTTAAGGTCACTTGACAACAGGGCATGGAGAGCAGTCAATGTTGGATGGGATTACCCTATCCAAGACACCAAAGATGGATCAAAAGTGCTGAAACCTGAAGAAGAATGGAGTAAGGAGGAAGAAGACTCAGCATTAGGCAACTCAAAAGCCTTAAATGCTTTATTCAATGGCATTGATAGGAACATTTTCAGACTTGTGCATCATTGTGAGCTGGCCAAAGATGTTTGGGACACTCTCAAAACAACTCATGAAGGAACATCAAAAGTAAAAATGTCAAGACTTCAACTTCTCACCACCAAGTTTGAAAACTTGAGAATGAAGGAAGATGAATCAATTCATGAGTTCTATATGAACATCTTGGATATAGCCAATACTTCTGGAGCTTTGGGAGAAAAGATGACTGATGAGAAGCTTGTAAGAAAGATTCTCAGATCTTTGCCAAAAAGATTTGACATGAAAGTCACTGCAATAGAAGAAGCTCAAGACATATGCTCCATGAAAATTGAAGAACTCATTGGTTCCCTTCAAACTTTTGAGATGGGAATGAATGACACAAATGCCAAAAAGAACAAAAGCATAGCTTTGGTGTCAAATACAGATGAAGAAGAAGATGATGAATCAGCAAATGATAAAAGCTTATCAGAAAACCTTGCCTTGCTTGGAAGACAAGTCAAACAAATTCTCAGAGGAATGGAAGGCAAATCCAAACCTAGTGGAAGAAACACAAGCTCTGAGAACAGAAGACCTTATGATGCTAACAAAAGATTAAAGTATGCTGAAAAGATCAGTCAAGATAAAGGAGTCAAATGCCATGAATGTGAAGGATATGGACATATCAAGTTTGAATGTCCTACCTTCTTAAAAAGGCAAAAGAAAGGACTCTCTGTGACCTGGTCTGATGAAGACTCAGGAGAGTCAGAAGAAGAATCAGCTAAGCATTTTACTGCTCTAGCTGGACTGTGTGAATATGATAGTGATTCCAGTTGTGGAGAGCTTACTTATGAAGAACTTGAGCAAGCATTCAAAGATCTATACAAAAGAAGCTCTGAAATATGCAGTGAGGTTATAAAGCTAAAGAAGCAGAATGAGGTATTAGAAGATGAAAAAGCAAGTGATCAAGTAATCATTGATACCTTGAAAAGTGAAGTAACTCTTCTCAACTCTAAGTTGGAACATATGTCAAAATCTGTTAAAATGTTGAACAGTAGCTCAAATACACTGGATGTTATTCTCAGCAATAATAAACATTCAGGGGACAAAAGTGGACTGGGATATAACAGAGATGAAGCCAGCTCTAGCAAAGCTACTGCAAAAACTACACAGTCAAACAAGATGTCCCAACAGATGCTTCAACATCAGAACACAAAGGCAAACATAATGTTCCAACAGATGTCTAAACATTCTGGAAAGAACAAAATGAAGAAGAAGTATCAAAGATGGAGATGCCATCACTGTGGAAGATTTGGGCATATAAAACCTCACTGTTATAAGTTACATGGATATCCAAATCAGGTGTATCAGCAATCTTCCAAACAAAAAGTAGAAGGTACCAAGAAAGAGCTGCATAATCAGCAATCTCCTAAGCAGAAGACAGAGGTCATCAAGAAGGTTTGGAGACCAAAATCTGACTCTCAGACTAATCAAAGTCACATACCTAAGAACAAGATCAACAATCAAGCTTGGAAATCAGCTGAACAACACATAGGGCAGAGGCATCAAAAGAAATCTCAACTCATCTGGTCAAAGAAAAGTACTGCATACATAGCACATACATCTCTGAGAGTATCAGCTAAAGAAGACTGGTACTTTGACAGTGGATGCTCAAGACACATGACTGGATTGAAGAATTTGCTAGTAAACTTAAAATCACATTCATCCAGGTTTGTTACCTTTGGAGATGGAGCTAAAGGAGAAATCAAGGGAGTTGGAACCTTGGATTGTCAAGATGTTCCAAGACTAGATGATGTGCTGCTAGTTAAAGGTTTAACTGCTAACCTGATCAGCATAAGTCAACTATGTGATCAAGGATACAGTGTAAACTTTACCAAATCTGAATGTATAGTGACTAACAAAGAACAAGAGGTTGTCATGAAAGGAGCCAGATCTAAAGACAACTGTTACATGTGGGAATCCCAAAATCTCAGTCTCACTTCAACCTGCTCTCTAGCTAAAGAAGAAGAAGTGAAACTGTGGCATCAAAGACTAGGTCATCTTCATTTCAGAGGCATAAAGAAGATCATATCTATGGATGCTGTAAGAGGTATTCCTAAACTGAAGATTGATGATGGCAAAATATGTGGTGAATGTCAAATAGGCAAGCAAACCAAGATGTCCCATCCAAAGCTCCAACATCTGACAACTTCCAAAGTTTTGGAACTTCTACATATGGATCTTATGGGACCTATGCAGGTTGAAAGTCTTGGTGGTAAGAGGTATGCCTATGTTGTGGTTGATGATTTTTCAAGATATACATGGATAAACTTCATCAAAGAAAAGTCAGATGTATTTGATGTATTCAAAGAATTATGTCAAAGATTGCAAAGAGAAAAATCCAGCTGTGTGATCAGAATAAGAAGTGATCATGGAAAAGAATTTGAGAATCAAAAGTTCTTGGATTTCTGCTCTTCAGAAGGAATCAATCATGAGTATTCTTCACCTATCACTCCTCAACAGAATGGGATTGTTGAAAGAAAGAATAGAACTATTCAAGAATCAGCAAGAGCTATGATCCATGCTAAAAAGTTACCTCTGTATTTCTGGGCTGAAGCTATGAACACTTCCTGCTACATCCATAACAGAGTTACTTTGAGAAAAGGAACCCTGTCCACAATATATGAAGTCTGGAAGGGCAGAAAACCCACTGTGAAGTACTTTCATGTGTTTGGAAGTAAATGCTATATTCTGGCAGATAGGGAGCAAAGGAGAAAAATGGATCCTAAAAGTGATGAAGGGATTTTCCTTGGATACTCTATAAACAGCAGAGCATATAAAGTATTTAATTACAGAACAAAGGTTATCATGGAGTCCATAAATGTGATAATTGATGATGCTTCTACAGATGTCCCAGAAGATGTTGGAACATCTGCTGATATCAAGATTGAAGCTGAAGAAAAGAATGATCAATATAACTTCACTCAAAATGATACAAGGTCAGAAGATTCAAGCAAACCTCCCTCCATCAGAATACAGAAGGATCATCCCAAAGACTTAATAATTGGTGATCTCAACAGAGGTGTAAGCACTAGATCAAGAGAAGTGATTTCAGGTTCTTGTTTTGTTTCCAAAATAGAACCTAAAAATGTCAAGGAAGCTCTCACTGATGAATACTGGATTTGTGCTATGCAAGAGGAATTAGGTTAATTCACAAGGAATGAAGTGTGGAATCTTGTTCCTAGACCTGATGACATAAATGTGATTGGTACAAAATGGGTGTATAAGAACAAGTCAAATGAACAAGGAGTTGTTACAAAGAACAAAGCTAGACTTGTGGCTCAAGGATACACTCAAATTGAAGGGGTAGACTTTGATGAAACCTTTGCACCAGTAGCAAGGCTTGAATCAATAAGACTACTGTTGGGAATTGCTTGTATCTTAAAGTTCAAGCTATTTCAAATGGATGTGAAAAGTGCCTTTCTTAATGGTTATCTTAATGAAGAGGTATATGTAGAACAGCCTAAAGGATTTGTTGATCCAAGCTGTCCAAATCATGTATACAAATTAAAGAAAGCACTTTATGGTCTGAAGCAAGCTCCAAGGGCATGGTATGAAAGACTGACCACATTTCTTATCAAGCAAGGATACAGAAAAGGTGGGATTGATAAAACCCTGTTTGTTAAAGATGAAGAAGGAAATGTCATGATTGCACAAATATATGTTGATGACATTGTGTTTGGTGGGATGTCTGATAAGATGGTCAAACATTTTGTCAAGCAGATGGAATCTGAATTTGAAATGAGTCTAGTAGGTGAATTAACCTACTTTCTTGGTCTGCAAGTAAAGCAAATGGAAGACTCAATGTTTATTTCCCAAAGCAAGTATTCCAAGAACATAGTCAAGAAATTTGGAATGGAAAATACTGCTCACAAGAGAACTCCTGCCCCCACACATTTAAAGCTGACTAAAGATGAAAAGGGTGAGAATGTAGATCAAAGTTTATATAGAAGCATGATTGGAAGCTTGTTATACTTGACTGCTAGCAGACCAGACATTGCATTTGCAGTAGGAGTTTGTGCAAGATATCAAGCTGATCCAAAAGTCAGTCATCTCAATCAAGTCAAGAGAATCCTTAAATATGTTAATGGTACTTGTGACTATGGCATAATGTACTTTCATGGTTGCAAACCAATTCTCACTGGCTTCTGTGATGCTGATTGGGCAGGAAGTGCTGATGACAGAAAAAGCACTTCAGGAGGATGCTTCTTTCTAGGAAACAATCTGATTTCTTGGTTCAGTAAGAAACAGAATTGTGTATCTTTATCTACAGCTGAAGCTGAGTATATAGCAGCAGGTAGCATTTGTTCTCAGTTGGTTTGGATGAAGCAGATGCTCACTGAGTACAATGTCCCACAAGATGTCATGACATTGTACTGTGACAATTTAAGTGCAATCAACATATCAAAGAATCCTATCCAACATAGCAGGACCAAGCATATTGATATCAGACATCATTTCATCAGAGATCTTGTAGAAGAAAAGGTGATTTCATTGGAGCATGTAGCTACAGATCTGCAGTTAGCTGATATCTTTACCAAAGCATTGGATGCTACACAATTTGAGAACTTAAGGGGCAAACTTGGAATCTGTTTGTGTGATATTTAGCAGTTAATGAGATGTGCCAACATGTCATATGACATTGTATGGCATAAGTTCCAGATGGCAAAACCAGTCTGGACAAGTTCCTTGGGAATTTCATTCCTAATCATGGACACTGCTGCAGAACAAGATGTCCCAACAGATGTTGGAACATCTGAAGATAAGAAAAAGAACTCATCTGATGTTGATTTGGAACAAACTGAGGACCAGAATAAAGCCTCAAATGAAAATGATGAAGAAGTCTCTGAAGAACAGGCTAAAGCCTCAAATGAAGATCAAATCCCTGCTGATCAACCAGCTGAAGAGGAGGCTGCTAAATCTCCTCCAGTGGTCAACCAGGAGCAGGACTCTGATGCAGAAATCATAGCATCTGTTAAACCCAGCATAGCCAAAAGGCTCAGGTCCATGAAAGGAAAGATGCAAGCTGAAGCAGCAATTCCTGAGAAGAAGAAAGCCTCCCCAAAGAAAGGCAAAGCTAAAGCTACTTTTGGGCCAACAAAATCATGGAGTAAAGTTCAAACCCAGAAGAGAAAAGCTGTCACATCATCAGATTCAGATGTTGGATCAGATGTCCCAACATCTCCTCCCAAGAAGAGACCAGCAACATCCAGAGCTTCAACTGCTGTACCAGAAGCTCCCTTGGACAACATATCATCCCATCATGTCTCTAGTGTTAACAGATGGAAGTATGTGTACCAAAGAAGGGTTGCCCTGGAAAGAGAACTGAGCAGCAATGCACTTGAGTGCACTGAACTGATTGATCTCATCTCTGCTGCAGGACTATTCAAAACAGTCTCAGACCTCTCTCCCTGCTATGAACTTCTTGTCAAAGAGTTCATTGTGAATCTTCAGGAAGATTGTTCACATGGTAAGTCCTCTGAATTCCAAAAAGTTTTTGTTAGAGGTAAATGTGTAGAGTTTTCCCCTCAAATCATCAATCAGTACCTAGGAAGAGAAACAGATGAACCAAATGAGCTAGGTAAGACAGATAATCAAGTCTGTAAGGTGATCACTGCAAACCAGGTCAAGGCATGGCCTGTGAAGGGAAAGTTCTCAGTGAGCATGCTTACCAGAAAATATGCCATGCTGAACAGAATTGGTACTGCTAACTGGGTGCCTACCAACCACACTTCCTCAATCTCAACTGGTCTAGCCAGGTTTATATATGCTGTGGGAACTCAAACCAAGATGGACTATGGAGCTTTCATCTTTGATCAAACCATGAAGCATGCCATCTCTACTGCAACAAAGCTGCCAATAGTTTTTCCATCATTGCTGTGTGGTATTGTTTTAAGTCAATACCCTGGGATTTTAAATGAGAAGGACACAGTCTGCAAGAGAGAGAGCCCCCTGGCTTTTCATTACAAATTATTCCTCAGTCACCATGCTGCAGATGTTGAAGCACCTTCTGGGACATCTGCTGGTCCCTCAACTGCTAAGAATCCCGTCTCCAAGAAGACTTTAATTGCTGAACTCAAAAGCACCTGCAAAGAGCTTGAAGCTAGAAAGCAGAAGCTTGAGGAAATCATTCAAAGGTTGGAGAATGAAGAAGACCAGAAAGCAAACTCTGATGAAGACAGTGATGCTGATGAAGAAACAGAAGCTGATGAATAAACAGAAGTTGAGGAAGCAACTGAGAGTAATGAATCTGAGTGATCATTGTATGTGAGGCAAATGTAATGACAGCAATGTATTTCTGGAATAGTGTCTTTGGCCCCTAATTTTGTGTCTACCAAGGGGGAGAACAACAACAAATTGTATTGCTGTTTAATTATGAATGAAAAATTCTGTTTGTTTGCTTCTGAACTGAATAAGGTTTTCTGTTGGAACAAGACTGGATACATATATGTTTGAGGGGGAGTAATCTCAAATAAGAATCAACAGAAAAGTAATGCTATACTCTGATAATAAGAACTTCTGCTGCACTCTGAAAACCAGAAAAGATGTTAGCCAAAAATTAGCCAAAGGGGGAGTTTGTAGATGTTTAAGAATTGGCAGAATTTTTGACCAAACAAGAAATGTTAAATTCAGTTCAGAATGTCCTATCAGATGTTGGGACATTAGCAAACAGAGTATGTGAACTTATTTCAGGATGTCCTACCAGATGTTGGGACATTGTGTAAATAACTTAAGTTCAGTTTTTCAGGATGTCCCAACAGATGTTGAGACATCTCAGACCTGCTTCCAGAATTAATTAAAGATTAACTGATCAGAGATATTTAAGGAGAAGTATCTGGAATTAATTAATGATGGATAAAAACAGAACAAGGCGCATCTGTAGGGTGTTTTATATTGAAGATTCAGATTAAAACAGAAGACCTAAATCACCTAGAATATAGGAGGTAACAAACCCTAAATTCAAGGTGACAGTTGCTGCATATTAGGGCTGGACCATTCTACAGAAAGCCCAAAATTCAGATACCTATTTAAACAACAGAAACTCATAGAATTGAGTACGAATTTCAGAAGACCAAATAGGGTGTCTAGTGTTTTAATAGCAGGTTGTATTTTATGTACCACTTTATAAGCTTTTAAGCAAAAGTGCATTTGTGACTTGATTGAAACTGTGAAGTAAGATCAAGCTGTATTGTTTGAAGGATGTCTTCAATTTCAGTAAACTTGTAAACTTGATCACTGTGTGATTGAGGGGGAGTGAGTAGGGTACTCTTATCTAAGTGAGTCTTAGGTAGAAATTGCATTGGGTAAGTATTAAGTGATAAATTAAACAGGGTGGTTTAAGTCTAGAATTAATATTACTAATAGTGAATTTCCTCCTGGCTTGGTAGCCTCCAGATGTAGGTGTGGTTATACACTGAACTGGGTTAACAAACTTCTGTGTTGTTTACTTTTCCTGCTGTTTAAGTTTTGGTTAAATTTGTCAAATGTCCTATTAAGTGTTGGGACATCTCTTAGGACATCTCATACCTGATCACAGAATTTCACTTAACAACAAGATGATGGCAGAACTGTGCCGAGACTTCAAAATTCAACATCACAATTATTCTCCTTACAGGCCAAAGATGAATGGCGTTGTTGAGGCGGCTAACAAGAACATTAAGAAGATTGTGCAAAAGATGGTAGTCACATACAAAGACTGGCATGAAATGTTACCATTTGCCTTGCATGGGTACCGAACTTCCATCAGAACATCTACCGGGGCAACACCTTATCAGCTCGTGTATGGTATGGAAGCAGTCCTACCTGTTGAAGTTGAATTACCCTCATTACGGGTAATGATGGATGTAAAGCTGGACGAAGCAGAATGGGTCTGATCTCGTTATAACCAACTGAGCATGATTGAAGAAAAGAGGCTAGCAGCTATCTGTCATGGTCAGTTATATCAGAAACGGATGAAGAAAGCATTCGATCAAAAAGTCAGACCTCGGGTATACCAAGTGGTAGAGCTTGTACTGAAAAGACTCCTTCCTCCTCATACAGACCACATGGGCAAGTGGACTCCAAACTATGAAGGTCCCTTTGTGATAACTAAAGTCTTCTAAGGCGCAGCACTGATGCTCGCAACCATGGATGGCGAAAAATTCCTATCTCCTGTGAATTCAGATGCAGTTAAAAAATACTTCGCATAAATGACCCACTAGACATAAAAACAGAATGTAAGTCCATGCAAAAATAGGGCATCCCGGCGAGTCAAAAAAAGAATAAAAAGACTCGAGCAAAAATAAGGGAAACAATTGAAAAAAATGTACACCCGCTGAGTTGAAAAGCCACATCGGACAACTCAGGCAAAAAAGGGTATCCCGGTGGATTGAAAATCCGAAAGGGCGATCCACGCAAAAACAGGGAAAAAGCGAACAACTGATTTTTGAATTCTTCTGTATTACACTCACATAACTTGGCAAGTTTCGAAAGGACAAAGCGTCAGTCAGAATCAACTTTCTTCAGAAAGCAAGATAAGAAGAGCGTTCAGGTCATACAGGTCATAGCAAAAGGAAGATTGAAGCATCAACTTCAACATTTCCCAATAGGACTTTTATTTTCTCAATTTTGTAGCAATCTCCTCATTTCAGGGATTAGCTTCCTCACTGTACTCGCCTATTTAGGGCACACAAATCAATAAAATCAATATTCATTCACACTTTGTTTTATACCTTTTTGTTTTGTTTGCAAAATGTCCAAAGTTCATAATACAAAGTTTGCATGAAAACATATAAGCCATTTTCAATAAATGCTTGCGGAAAATATGTGCTCTTAAGCGAACCTAACTCCTATGACAGAATCCAATTGAGGATACCTCAGGGCGCTTGCGCGTTTCCTTTGTTTGACAGGTTGCAGGTACTTAAGGCGAACAACCTTTCACATCATGGGGCATATCGGGCACTATATCCCCATCCAAGCCATCAGTCACATCATCTGAAGGACTACTTGACGTAAGTATTCCCCCACGAAGCTTTTTATCCCCTCAGAGTATCCCCCACAAAGCTGATCCTCTGGCAGGTTACTTCCAAGAAGTTCTCTCCTCCCCATGCAGGATCTCCAAAGAAATGCCTGAATCACTTGTCCCCATCAAGTTGTCGGATCCTCTCATCCCCAGCATTGGATCCCCACAGAGTTCTTTCCCCAGAGTTCTCCAGAAAGATCGTGCAGTGATCCTTTCTCCCCACAGATCGCCAGCAGATTTCAGATCTCGGATCTCGTTTCTCTCATTTGCATAATCATAGCATTCACATCATTCCTCCCCAAACAGAGCGTAGCATTCCATCTAATGCGGAGCATTACAGCAAAAATCAAACATTTGCATGATCATGAGCCTGGTTCGAACCAGTCACCTGCAAAAACCAAAATCACTTCTCCAGCAATACGCAAAAACTTATCCCCTGCAGATAAAAGCCAAAATGTCCTTTTGCACTCTCAATAAAAATACTTGTGCATACTTTCTGATACTCATCAGTATCCTACTTATACATAATTCTTTGATACTCGTCTGTATCTTATGCATCTCCCCGGCAGATCAACACTCGTCTGTGTCCTTTGTTCAAACAATTGATACTCGTTCGTATAATCACTCCTTAAACACGCGTCGGCGTTTTTTTCTATCGATACTCGTATGTATCGTGGTTCTAAGGATACTCGTCCGTATCTTTAATCTATACACACTGTCGAAACACTTATACCATTTTAATTTTAGGGCTTAAAACACTCGTCCATGTTTATCTCTCCCTAGAAGTCACCAACAAAATAACTTTCTATCCGACATTCGTCCTATGTCACGATATCGTTTAGGTGATCGTCCTTCACCTCTTGATGACCGTTCCTCATCATTTATTTTGATGACCGTCCATCATCATGTTATCCGATGGCCGTCCCCATCGTTGATCTTTTTATCCGGCATTCGTCCTATGTCGAGATAATCCCCAACAGAGCAGTTGTCCCCTGCTAGGTGATCGTCCTTCACCTCTTGATGACTGTCCCTCATCATTTATTTTGATGACCATCCCTCATCATGTTATCCGATGGCCGTCCCTATTGTTGATCTTTTTTATCCGGCATTCGCCCTATGTCGAGATAATCCCCAACAAAGCAGTCATCCCCTGCTAGGTGATCGTCCTTCAACTCTTGATGACTGTCCCTCATCATTTATTTTGATGACCGCCCCTCATCATGTTATCCGATGGTCGTCCCCATCATTGATCTTTTTTATCCGACATTCGTCCTATGTCGCGATAATTCTCAGCAGCCATCCCCTGCTAGGTGATCGTCATTCACCTGATGGCCGTCCCCATCGTCGATCTATTTATCCGACATTCGTCCTATGTCGCGATAACTCTCAGCAGCCGTACCTTGCTAGATGATCGTCCTTCACCTTCTGATGACCGTCCCTCATCATATAGTTATTTATTTCACCCGATGGCCGTCCCCATCGCGGTTTCTTTATTTTTCAGCCTGATGGTCGTCCCTGTTAGTGCCTTTAAATCCCCAGTAAAGCCGCCTTTCTTTACCCAATGGCCATCCCCGTCGCGAATTCTTTATTCCCCAGCATGATGGTCGTCCCCGTCAGTGCGTTTCTCACTGTTTTTATCCCCAGCAGTCGTCCTCTGCTCGATGGTCGTCCTCCGTCGCTATCATTTGATATTCAGTCTATACTTTCTATTACAATTTATATCCCTTTTCTTCTTATAATAAAGAGTGCAAATTTTGGATTGTCTTGGTATTCAACCACAAGTTATCTTGTTTGTCTGCTAAGCCAGGCGCTTACATCCTACACAGCTAACTCATGCCTGAATAGGGGCAGTTCTAAACACCCCAAATTTTCCCTCACTCTTTCTCACACCTTGACTTATGATCCCTCATACTGCATAGCACATCATCATATCTCACATTGCATATTCTTCCTTTAGCAACTCATTGCATAGCTGCATAGCTAGGGTTTGTGATCAGATGAATTTTTGAAGTGGTTTGAGCTATCTCAAAGGCCTTGAAGCATGCCAAGAGAGTCCTTGAGTGGTATATGATCATATTATGCTCCCATGGGTCATTTAAAGTCAAAAAATGTCAAAGCACTGCAGAGGTATGGAAGCTAAGCTGAGGTTCCTATACAGATGATCTAAAATTAGGGTTTTGGTTTTGAAGGCCTTACACCCAAATATTTTGGTCATTCTTGTTACTATTGGTCCATATATGTTATAAGGAGCATGTGTATCAAATTTCATGGAAAAATTCCTTATGGAAGTCATCTGATTAAATGGTAACTTGTTGTGCAAGAAAAGTCAGAATCAGGGCATCTAAGGCCACCAACAAGGGTACCAATGGGTCATCATCATCAATTTAAAGTCATATGGTCTTTATTTGATCATAGGAATGCTTGGAAGTTCACAAAATTTAAGAAAAGTGAGCAAAGCCAAAACTTGCCAAAAATAGAAATGACTTGTAATGTAAACTTTCTATTTTGGGAAAGATCTTCAACCTCCTCTTTCTTGATCAAAAAGGTTTCAAATGAAATTTCTTCAAACATAAAAGTTGTAGATTGAATCCTCCCTGTTAATGCTATTATTTTATGATTGGCATTATGTTTGGTAAAACTAATATGGCTGGAAAATGTTGAATAAGAAGTTCCATATGTTAAATTAACATGGTATAGATTCTGGAAGAACATGTCAAACATGATGTCCTGACATGGTGGCACAAATAAATGTGGTTATAATAATTGGAAGATGTCAAAGAAGATGTTGAAACATCTGCAAATGTCATGACAGAATTACTGTCATATGTTACAGACAGATGTCAAAGAAGATGTTGAAACATCTGCAAATGTCATGACAGAATTACTGTCATATGTTACAGACAGATGTCATAGAAGATGTTGAAACATCTGCAAATGTCATGACAGAATTACTGTCATATGTTACAGACAGATGTCAAAGAAAATGTTGAAACATCTGCAACTGTCATGACAGATGTCAAAGAAAATGTTGAAACATCTGCAACTGTCATGACAACATTACTGTCATGTGTTACATATAAATATCAAACAATAAGTGTTGAACTTAGTTCAGGATGTCACACCAGATGTTGTGACACTGTCAAACAGAGTAACAGTTAATGAACTTAAGTCAAGATATCAGGATGTCACACCAGATGTTGTGACATTGTCAAACAGAGTAACAGTAAGTCAAGACATCAGGATGTCCCATCAGATGTTGGGACATCGTAAACCTGCTACCAGACTTAAATGATGCGCAACAGAACTGAGTAAATTCAGGGCAATTTATCTGGAATTAATTGGAAAGAGATAAGCAATACAAGGCGCATCTTTAGGGAGATTAGTTATCTGAATTCAGTATAACAGAATAACTAACTCACCTTGAATCAAGGAGGTAACAAACTAACTAACCCTAATTCAAGGTGATGACAGTGGGATTTATCAGATCTGAATTATGCAAAATATTCTACAAAATATTCTGATATCACAGGTGGAATTACTTTTTAAAGATGCAGAATATTCTGGAGATATTATGCAATCATATGTGGCACTGTTTTAAAGGGTGCTGTTTTAGAAGATCTTAAAGACTCAATTTAAATTGAAGACAAATATTGAAAAATATAGAGTTTCTATATTTAGAGATATTTTAGGAGTTTTTAGATTTGAAGATCTTTTGGCATATTTGTAGCAGCTATTGTTGTGATTGTTTAGGCCCAAATCCAGTTGGGAATAAGTTATAAAAGAAACCCTGTAACCTAGTTTAGAATCAACCCAATCAACCGAAAATGTAAACATTATTAGGGTTGTGTTCTGGTGGCAGCCGTGCTTAACAAGTAACTCTAGTATGGCTGTTTCACCTGTGATTCTCGAAGCTTGTAAGCAAGAGAAGTATTGTACTTAACTGAAGCTGCTAAGCAAGGTTAAGTTGTTGTCATGGAAGCATGGATTATATTTGTGAATTATTGTAGGTATGAAGTCGTCAATATCAGCAACTGAGAGTTGAGAACTGTGAGACATCACTGAGGTGATTGGAAGTGAGGATGAGTTTCTCATATTTAGGAGTTCCTAAGTAGAAGTTGCATTGGTAGTGATTAAGTGAGAAGACTGTAAACTGTAGGTGTTTGCTGAGAAGTCTTTGAATTAATACTACATAGTGTATTTCCTTCCTGGCTTGGTAGCCCCCAGAGTAGATTGATTTGATCGAACTGGGTTAACAATTCTGCTGTGTTCTTTATATCTTTTCTGTTTTATGTTTTATACAGTACCTGAACTGAATGTCCTATCAGATGTCACAACATCCTGAAGTATGTTTGACTTTGATATATCAGAATTATTTAAGTACTGATATGTATGCCTTACCATGTTTATAAGTAACAGATAAGATGTCTCAACATCATATTCGACATCTGAGTCTGTCATACCAGAATTTCACTCCCATTTTCAAAAAGTACAAGAACTCATTCTAATTCATCATAGAACTCAAGTTATGGCCTTGCAAAGTTGGCAAAAATCA
Source organism: Lathyrus aphaca (assembly GCA_963966055.1). Taxonomy (NCBI): domain Eukaryota; kingdom Viridiplantae; phylum Streptophyta; class Magnoliopsida; order Fabales; family Fabaceae; genus Lathyrus; species Lathyrus aphaca. Next base: position 179,617,235 of record OZ014519.1, read on the forward strand.
CATAATTTTCAAGTTCATGTCAAAGACGGATTTATGCAATTTTGAGTTTCAAGCTTCTAAGTGACCTCTAATCCACTCAATTATGTCACAACATGTTAATGTAACTTTCCAAGATCAGAATTGGCCCAAGGATTGAAGCATTTCATGGCTTAATTTCCAAGATTTCTCAAAATAACCAAGTTGCATAAACATGTCAATCTCTTCATCTAAGCATTACAGTTCATTTCCATTGATCCAAAGGCTCTCCATTAACCATGCTGAAGCAATCTAGCCACAGAAATCACCTCTGCACAAGCCCATACCTCAAGTACACATAAACTTGACTTTTTGCATTTTGCACCCATACCAATCACACAGTGCCACAACCACTATCCTGACCAATGGTATGGCTTATGCAAACCCTAAGCACTATAAATGAACACCCTTCATGGTCTGAAACAAGACACAAGCTGAGAATCAAGAAATTGCTCCAAAACTTTATCTCTTCGAAACACACAATCCAGCCAGCAAAAACCACAAATTCTTCCACCAATCAACTCCATATAACCTCAGGATCAATTCCCACCCATCACCATAGCCTGAAACAAGCCCAAACACAAACACGATTTCTGCATATTCAGAACTGAAACTCATAAACCAGCCAAAATAAACTTATTCCAAGCATCACAATAGCACAAGGGGTACTAAAGGAGGTGGATTGCACAAGGGAAAGGCTCAAAAAGCTCTATTTCAAAGAACTTCATCTCAGGTAACCTTCAAGAAATTTTTTTCCAGAAGCTTGATTTTATGTTATAGAATGAATCTACATGCTTCCCTGATCACATTGATATGATTAGAATTGAAAATAGGTTAGAAATGAGGATTTCATGATGTTCTGAAATTTTTGACCTAGAACTTGTTTGATTCGATTCAGCTTTAATATGCATGATAAATGTGTTTTATATGTTGATTCATTATGTATGATGCTTGGGGATCATTTTTGGGCAAGAAATTTGGTGTTTAATGACCTAGGAAAGAAGTTATCATTTTTGAGTGGCCGGAGAAGATGACCGGAGCTTAGCTCCGGTCACCTGAAAGTGATTAGGGCTAAACCTTGATTACCTGCCCAGATTGAATCTCCACCCTTAGATCATGATTAGGGTTAGGCAATGAACGACTCAGATAATTCATTAAACCTTAATTTCACTTAATTAAATTAATTGTAGTTAATTAGGTCAGATAAAATGGTAGCCATTTGATCACGCGCGAAACACAAGTTCAAACCACAACCTTAGATCTTGCCTACCTCTGGTCAATGTGACTTTCAATCCTGGCCCTCCATCCATCTCCCACGCAATCTGAACCACTCCTTCTAATTACTTTCACTTTTATTTTATTTTATTTTGTTTTCTTTTCTTTTTATTATTAAAAATAGCAAAAATCATTTAAAAATTCTAAAATTTTTTATCATCACTTTAATTAATTTTTAGAACCCAAAAATATTTTTATTTTTATTTTTCTATTAAAAAAATGCATTTTTAAATAATTTAATTGTATATTTTAATTAATTAAGTCCATTTAATTAATTAAAAATACTTTAAAGTATCTAAAAATCACAAAAATTTTTAGAGAGGTTCTTTAAACATTTAGAAACATTTACAAACTCATCTCACAAATTTCTTTTTGGTTTTGATCAAACTTTGCCAATTTTCTTTGAATTAGGGTTTCTAAATTTCTTATTTTTCAACCCTAACTTCAAAGATTCATAACTTTCAAACCAAGATGAGTTTGCATTTGATTATTTTGGTAATATTTCAAACTTGACCTCTAGTTTCTAAATATATTTTTGTCACATTTGTATCTTGCATTTTCAAATTAATGTGCATTTTCCCTTTGAGAAATATCCAAAACCCTAGCCAATCTTAGGTAAACCATAACTTGAATTTAGAAAACCTTTAGGCCTCCCCCTTTGGATGGTAATTTCATTAATGCTTAGGGTACCCTTGGATGCATTTTCAATTTTTATCTCTTGATTTGTTTATGCTTTTGAATTTGCACATATCGTGCTTTCAAAACTAACCATTTCAGGTGCATTTGGTAAGTTAATCAAGATGTGGATGTGCATCCACATCCAAACTCTCTTTCTCTCTTTAATTTTATGCATTTTGTTTGTGTTTTTAGTGAATCTCATTCACTTATGTTCTCTCTTGTTCTTAGGTTACTTAACTTCTTCATGAAGTAAGTAACCTAATCCTACTCCCTCTCTCTCTCTCTCTCTCTCTCTCTCTCTCTCTTTTCATCTGCTTCTCTTCCTTTGGTGGCCATCTTGAAGATTTCTCTTGATGCCTCACAAACCCTAGGAATATCTAAGCATGATAACATTAGGGTTGTACATAGTCCCCCCTAGTTTTTACCTTTTGAGTCTCCTTGAGTCTCTCTCTCTCATCTCATAATCAAGGCTAAACAGTTAAAGTTTTGGGACTCTGAATTAGGGTTATGCCTGTATCCTTATCTTAGGATGGAGTGTATAACTTTGATCCTTAGTGTTAAACCTTTAAGTTGTTTTCACCTTCAATCAAAAACACCTAATAATCGTCAAAGACTTAAGCTTGTAACTTGGGCCTTATATTAGGGTTACATCTCTGCCTGGTGGTTCAGAGGGACTAACCGTAGTGTTCAATGGACAAGTCCCCCTCATGCTAAAGTCTTGCAAACATAAAAAACACTTCTTCATCTTATCTTTAATTAAAATCCACTTAATAAAGGCTTGTTATATAATGAATTTAATCCGTAACCATGGATTAAGTTGAGGTATCTTCCTCATCTTAAGTGTTCTCATCTATCATCCTTCTCTTAGGATGGTGTAATGAGTTAACTAATCTTTGATTGGAGATTAAACTCATTACTTAACACTAAACAAAAAATAAAATAAAAACTCTTAATAATTACCAAAGTAGGTTAATGGTCTTAATCCTATAACATCATGGTAATTAAGTTGGGATCTTCATCTCATGCTTAAGTAGGCTCATTATCCCTAATCAGGGAGGATATAATGAGTTTACTAACCTTTGATTTAGGCTTAAGCTCATTTCCCTATGCAAAAACACCAAAACCAATAAAAGACTAAAAACAAAAAAAAACAAACAATAAACGTCTCCTCCGGGATTCTTTTCTCATCACATTCAATATGGAAACGAGAACTTGCTTCTTCCGTCTAATGCAAGACAGTTAGCACTCGAGCCAAACGAGTCATATACTTGAGCATAGACAAGTAAGCAGTTCACAACAAAATCACTAAGTCTTTTTGAGTCGAACTACGGTGTTCTGACTTCTTTATTGCACGAGAGGATACGTAGGGATAACTTAACGGTTATCGAACAAAAGTCCCCAAGTCTCCCCCCTCTCTCCTTCCAGATTTTCTTTTCTTAAGCTTAATTTGAATTCATACTTCTTTCTGCACTGACACTTTGTACATTCTAGCTTTTATACACAGATACACATACACTTTACCCCCCTTTAAAACACAATCAAGTAAGCGTGGATCCCGTCGAGTACGACGGACGATCTGGGTGCTAATAGCTTCCTAGGACGTAACCAACCCCCTTACTCAATCTCTTTGGTTCGCAACCGTCTTATCCATAGCTTTCCAGGTTTATGCAACATTACCTTTCCTTCGGGATAAAAATGCCTAGCTGGCGACTCTATTCAACCTCAACCTCCAACATCGCCGACGGTTCGCGTTTGCACCGTGACGAAAGTCCGGGGAGCGACAGAGGTTTCTTGGGATGACTAAATTACATTGCAAGATTTATTTTCCAGTTAACTGCTACTTGTGAGCCAATCTTCAAGTTATTGAAGAAAGATCAAGTAATGGAATGGAATGACGAATGCCAGGTAGCTTTTGATGAGATCAAGAAGTACCTACAGAAACCTCTAACATTGATGCCACCAATAGAAGGAAGACCCTTGATTATGTACCTAATAGTGTTGGATAACTCAATGGGGTGTGTGTTGGGGCAACATGACAAGTCTGGTCGAAAAGAGCAGGCAATATACTACCTTAGCAAAAAGTTTACCGACTGTGAAATAAGATACTCACTGCTCGAGAAAACTTGTTGCGCTTTGGCATGGGCTGCTCGCCGATTAAGACAGTATATGTTGACTCATACCACTTTATTGATTTCAAAGATGGATCCAATCAAGTACATATTTGAGAAACCTGCTCTCTCCGGACGAATAACAAGATGGCAAATGATCTTGAAAGAATATGACATACAATATACTACTCAGAAAGCAATTAAAGGAAGTGTAGTAGCTGATCATTTGGCTCATCAAGTAGTGGATGATTATCAGTCTATGAATTTTGAGTTTCCGGATGAGGATATTATGATTGTTACTAAAGAACCTGGACAAAATGAAGGACATGGACAAGGATCCCGATGGACTATGGTTTTTGATGGAGCTTCTAATGCGCTTGGTAATGGTGTTGGTGTTATGATAATATCTCCTAAGGGTTGTTATACACCAATTACAGCAAGACTTTGTTTTAATTATACCAATAATATGGCTGAGTATGAAGCATGCATAATGGGTATCAAGGCTGCTATTGAGATGAAGATTCAATTTTTGAATGTGTATGGAGATTCAACCCTGGTAGTTAGTCAAGTTAAAGGAGATTGGGACACCAAGCATCCAAATCTCATCCCTTACAGAGAACATGTGTTGTCTTTGATCTCGTACTTTGAAGAGATCACCTTTGGACATATTCCACGAGAATAAAATCAGTTGGCAGATGCACTAGCCACCATGGCATCTATGTTTGAAATCAGTTGGGATGATGAAGCTCCCAAAATTACTTGATCAATTTGATAAACCTGCATACTGCAATGAGGTGGGTAAAGGAGTAGAGGAAAAGCCTTGGTGTAAACACCCCAAATTTGCCCTCACCCATTCACACCATGGCTTATGATCATTTCATATGCATAAATCCAATCATAGCATCTCATACCACATTTTTGATTCACTGCATTGGTTCAAAGTCATCTGCATCTAGGGTTTGTGATCTGAGCAATCCGAGAGCTTTTTGAGCCACTCCAAAGGTCATCAATCACTTCAAAGGGGTCCATGAATGTTCAAGCATCATATTATATCCTCTCAAAGTCAAGAATGTCAAAAAATCACAAGAACTGAGAATGGTATGGAAGCAGAGCCAGGTTTGACTGCACAGATGACCTAGAATTAGGGTTTTGGTTTCAGAGGCCATAACTCCAAATTTTTTGGTCATTCTTGTTTCTATTGGTCTCTATATGGTATAGGGAGCATGCATATCAATTTTCATGAAGCAATTCCATGGGGAAGTCATCTGATCAAGAGTTGACTTTTCAAGCAAGTCAGTGCAAAATCAGAGCATCTGAGGCCCCCAATGACCCAACCAAAGGGTGTTCTTCATCATTTTGATTGTATTTGATCTTTATTTGATCATAGAAGATGTTGGAAGTTCACAAAATTGAAGAATCTCAAGTCATTTGCAAAGTTGACTTTTTGGGAAAGTTGACTTTTAATGAAAATTGCCATTTTGGGAAACTTTTTCAACCCTTGCTTTTTGATTCAAGAAAGCTTCAAATGAAAAAACTTTGGTCATGAAAGTTGTAGAATGGATAATTCCCTTTTCAAAAAGTACAAGAACATGACCTAATTCATTTTGATCAAAAGTTATGGCTTGTCAAAGTTGGCTAAAATCACAAAATTTGAAGTTTTCTACCAAAGAGGTATTTTGCAAAATGGTTTGATCAAGTGTTCTAAAGGCCTCAAATGTGTACCATTTCTTCACAACATGATCATATGACCTCTAAAATTCATAATGGGCCAAAGAACTTTTCACTTTGATGCCTTGAAACTCAAGAAATCCCAAAGGAACCAAACTTGAACCAACTTGCAAAACTTATCATAAGTTACAAACCACTTGCTGCATTGCCTCTAAACCTTTTTCATAGCATTCCTTGATTCAAGATGATCAAAAGCAAGCCAAAAAGCAAGTTGTACCATAGCCCATGCTTCAAGTACACATCAAGTTGACATTTTGGCCAAAGACCCATACCAATCACCATAGGCCACCAACAACTTTCTGACCTATCCCCTTTTGATACATGGACAAAACCCAGCCTAACACAACACACAACTCATTCTGATCTTGCCCACAAGCCATAGTTATCAAAATCTCTCCCATTTGCAAAAGCCTTCGAAACACTCTCCACAAGCTGCAAACACACAAACAACCTTCACAAACAAACTCAGCACACTTCACTGATCAAAAACCACCCATGACCATAGCCTGAAAGTCACTGAAATCAAAATACGATTTCCACCCCACCTTGAACAGAACTTCTGTGATCTTCCAAACCAGCCATCACAAACTTCTTTCAAGTATCAAGACTTCATTAGGAGCTCAAGAGGAGTGAGTTTGCACCAAGAAACAGCCCAGAGAGCCCAGAACCAGAAGGCTCCATCTCAGGTATAGCTCAAGAACAAATTTTCCAGAACTTCATTTACTTGTTATAAATTGATTCTACATGTTATCCTGATCATCATGATGTGTTTGAAATTGAAAATGAGTGGAAAATGAGGATGTATTGATGTTCTGAAATTTCTCCCGTGAAAAATGTTTGCTTCGATTTGCTTGATTCATGTAGTTTAAATGTTGTTTGATGGTTGATTCATGTTCCATGATGTTAGAGGATCATTTCCCTGTGTTTAATTTGAAGTGGGGTGGCTTGTGGTGAAACCTAGGGTTTTGGTTCGCCGGAGAAGACGAACGGAAGTCTTCTCCGGCCACCTGAGAACCATTAGCCCTAATCTGTGTCATTAAGTGAGATTTGAATTTGGTGCGTTGGATGAGTTGACCTAGGCTGACTGGCGCGCGTTTGAATGGACAGGATGCACCATTAGAAACCCTAATCCATGATTAATCTAATTAATTCAGTTTAATTAAATTTAATTGGAAATTAGCTCAGTTTGAATTGTGGCCATTAGATTGCGCGCGAAGTCAAGCAAAATATCCCCAGAATCAATCCTGTCCCTTGGATGCGCATACTTTCATTTTTATTCAATTTTATTTTCATTTTAATTCATTTGTTTTGCTCATTTATTTAAAAATAGTAAAAATCATTTAAAAATTCTGAAAATTTTTATGCAACCTTTTATTAATTTTCAGAAACCAAAAACATTTTTATTTTTATTTTTTGCATTAAAAAATATTTTTAAATCATTTAAAAGATTATTTTTAATTAATTAATGGGAATTAATTAATTAAAAATACTTTTAGGTATTTAAAAATCACAAAAAAGTTCATGAAACCTTTAAAATCATTTAGAAACATTGTCCAACCTTCAAACCAAATTTCTTTTTTGATCTTGATGTCTTTTGACAATTTTCCATGGAATTAATTTCATTTCAAGGCATTATTTTGATCCAATGTTCAAAAATTCATTTCTACCTAGTCTTTAAGAGTTGGACTTTGATTCTTTTTGCATTGCATCTTGTATAGCATGTAGTTTACAGGATTAAATTGGCATGATTTGGTTTTGCATTTTCAATTTGTTTGACATTTTTCTTGACAAGGTATCATAAAACCCTAGCAATCTTGAGAAATTCATAACCCTCATTAGGTTAAGAGTTTGAACCCCTCCTTTGGGCAGTGAGTTTGTATAGGTTTAGGGTTCCCTTGGATGCATTTTCAATTTTTTATCTTGGTGTTTGCTTCTGGTTTTTGTTTTGTGCATTGATCATAAACCCTAATTTGGGCTTCCTTTTGCATTCATCTTGCATTTGCTTGCATACCATGACTTGCCATGACATTTTGTGCATTCATTTGATTCATATTACATCTTAGGACATATTAGAATCATGTTTGATCATTGCATCTTGCATTTGCCATGTTGTATGTCATTTGCATTTCATAACTTTTCATGTATATCCATGGTTCTAAGCATGCTTCTCTTGCATCCATATGTTTGTATGATCATCCTCATGCCTTGATTCATGTTTGCATCATCTCATAGCATCATTAGCATCATACTTATGCTTCTGGTTTTGATTTACATCATCCCATTTCATCTCATTTTGCATTGCATTGCATTCCTTTCACTAACTTTTCAGGTGGTAGGTAACTTTGAGAAGTGAATTTGCCTTCACTTCTCACAATTTCTTTTCATACCTCTTATGCATCATTGCTGCATTTTATCTTGTGTTTGAGATTGAGCTTGCTCATTCTTCTTCATCTTACTTTCTTTCTTCAAGTGACTTGTTTTCTTAAATGAAGCAAGTTACTTTGCTTCTCTTTGCTCCTTTCATCTGCTTCCTGGTGGTTTCTCTGAAGATGTCTCTTGTAAACCTCACAAACCTTAGGAACAACCAAGCATGACAATGATTAGGGTTTTGATTAGTTCCCCATTTAGAGTTTACCTTTGTGTCTCATTGTGTCTTCTCTTCTCATCTCATAATCAAGGACTAAACCCTAAAGGCTTTAAGGCTTTGTCATTAAGCTTATGCCTGCATCCTTCTATTAGGATGGAGTGTATAACTTTAATCCTAAGTGTTAAACCCTTAATGTGTTTAAATCCTTTAATCAATCCACTTAATAATCATCAAGACATCAAGCTTGTAACTTGGGCCTTGCATTAGGGTTCTAATTCTTCCTTAATTGGTTAAGAAGGACTAACCCTAGTGTTAATGGACAAGTCCCCCTCAAGTTGTCTTACAAACCATAAAAATCATTTCTTCATCTTATCATTAACTAAAATCCATTTAATAAAGGCTTTGTTTTGTCATGAGTTTAATCCCTAATCATGGATTAAGTTGAGGAGTCTTCCTCAGCTTAAACATTCTCATCTATTATCCTTCTATTAGGATGGTGTAATGAGTCTGTTTAATCCCTGATTATGGCTTAATCTCATTACTTAACACTAAACAAAAACACCAAAAACATCTAAATAATTACAATTGGGTTAATGATCTTAATCCTACACCATGGTGATTAAGTGTGAGAAGCTGACTTCACACTTAAGGCATTCTCATTACCCCTGAACAGAGGGAATATGTGATGAGTTTGCTAACCCATTGGACTAGGCTTGAGCTCATTTTCCTATGACAAACTCCAAAAAGCAATAAAAGACTGAAAACTCAAAAACAAACAATAATCGTCTCCTCCGGGATTCTTTTCTCATCTCATTCACTCATAAACGAGAACTCGCTTCTTCCGTCTAATGCAAGACAGTTTGCACCTGAGCCAGACAAGTCATACACTTGAGCTTAGACAAGCAAGCAGTTCACAGTCAATTCATCTTTCAGTCTCTTTGGGTCGAACTACGGTGTTCTGACTTCCTCATTGCACGAGAGGATACGTAGGCATAACTTAACAATTATCGAACAAAAGTCTCTGTATATTCCCCCTCTTTCCATCATCATTCTTTTAACCTCATGATCTTGAGTATCTTATTCCTGTTCTTGTGCACTGACACTGTACATATCACACATCACTTTCTTTTACACTGACACCTGTACATCCTTTTCCAGTTCTTTTATACACAAATTGCACTGACACTACCCCTTTAAAACACAAATATTTTAAGCGTGGATCCCGTCGAGTACGACGGACAATCTGGGTGCTAATACCTTCCTAGGTTGTAACCAACCCCCTTTCTCAGTCTCTCTGGTTCGCAACCGTCTTATCCATATCTTTCTTAGGTTTATGCAGCATTACCTTTCCTTCGGGATAAAAATGCCTAGCTGGCGACTCTTATCATTTCATCCTTTCGCCGACCGTTCGCGTCTGTACCTTTATTTGAGTCATTCTCATCTTTTGGGAGCGACAGCTTGGCGACTCTGCTGGGGACCCTTATACTGTAACCAGGGCTTCTGGTTCTTTTTGTGGGTTCCTCCTAGCACTTGTTTGATTTGTGTTTACTGGGGAGTTATGTGCTATTTGTGTTTGTATATTTGTTTTATTTATTGCTTTATGTACAGTTTGTTTACTGCTTTATTTACATCTTTATATACATCATACTGTCATACTATTCTGGCTGGATCTGGTTTTGTTGCTTTGGTGGGTGGGTGTTCTATTGAGAGTTTAAGGTCCTATACCTGGGACCTGAGTGACACCTAGGCTAGAGTGGTTCATGTTCTTTCCCATTCCATTTCGGTCTGGTGCGGGAATATGAACACGGTTCAGATATGGGTTTCTTCTTGAGAACTCTGTGCTACAGATTTCCTGTAGTGCTAGGGCTATCTGGGAAGCCTGCTAAGTCTGGATGACCTTTATTATGACCTGCAGAAACTGAGGTGAATTAGAGGAGGATCTTTTATGGTTATTGTAAACACTGTACCTCCGGGTTAGAAGTGTTTACACTTCTCATAACTGATCCAAGTCTGAGGATCCTTGTTTTAGAACACCACCTGTGAGGGGGTTGGGCTGTTTACAGGTTTGCAGGTACCCTTGACCTCAGCATACCCTGATACTTTGTTATGTTTGAGAATGCTTCACTTTGGACAGTTCTTGTGATTTAACCCAGGACATGTGACTCTTTATTTGAGTCCCCCACCTTGGTTACTGGACTTATGAACCTCCATATGGATTTCTTGAACATACATGGACTTATATCAAGGCAGTAATCAGATCCAGCTTGATCACAAACCCCTGCATATCATTTGCATACATCATCATTGCATCATTTAACATGTGTTTATTTGTTTTTCAGGGTATCCACATCACATTTGGTTTGGTTTTGACCCCTTCATCTGCATAGGCCTATGTTCACCAGCAATCTGCTTCAGCTACTTTCATCAGCTACCTGCTTCAGTCACCTGCATCACCAGTATCAGCCTGTCAGTGGCCCATCTCCAGTGTTAATATTTTTCATCAGCATCTGTCTCAGCTCTTCATCATCAGGCATGGCACCCAAGAAGAGCAACATCTCCTACCATTTCTTTGAGCCTGAGCTGGCTGGCATCAGGAAGGTCCAGGCCCTGATTACTCCAGACCATATACCACTATTCAGAGAACATTATGGAGGCATCCTTGATGTGGTTATGGATTTGGACCCTTCCCAGAGGAGCTTGATTCATACTTGCCTGCAATTCTATGATCCCCCTCTGAGGTGCTTCACCTTCCAGAATTTTCAGTTGGGACCCTTGTTGGAAGAGTATTCATCACTGATTGGTGTACCTATCAGGGGTGGAGTCCCCTTCAACCCTGAGATGGCTTTTCCCAGTAATGAAGAGGTGGCAAAGGCACTGTATCTGGAACCCATCCTGATTGAGCAGAACATGACAGCAAAGGCTGGAATCTCTGGTCTACACTTGGATTTCTTGACCTCTCAGGCTATCCTGAAGGCCTCCTTGGGAGAATGGAAGGCAGTCTGTGCATTATTAGCCCTTAGCATATATGGGGTCATATTATTTGCAGATGAGCCTAAGTTCATTAGCAAGAATGCAATCCATCTTTTCATTCTGAGGAACCCAGTGCCCACCTTACTGGGAGATTTCTACTACTCTGTTCACCAAAGGAATGAAAAGCAAAGAGGAAGATTGGTGAGGTGCTGTGCTCCCCTGTTCCATACTTGGTTGCTCAAACACCTGCCCAAGACTGATGCATTCTTGAATCCTCACCAACAGAGGAATTGGGCTAGGAGGCTTGTTGCTTTGACCTCAGATGACATCAGGTGGTGCACCCAGAGCACCAAGGGCAGGGATATCATTACTAGTTGTGGGCAGTTCCCCAATGTACCTCTGATAGGAGTGAAGGGTTGCATCAACTACAACCCTCTGCTATTCAAAAGACAACTGGGCTATGCATTGGTCCACCCTCCTAGAGTGCAAGATCTAGCTGAGACCCTTTATTGTGAGATCAAGCCTAATCTGGCTATTGTCAGGCAAGCATCTTGGGCTTGGGACAATGTCCAGACCAAAGGGATGGCCATTCTTGGGAGATGCAACAATGTGGCCTCAGCTCAGTATTATGAGTGGTCTCATGCCAGGGCTCAAATTTCTGGGATGCCCTTCACCATTGAAGATGTACCTGAACCATCCACAGCACCACCTCCAGCAACTGTCAGCCTGGAAGAGTTTGAGAAGCTCAAAGAGAGGAATGAGAATTTGTCTGAAGCCTTGAAGAGAACCCTCTGGGAGAAGAGTGATGGTCGTCTGGACATTGAAAGGTTAGAAAAGCTTAAGGTGGAGCATCTAACCAGGATTGAAAAGTCAGAAGACTACATCAAGAAGTCAAGGGCTGGAGAACAGATTTTGAAGAATGCCTGTAAAGAGGCTCAGTTTCAGAGGGCCAGGACTGATCTCTATCTGAAAGAGAGTCAAGCTAGGTGGGTCAGGATCACTAAAGCTCGCACTCAGGAGGATAAAAGAACTCAGGACAAGATTGAGCAGTTGGAGGCTAATGCAAAGGAGCAACAGGAAGCCCTATTAGCAGCCCAGAGGGAGATCTCAGAATTGAAGCTCAGGGCTGGTGTGAAGAGGTCAAAGGACCAAAGCAGACACAAGAAGCTAACCACTGCTATCACCAACAGGAATCTTCTCATCAGGAACCTCACGGAGCATCCAGCTAATCCTGTGACTGAAGCACTTTTGAGGGAAGTCCAGGAGGACGAGTTTGGTCTTGGTGTCTGACTTTTGCTTGGTATTTGTTTTCATTTCATGTACTTTTATGTTGTATTTATTGACCCCTCAGAGGGCATGTATTGTAAAAAACAAACTATGTATATTTTCCCATTTGTAATATATTCATTAGTTTGTTTTATCTGAGTTCTTTTTCTCTCAAGCAACATCAAAGCACCTTCCTCAGGGGTCTGGAAAGGTCAAAACCAAATGCCAAGCCGAATACCTTGGAAACAAATGAGCATACTGCATTGCATACTAACTTTTGTTTTGTTTTGTAGGTTTTTGTTTTGTTGTTGCTAACTCTGTTGTGATTCAGGAACTATTGCTCGACGACGGGTGTTCCCACTCAACCGTCCACACAGATATCCCACCCGCAAAAACCTTCCGGGCATACAAATGGACCAAGTACAGCAGGATCTTACAGAGGTCAGGACCCAAATGGCCAATGAGAGACTGGAGATGAGAAATCAGATTACCCAGTTTATGGAGGTGATGAATGGATTGGCACAGAGCCAAGAGAGATTAAGGGCATTAGTAGAAAGGCAGACCCAGGAGGAACCCCATCTAGGGACTGGGGGAACAAGCAACAATGAGAGGGTTCAACCTCATGTTAATCCTCCGGTGTATGGGCCTCACCTTCATCCAGAGATCAACATCCCTGTTAATGTGCAAGGGAATGCCACTGCAGGCAGAGTATTACAAGAAGACCCCCAAGAGGATCAATTCACTGTGATGGGAGCTGGGGATGAAGCCTATGACATAAGGCTAGATGAAATTGCTGAGAAATTGAGATCCCTGGAGTCCCAGAATTCTTTGGGCTTTGATGTTATGGACATGGGTCTAGTGGACGGGGTAAGGATTCCCCACAAGTTTAAACCTCCATGCTTCGAGAAGTACAACGGAACTTCCTGTCCCCGAACCCATTTACAATCCTTTCTGGGGAGGCTGAAGGCATACACCATGGATGAAAAGCTATGGATGTTTTATTTTGAAGATAGCTTAACAGGAGCTTCAAGGGAATGATACTCTCACTTGACTAGAGAAACCATCAGATGCTGGAAGGACCTAGCTGAGGCCTTTATCAGATAATACCAGTACAACTTGGATATGGCTCCTAACTGGACCCTCCTGATGGGAATGTCTCAATCATCCAGGGAAAGCTTCCGGGAATACGCCCAGAGGTGGAGACAGCTTGCTGCTGCTGTCCAACCACCCATGTCGAAAAGGGAAATGGCCGACATGTTTATGAACACCCTCCAGGGGACATACATTGACAGGCTAGCTGCCTTTTCTTCCACTAGCTTCGCTGACATAGTCATAGCTGGAGAAAGGATTGAAAGCCTATTAAAGATGGGCAAAATTTCTGACAATGGTGCGAGCTCGTCCAGCAACCCCAGAAAACCTTTTGTAGGTCCAAGAAGAACCGGTGAGACTAATGCTATTTAGGCCAGCAGGGGCAGACCACAGTATGTTCATAGGTCAGTGGCAGCAGTCACCATTCCCACTCCAATTCATCAGCAACCAGCATATCAACCACAACAACAACCCCATTACCAGCAACAAACTCAGTATCCTCCTCAAAGAAACTACAACAACAACAACAGTCAGCAAAGGCCATTTCAACAGAGACCATCTCAGGCCAATAGGGTGATTGATCCGATCCCTATGCCTTATGCCGCTTTACTGCCACAGCTCCTGAAGCTCAACCTGGTTGAGTTAAGGACGTTGGCTCCACCAGATCCTTCCAGTCTGCCAAGAAATTACGATGCCAACGCCAGATGCGCTTTTCATTCCAACGCACCTGGCCATAGTACAGAGAAGTGCAGAGCTTTACAGATGAAGGTACAAGACCTGGTAGACTCTAAAGCTCTAAACTTTGCACCCCCGCCAAATGTCAACAAAAACCCCATGCCCAACCATGGAGGACCTAGAATCAATGCTATTGAGGAAGATAAGCCGTCTTTCTTAATAACCAATGTTGGGCAGATCCGGACACCCCTGGTGGAGATTAAAGCTCAACTCCTCGAATGCCAGATATTCCCTGGGTGTGAGCTCGGGTGCGGTTATTGCAACATTTCGGTAAATGGATGTGATAACTTGAGAAGCGGCATAGACAGTCTTATCCAGAATGGTCTGCTTCAAATCACAACATCAATACCTTCAGATCCGGCAATCCCTCTGACAACAGTTCCAGAGTCTCCTACAACTGCAACAACAATTATTCCAAACAATTCTTCAGTTTCATCAACAAATGCTTCAAATATCACTTCAACAAGTCAGACATCAACAAACATTCCTTCTACAACATCAGCACCCCTCCATTCAGAATCTTCTTCTACAACACCAGCAAATATCTCAGCAGTCACTATTTATTATGATCCGTCAAGTATTCCTCCGAACAACAATTTTCAACAACAAGCAGTGGCATCTCCTGCCAGAACACCGGCCACCATCTACTATGATCCACATACTATTGCAACACCCTCCTCTGCCGCAGTCAGCCCGGTTACCATCACGGTACCTGGGCCTGTTCCGTATGAAAGTAGTAATGCCATCCCTTGGCATTATGGCTCTGACCTGTACTGCAATGGGGAGAAAATCACTCTTGACTCTTCAACCTCTTCTCCACAGATTGATAATGTCGGGGGAGGCGGAAGCTTCACCAGAAGCGGACGCCTTTTCGCCTCGCAATCACAAAAACCTAATGCCGAAGCAGAAGCTGCTGCCAAAGCAAAGGGAAAGAGTGTAATAGCTGAAGAGCCCATTCTCAAAGAAACATAGAAGACATCTTTTGAACAAGATGTAGACGAGTTTATGAGAATTATCAAGAGGAGTGACTACAAAGTGGTGGATCAGCTTCACCAAACTCCCTCAAAAATCTCCATTCTATCCCTGCTGATGTGTTCCGAAGCTCACCGGAATGCATTACTAAAAGTCTTGCACGCAACATATGTGCCAGAAGAGATCACCGTTAATCAGCTGGAGACCGTGGTAGCAAATGTCAATACCAGCCATGGATTGGGTTTTACCAATGCGGATTTAACAACTGAGGGTTGTAACCACAATAAGGCTTTGCACATCACCCTGGAATGCAAGGGTGCTGTTCTATCACATGTACTGGTGGACACTGGGTCTTCACTCAATGTATTACCAAAGAAAGCCTTGGTGAAGCTAGAGTATGATGGCTTGTCACTACGTCCAAGTAATTTGGTAGTAAGGGCGTTTGACGGCTCTAAGAGATCCGTGCTAGGAGAGATTGATCTACCGGTGATGATTGGCCCACAGACGTTTAAAATAACCTTCTATGTGATGGACATTCAGCCGGCCTACAATTGTTTGTTGGGTAGACCTTGGATTCATGCCGCTGGCGCAGTAACGTCTACCCTTCACCAGAAGTTAAAATTCGAGTGGGAGGGCCAAATCATCACCATTTGTGGTGAAGAAGATATTTTTGTTAGCCACCTGGCTACATACAAATACATTGAGATGGATGGAGAGATCCATGAAACCATGAGCCAGGGATTTGAAGCCCTGAACATTAATGAAGCATCTACTGTACTTGGGACTTCCATGACATCTTACCAGCAAGCCAGGAAGGTTGTTGAAGAGGGGAATGCTCAAGGCTGGGGCAAGCTGTTGCCTGTAGAGAAGAAAGAGGACAGATTTGGGTTGGGTTACAAACCAACTCAACAAGATCAGTCAGAGGCTGCTAAGAAGCCCAGTTTTGTTAGTGGGGGAATGCTCACCCCTGATGCTGTAAACAACTTGGAAGATGAGTCGGAAGATGAGCGCAACCTGGAGAGCTGGATACGTCCAAGGATCCCGGGGAGCCGTATCTCAAACTGGTCTTCCTAGGAAATTATAAGGGTTACTCCTGCAGAGTAATTATTATTTCCTGTATATTTTAAGCATGCATCAAGTCTTGCATCTTGCCCAAGATGACAAGACTCATTTTGTAATCGGGCCATCTTGTAATCTTGTGCAAACAGATCAATCAATGGATATCGGATGTCTTTTGCAAATGAGTCTTTTTTCTTTTCTGCTCACTGTTTTTCATTTTTCTTTTTGTACAAAAATAAAATGGCAATGTTTTCAAAATGATAAACTTCATTTCACTTTTTCTAAACAAGATTAAAATCAATCACTAAAATGAACAATCTAAACCCTTGCAGAGAGTGCCTTTCAGACTACAACAACAACAGCACAGCTATGGCTTCGTATGACTTTGACAATCCAATCAATCAAGCCGATGAAGGGGTTGAAGAAGATTTTGAGCTTCCTGAAGAGCTAGCCAGGTTGTTGAGGCAAGAGGAGAAGGTTATCACTCCTCATCAGGAGGAGATTGAAACAGTTAATCTTGGTACGGATGAAGACGTGAAAGAGGTTAAGATCGGGGCCTGCCTACAAAACTCAGTGAAAGAACAACTGATTGATCTGCTTCGGGAGTATGCGGATGTGTTTGCTTGGTCTTACCAGGATATGCCAGGGTTGGACACCGATATCGTCATGCACAAGTTGCCTTTAAAAGAAGACTGCCCGCCAGTAAAACAGAAACTGCGCCGTACTCGCCCAGATATGGCAATGAAGATAAAGGAAGAGGTACAAAAATAGTGGGACGCCGGGTTCCTTGCTGTAACCAGCTATCCGCCATGGGTTGCTAATATTGTACCTGTGCCAAAGAAAGACGGCAAAGTGAGGATGTGTGTTGACTACCGGGATCTGAATAGAGCCATCCCGAAAGATGATTTCCCATTACCTCACATTGACGTATTGTTTGATAATATGGCTCTGTTCTCGGTGTTCTCCTTCATGGACGGATTTTCAGGATACAATCAGATCAAGATGTCGCCTGAAGACATGGAGAAGACAACTTTCATCACACCCTGAGGCACGTTCTGTTACAAGGTGATGCCATTCGGACTGAAGAATGCAAGTGCAACATATCAACGGGCTATGGTAACATTATTCCACGATATGATCCATAAAGAAATCGAGTGTTATGTGGATGACATGATTGCCAAGTCCCTCACAGAAGAAGACCACCTGGTAAATCTGCTGAAACTATTCAAGCGTCTGAGGAAATACCAACTGAAATTGAACCCCAACAAGTGCACATTCGGGGTGCGATCTGGTAAGCTGCTGGGCTTTATTGTAAGCGAGAAAGGGATTGAGGTTGACCCTGATAAAGTCAAAGCCATTCAAGAAATGCCTGCACCGAAGACTGAAAAAGAAGTTCGAGGGTTTCTGGGTAGATTGAACTACATTTCAAGGTTCATATCTCACCTTACTGCAACCTGTGAACCCTTGTTCAAGCTGTTAAGAAAAGAACAGACGGTCAGGTGGAACGAAAACTGCCAGAGGGCTTTTGACAAGATCAAAGAATACCTGCAAGAACCACCAATCCTTATGCCTCCAATTGAAGGAAGACCTCTGATAATGTACTTGACAGTATTAGAGGAGTCAATGGGGTGTGTGCTGGGCCAGCATGACGAGTCTGGTCGAAAAGAGTATGCAATATACTAACTGAGCAAAAAGTTTACCGACTGTGAACAACGTTATTCACTGCTCGAGAAAACTTGCTGTGCTTTAGCGTGGGCTGCTCGTCGACTGAGACAGTATATGTTGACCCACACTACTTTATTGATATCCAAAATGGACCCAGTTAAGTACATTTTCGAGAAGCCAGCTCTTACCGGACGGGTTGCAAGATGGCAAATGATCCTCATAGAATATGACATCCAGTACACATCTCAGAAAGCCATCAAGGGCAGTGTATTGTCTGATTATCTTGCTGAGCAACCTATTGATGATTACCAGCCTATGAGATTTGACTTCCCTGATGAAGACATCATGTTTATAAAAGCAAAAGACCATGAAAAGCCTATTCACACTGAAGGACCTGACCCGGAAGAAGAATGGACTATGATGTTTGATGGGGCTGTTAATATGAATGGTCGTGGTGTTGGTGCAGTACTCATTATACCTAAGGGAGTTCACATGCCTTTCTCGGCAAAACTCACCTTTAACTGCACTAACAACGAAGCTGAATACAAAGCCTGTATTATGGGTCTTGAGGAAGCCATTGACCTCAGGATCAAGACATTGACTGTGTTCGGAGATTCAGCTCTGGTAGTTAATCAAACCAACGGCAAATGGTACACCCACCAGGATCATCTGATACCTTACAGGGATTATACAAGAAGGTTATTGACTTTCTTCACAACGGTCAAGCTTGAGTATATCCCTCGAGATGAAAATCAGTTTGCAGATGCTCTGGCTACCATTTCATCCATGATCAAAGTTCAAGCTGCCAACTTTGTGCCTCAGATTTCAGTGTCCAGACTTGACAGACCAACATATGTATTTGCAGCAGACATTGTCAAAGATGATAAGCCTTGGTTCCATGACATTAAGTGCTTCTTGGAGGATCAAACATACCCTCCTGGGGCATCTTCCAATGATAAGAAGACTCTAAGAAGGCTTGCTGGTAGTTTCTTTCTGAACACTGATGGTTCCCTGTACAAAAGAAACTTTGATATGGTACTCCTCAGATGCGTTGATAGAACAGAAGCAGACTTGTTGATGCACGAGGTGCACAAAGGATCCTTTGGTACCCATGCAGGAGGGCATGCCATGACTAAGAAATTGCTAAGATCAGGCTATTACTGGATCACAATGGATGCCGACTGTTGTGCCTATGCCAGAAAATGCCATAAATGCCAGATCTATGTGGATAAGGTGCATGTGCCTCCCAATCCTCTGAATGTGATGTCTTCACCCTGGCCCTTTTCTATGTGGGGCATTGACATGATTGGCAAGATTGAACCGACTGCTTCAAATGGCCATAGATTCATCCTGGTAGCCATTGACTATTTTACCAAGTGGGTTGAAGCAGCTTCCTATGCAAACGTCACAAGGCAAGTGGTAGCCCGATTTCTGAAGAGAGACATCATCTGTCGGTATGGAGTTCCCGAGCGAATCATTACTGATAATGGTTCCAACTTAAATAGTAAAATGATGGCAGAACTGTGCCGGGACTTCAAGATCCAACACCACAACTCCTCTCCTTACAGGCCAAAGATGAACGGTGCTGTCGAGGCAGCTAATAAGAATATCAAGAAGATTGTGCAGAAGATGGTGGTTACCTATAAAGACTGGCATGAAATGCTACCATTTGCCTTGCATGGTTACCGTACGTCAATCAGAACATCCACTGGGGTAACACCGTATCAGCTTGTGTATGGTATGGAAGCAGTCCTACTTGTTGAAGTTGAACTACCCTCTCTACGGGTATTGATGGATGTTAAGCTGAATGAAGCAGAATGGGTCCGATCCCGATACGAACAACTGAGTCTGATTGAAGAGAAAAGATTGGCTGCAATCTGTCATGGGCAGTTGTATCAGAAAAGAATGAAGAAAGCCTTCGATCAGAAAGTCAGGCTCCGAGAGTACCAAGTAGGAGATCTTGTGCTGAAAAGACTCCTCCCTCCTCATACAGACCACAGGGGCAAGTGGACTCCAAACTATGAAGGGCCATTCGTAGTAAAGAAAGTTTTCTCAGGTGGAGCACTGATGCTCAGCACTATGGATGGTGAAGACTTCCCGTCCCCTGTGAATTCAGATGCAGTTAAAAAATACTTCGCATAAAAACGACCCGCTGGACATAAAAACAGAATGTAAGTCCAGGCAAAAATAGGGCATCCCGGCGAGTCAAAAACAGAATAAAAGACTCGGGCAAAAATAAGGGAAATAAATAAAAAATGTACACCCGCTGAGTTGAAGAGCCGCATTGGACAACTCGGGCAAAAATGGGTATCCCGATGGATTGAAAACCCGAAAGGGCGATCCATGCAAAATAAGGGAATAAGCGAACAACTGCATCCTGAATTCGTTTGTATCACCTGCAACTTGGTAAGCTTCGAAAGGATCAAGCTTCTTTCAGAATCAGCCTCCTTCAGAGAGCAAGACGAGAAGAGTGTCAAATGTCATACGAGTCATAGCAAAAGGGAAGCTCCATGAAGCGTCGTCAACATTGCCAACATTTTGTTTCTCAATTTGTAACAATCTCCTCATTCTAGGGGATATGTTTCTTTGACTGTATCTTGCCAGTTCAGGGCATATAAATTAATAAAATCAGATTTTCAGTCATGTCACGTCTCGTACATTTTATTTCCATTTGCAAAATGTCCGATGTCTATAAGATACTGATTGTATAGATGCAGATGGTTTCTCTTTTAAAGAATGCGCGCTTGCAGGAAGTATACTTACTCCCAGGTGTGTCTAAACTCCCATGATGGAATCCGGTAAGGGATACCTCGGGATTACTTGTACGTTCCTATCTTTGCAGGATTGCAGGTATTCAAAACACGACATGGGGCATGAAAACTTCACTCCCAGCAGGCTGGCAAATCAACACTCACTCAGTTTTAAGCACCCAAAGTGCTTTCTCCCCTGCCGAGTTGCCACTTGTTTATTTCTCCCCAGCCGAGGTGCCAATCATTCTTCCTCCTCAGCCAAGTACAAAAGCCAGGGAACCACTTCCCCACAGAGACTCAGCCTCTATCCAGAAGAGCGGCACACGAAAGAATCACAACAGAGTGACAAAGGCTTCTACAAACCCCAGCTGGGTCCCTCATTACCAAGGATGGGTCTATCAGTGACCTATTCCTCCAAGCAGATACATCTCAATGGTCTCATCCCCAGCTGGGATGTCCACTTCAAACAGATCGGCCAGGGATCTTCGCAGCAACGGGATCCGAATCCCGGATCGGTATCTTTTGCATAATCATAGCATTCGCATCATATTCACCAAACAAAGCGCAGCATTCCGTCTAAATACGGAGCATTACGGCAAAAATCAAACATGTTGCATAATCATAAGTCATGGTCTGAATCAAACACTTGTGAATAATGACAATCCATCGACAATATACAGAATGCTTCCCAAATTCCCCAGCGGAGAGATAAAGCTAAAACATTTACCTTACACTCCCAAACATCAGTATATACTCCTTGTGGCACCCGTCCGTGTCATATCCCCAGCAGAAAGCCAAAGCGTCCCCTTTGCACTCACAGATATATATATATATATATATATATATATATATATATATATATATAATTTTCTTGACATCCGCCCGTGTCACTTTCCCCAGCATAATTACCTAAACACTTTGTATATCAAATACTTGTTTATACTATACTTTTCTCCTTTTGACACTCGTCCGTGTCACTCTCCCCAGCAGGTTGAACACTCAACTATACACCGCTCATACTCATTACTCCCATTTTCACATATACAGATACTCGTCCGTATCTTGCCTATATTACTTACTACTCCTCAGATTCGGCACTCGTCCGTGTTTTGTGTTAACCAGTTGGTACTCGTCCGTACCATCATCTCAGAACATGCGTCAAGAGTTTGTTTCTACCTGATACTTGTCCGTATCATAGTCTTAAGGATGCTCGTCCGCATCTTTAATCCATACACTGTGTCAAACACTTTTGTCTTCTTGAATTTAGACACTCGTCTGTGTCTACTTTTCCCCAGAAGAGTCCCCTCAGAATCAACACTCGTCCGTGTTCTTTGTTAACCAGTTGATACTCGTCCGTATCATCATCTCTGAACACGTGACATTATTTGTTTCTACCCGATACTCGTCCGTATCACGGTCTTAGGGATGCTCGTCCGCATCTTTAATCTATACACAAACACCAAACACTTATACCTTCTATTTCTTGGATATAAACACTCGTCCGTGTTTACTATTCCCCAGTAGGTCGCAAACAAAGCAAATTTTCTTTTATCTGACATTCGTCCTATGTCATGATAAACCCTGAGAGCAGCCGTACCCTGCTAGGTGATCGTCCTTCACCTCTTGATGATCTTCCTTCATCATGCTCATCCGATGGCCGTCCCCATCGTCGATCTTTTCTATCCGACATTCGTCCTATGTCGTGATATTTTGGCAGTCGTCCCCTGCTAGGTGATCGTCCTTCACCTTTTGATGATCATCCTTCATCATTTTATCCGATGGCCGTCCCCATCGTGGATCTTGTTATCTGACATTCGTCCTATGTCATGATAAACCTTGAGAGCAGCCGTCCCCTGCTAGGTGATCGTCCTTCACCTCTTGATGATCGTCCTTCATCATGCTCGTCCGATGGCCGTCCCCATCGTTGACCTTTTATCCGGCATTCGTCCTATGTCGCGATACTTTCGGCAGCCGTACCCTGACAGGTGATCGTCCTTCACCTTAGATGACCGTCCCTCATCTTATCCCCAACAGAGCAGCCGTCCCCTGCTAGGTGATCGTCCTTCACCTTTGATGACCGTCTCTCATCATTATTTCATTTATTCTTTAACCCGATGGCCGTCCCCGTCGTTGTCCCTTTTCCTTTTCCTGATGATCGTCCTTCATCAGTTTAGTCCGATGGCCGTCCCCATCGTTGTTTTCATTACTTTATGAACCTGATGGCCGTACCTCATCATTTATTTTTACCTATAATCCCCTAGAAAGTCTTGATGGCCGTCCCCATCATAATCTCCCATATCCCCAGCATGTCGGCCGTCCCCGTCATTGCTTTATTTCCCATATTTTTCCAGCATGTCGGCCGTCCCCGTCATTGCCTTTTCCCCAGCAATCGTTCTCTGCTCGACGGTCGTCCTCCGTCGCTCGCACTTTATATTATACTTTATTTTCTTTTACAATCTATATCCCTTTTCTTCTTCATTCTGTGAGTGCAAATTTTGGACTGTCTTTGGTATTCAACCACAAGTTATCTTGTTTGCCTGATAAGCCGTCGCTTACATCCTGCACAGCTAACTCATGTTTGAATAGGGGCAGCTGTAAACACCCTAAATTTTCCCTCACCCATTCACACCATGGCTTGTGATCATTTCATATGCATAAATCCAATCATAGCATCTCATACCACATTTTTGATTCACTGCATTGGTTCAAAGTCATCTGCATCTAGGGTTTGTGATCTGAGCAATCCGAGAGCTTTTTGAGCCACTCCAAAGGTCATCAATCACTTCAAAGGGGTTCATGAATGTTCAAGCATCATATTATATCCTCTCAAAGTCAAGAATGTCAAAAAATCACAAGAACTGAGAATGGTATGGAAGCAGAGCCAGGTTTGACTGCACAAATGACCTAGAATTAGGGTTTTGGTTTCAGAGGCCATAACTCCAAATTTTTTGGTCATTCTTGTTTCTATTGGTCTCTATATGGTATAGGGAGCATGCATATCAATTTTCATGAAGAAATTCCATGGGGAAGTCATCTGATCAAGAGTTGACTTTTCAAGCAAGTCAGTGCAAAATCAGGGCATCTGAGGCCCCCAATGACCCAACCAAAGGGTGTTCTTCATCATTTTGATTGTATTTGATCTTTATTTGATCATATAAGATGTTGGAAGTTCACAAAATTGAAGAATCTCAAGTCATTTGCAAAGTTGACTTTTTGGGAAAGTTGACTTTTAATGAAAATTGCCATTTTGGGAAACTTTTTCAACCCTTGCTTTTTGATTCAAGAAAGCTTCAAATGAAAAAACTTTGGTCATGAAAGTTGTAGAATGGATCATTCCCTTTTCAAAAATTACAAGAACATGACCTAATTCATTTTGGATCAAAAGTTATGGCTTGTCAAAGTTGGCTAAAATCACAAAATTTGAAGTTTTCTACCAAAGAGGTATTTTGCAAAATGGTTTGATCAAGTGTTCTAAAGGCCTCAAATGTGTACCATTTCTTCACAACATGATCATATGACCTCTAAAATTCAGAATGGGCCAAAGAACTTTGCACTTTGATGCCTTGAAACTCAAGAAATCCCAAAGGAACCAAACTTGAACCAACTTGTAAAACTTATCATAAGTTACAAACCACTTGCTGCATTGCCTCTAAACCTTTTTCATAGCATTCCTTGATTCAAGCTGAGCAAAAGCAAGCCAAAAAGCAATTTGTACCATAGCCCATGCTTCAAGTACACATCAAGTTGACATTTTGGCCAAAGACCCATACCAATCACCATAGGCCACCAACAACTTTCTGACCTATCCCCTTTTGATACATGGACAAAACCCAGCCTAACACAACACACAACTCATTCTGATCTTGCCCACAAGCCATAGTTATCAAAATCTCTCCCATTTGCAAAAGCCTTCGAAACACTCTCCACAAGCTGCAAACACACAAACAACCTTCACAAACAAACTCAGCACACTTCACTGATCAAAAACCACCCATGACCATAGCCTGAAAGTCACTGAAATCAAAATACGATTTCCACCCCACCTTGAACAGAACTTCTGTGATCTTCCAAACCAGCCATCACAAACTTCTTTCAAGTATCAAGACTTCATTAGGAGCTCAAGAGGAGTGAGTTTGCACCAAGAAACAGCCCAGAGAGCCCAGAACCAGAAGGCTCCATCTCAGGTATAGCTCAAGAACAAATTTTCCAGAACTTCATTTACTTGTTATAAATTGATTCTACATGTTATCCTGATCATCATGATGTGTTTGAAATTGAAAATGAGTGGAAAATGAGGATGTATTGATGTTCTGAAATTTCTCCCGTGAAAAATGTTTGCTTCGATTTGCTTGATTCATGTAGTTTAAATGTTGTTTGATGGTTGATTCATGTTCCATGATGTTAGAGGATCATTTCCCTGTGTTTAATTTGAAGTGGGGTGGCTTGTGGTGAAACCTAGGGTTTTGGTTCGCCGGAGAAGACGACCGGAAGTCTTCTCCGGCCACCTGAGAACCATTAGCCCTAATCTGTGTCATTAAGTGAGATTTGAATTTGGTGCGTTGGATGAGTTGACCTAGGCTGACTGGCGCGCGTTTGAATGAACAGGATGCACCATTAGAAACCCTAATCCATGATTAATCTAATTAATTCAGTTTAATTAAATTTAATTGGAAATTAGCTCAGTTTGAATTGTGGCCATTAGATTGCGCGCGAAGTCAAGCAAAATATCCCCAGAACCAATCCTGTCCCTTGGATGCGCATACTTTCATTTTTATTCAATTTTATTTTCATTTTAATTCATTTGTTTTGCTCATTTATTTAAAAATAGTAAAAATCATTTAAAAATTCTGAAAATTTTTATGCAACCTTTTATTAATTTTCAGAAACCAAAAACATTTTTATTTTTATTTTTTGCATTAAAAAATATTTTTAAATCATTTAAAAGATTATTTTTAATTAATTAATGGGAATTAATTAATTAAAAATACTTTTAGGTATTTAAAAATCACAAAAAAATTCATGAAACCTTTAAAATCATTTAGAAACATTGTCCAACCTTCAAACCAAATTTCTTTTTTGATCTTGATGTCTTTTGACAATTTTCCATGGAATTAATTTCATTTCAAGGCATTATTTTGATCCAATGTTCAAAAATTCATTTCTGCCTAGTCTTTAAGAGTTGGACTTTGATTCTTTTTGCATTGCATCTTGTATAGCATGTAGTTTATAGGATTAAATTGGCATGATTTGGTTTGCATTTTCAATTTGTTTGACATTTTTCTTGACAAGGTATCATAAAACCCTAGCAATCTTGAGAAATTCATAACCCTCATTAGGTTAAGAGTTTGAACCCCTCCTTTGGGCAGTGAGTTTGTATAGGTTTAGGGTTCCCTTGGATGCATTTTCAATTTTTTATCTTGGTGTTTGCTTTTGGTTTTGGTTTTTGTTTTGTGCATTGATCATAAACCCTAATTTGGGCTTCCTTTTGCATTCATCTTGCATTTGCTTGCATACCATGACTTGCCATGACATTTTGTGCATTCATTTGATTCATATTACATCTTAGGACATATTAGAATCATGTTTGATCATTGCATCTTGCATTTGCCATGTTGTATGTCATTTGCATTTCATAACTTTTCATGTATATCCATGGTTCTAAGCATGCTTCTCTTGCATCCATATGTTTGTATGATCATCCTCATGCCTTGATTCATGTTTGCATCATCTCATAGCATCATTAGCATCATACTTATGCTTCTGGTTTTGATTTACATCATCCCATTTCATCTCATTTTGCATTGCATTGCATTCCTTTCACTAACTTTTCAGGTGGTAGGTAACTTTGAGAAGTGAATTTGCCTTCACTTCTCACAATTTCTTTTCATACCTCTTATGCATCATTGCTGCATTTTATCTTGTGTTTGAGATTGAGCTTGCTCATTCTTCTTCATCTTACTTTATTTCTTCAAGTGACTTGTCTTCTTAAATGAAGCAAGTTACTTTGCTTCTCTTTGCTCCTTTCATCTGCTTCCTGGTGGTTTCTCTGAAGATGTCTCTTGTAAACCTCACAAACCTTAGGAACAACCAAGCATGACAATGATTAGGGTTTTGATTAATTCCCCATTTAGATTTTACCTTTGTGTCTCATTGTGTCTTCTCTTCTCATCTCATAATCAATGACTAAACCCTAAAGGCTTTAAGGCTTTGTGATTAAGCTTATGCCTGCATCCTTCTATTAGGATGGAGTGTATAACTTTAATCCTAAGTGTTAAACCCTTAATGTGTTTAAATCCTTTAATCAATCCACTTAATAATCATCAAGACATCAAGCTTGTAACTTGGGCCTTGCATTAGGGTTCTAATTCTTCCTTAATTGGTTAAGAAGGACTAACCCTAGTGTTAATGGACAAGTCCCCCTCAAGTTGTCTTACAAACCATAAAAATCATTTCTTCATCTTATCATTAACTAAAATCAATTTAATAAAGGCTTTGTTTTGTCATGAGTTTAATCCCTAATCATGGATTAAGTTGAGGAGTCTTCCTCAGCTTAAACATTCTCATCTATTATCCTTCTATTAGGATGGTGTAATGAGTCTGTTTAATCCCTGATTATGGCTTAATCTCATTACTTAACACTAAACAAAAACACCAAAAACATCTAAATAATTACAATTGGGTTAATGATCTTAATCCTACACCATGGTGATTAAGTGTGAGAAGCTGACTTCACACTTAAGGCATTCTCATTACCCCTGAACAGAGGGAAGATGTGATGAGTTTGCTAACCCATTGGACTAGGCTTGAGCTCATTTTCCTATGACAAACTCCAAAAAGCAATAAAAGACTGAAAACTCAAAAACAAACAATAATCGTCTCCTCCGGGATTCTTTTCTCATCTCATTCACTCATAAATGAGAACTCGCTTCTTCCGTCTAATGCAAGACAATTTGCACCTGAGCCAGACAGGTCATACACTTGAGCTTAGACAAGCAAGCAGTTCACAGTCAATTCATCTTTCAGTCTCTTTGGGTCGAACTACGGTGTTCTGACTTCCTCATTGCACGAGAGGATACGTAGGCATAACTTAACAGTTATCGAACAAAAGTCTCTGTATATTCCCCCTCTTTCCATCATCATTCTTTTAACCTCATGATCTTGAGTATCTTATTCCTGTTCTTGTGCACCGACACTGTACATATCACACATCACTTTCTTTTACACTGACACCTGTACATCCTTTTCTAGTTCTTTTATACACAAATTGCACTGACACTACCCCTTTAAAACACAAATCTTTTAAGCGTGGATCCCGTCGAGTACGACGGACAATCTGGGTGCTAATACCTTCCTAGGTTGTAACCAACCCCCTTTCTCAGTCTCTCTGGTTCGCAACCGTCTTATCCATATCTTTCTTAGGTTTATGCAGCATTACCTTTCCTTCGAGATAAAAATGCCTAGCTGGCGACTCTTATCATTTCATCCGTTCGCCGACCGTTCGCGTCTGTACCTTTATTTGAAGTGAAAAGGTATCTTGAAGCTCAAGAGTTCCCTGAAGGGGCATCTGTCAATGATAAGAATTTTATGAGGATATTTTTTGCTAAGTTCTTCCTGAGTAATGGAATTTTGTACAAGCGCAATCATGATTCAACTTTGCTTCGCTGTATGGATAAGAAAGAAGCAGTAGAGATTAGGGAAGACATGCATGATGGGATCTTTGGTACTCATTCTAGATGGCATACTATGGCTAAGAAGATCCTGAGAGCAGGTTATTATCGGTCTACCATGGAAGCTGATTGCTATCAACATTCCAAAACTTGTCACAAATGCCAGATTTATGCTGATAAAGTTAATGTGCCTCCAGTTCCGTTTAATGTTTTGACTTCTCCTTGGCCTTTTGCTATGTAGGGCATTGATATTATTAGTGAGATCAAACCTACAGCTTCCAATGGGCATTGTTTCATCCTTGTTGCTATTGATTACTTTACAAAGTGGGTAGAGGTAACTTCATTTTCTTCTGTTACCAAAAATGTTGTGGCTCGATTCATCAAGTATAATCTTATATGTAGGTATGGAATCCCTAAATGGATTATCACAGATAATGGTACCAATTTGAACAATACTATGATTATTAACCTTTGCACGCAATTCAAGATTAAGCATCATAATTCTTCTCCATATCGTCCAAAGATGAACGACGCAGTGGAAGTTGCCAACAAGAATATTAAGAAGATCTTACAAAAGATGACAGTTACATATAAAGATTGGCATGCGATGTTACCATTTTCTCTTCATGGTTATCATACCACTATACGTACTTCAACAGGGGCAACCCCATTCTCTCTTGTGTATGGTATGGAAGCAGTTTTACCCATTGAAGTTCAGATTCCTTCCTTAAGAATTATGAAAGATGCAGGCTTAGATGAAGATTAATGGATTCAGACTCGACTTGACCAGATAAACTTGATTGATGAGAAAAGGTTGGCAGTTGTTTGTTATGGTCAGATGTATCAGAAACATATGATCAAAGCCTTCAATAAGAAAGTTAAGCAGCAAGTATATCAGGCTTGTGATTTGGTGATCAAGCGTATCATATTACCACAGGGTGATCCCAGAGGAAAATGGACCCCCACCTATGAAGGGCCATTTGTTGTTAAGAGAGTATTTTCTAGAGGTGCCATGATGCTTACCACTATGGATGGTGAAGATTTCCCACAACATGTGAATGCAGACATAGTTAAAAAATACTACGCATAAAAAGAGACCCGCTAGGTTGACTGACCTAGGAAAAAATAAGGGCATCCCGACGAACCAAAAAGGTTCGGGCAAAAATTAGGGATATACATAAAAGAATGTACACCCGGCAAGTCAAAAACTTGAAAAGGCAGCTTGGGCAAAAAAGGTTATCCCAGTGGATTGAAAACCTGAAAAGGCAATCCAGGAAAAAGTTAGGGATTAAAGCGTATGACTATGACTCGTTGGATCACCCATGTAACCTCTACTAGTTGTGTTATCTATGTCAAATTCAACAGATACAAATCAGTCCAATCGTTTCTTTTCCGACAGCTGAAGATGAGATACTTGAAGATAATGGCAATAGCGGAGTTGAAACTCAATAGGATTATTTACACATAGCTATTTTTCCTTGTTTTTGTAAAAATTTCTTCGACGAATTCCTCTTACTAGGATTTTCGTCTCCATGTTAAAACTCGCCTGTTTATAGGCCACTTTCTAAATAAATAAAATTCCATTTTTCGTATTCAGGTTTACTTTTCCCCTTTATTCAGGTTTACTTTTCCCCTTTATTCAGGTTTACTCTTCCCCTTTATTCAGGTTTACTTTTCCCCTTTTACTAAAGCGAGAAATGTCCGTTGGTTATGTTTGAATGTATATATGCTTTTGAATATGATTGATGTTTACCATAAATGCATAAAATACAATAATAGCATTTATTAAGAACGAACGGGGGTAGGAATTCAACGAATCTTTGTCGGTTCATCCCCATAGAGTAATCTTTACGAATATTCTTACGGAATACTTCAAGTAATATCTTATACTTCCAACTATACGAAGTCGTCAAGCAGTTTTATATCCTCCGAAGAATTGATACTTGACCGAATAGGTCTCCCAAATCTATGTCCATTTCTTTTATCCTCAGTCAAGATATTCAGGAACTTAATCCTTCAATAAGAAGTACGACAAACGAAAATGGGAGTTTCTAAGTATGCTATTCTTAAACAAGACGGGAACGAAGTCTTCATACTCCTCAACAACGAATCGGGATTTATTTTCCCCAGCCAGCAGTGGTTCTATGAAGCTACTTATACGCTTCAAACTACATACATCACATCATATCATATCATACACATAAAACATTATCATGAGATATTATCTTGCAAAGTGTTATATACATCATGATATTTGCATAGAACTAACCTTGTTTTTCAGGTTAATTCTCCAGCAGACAAACGTCATCAATAACTTATATCATTACCTTGGGCCGCTGTTTATCTTCCCAAAAGCTATATCATTACCTTGGGACGTTGTTTATCTTCCCAAAAGCTATATCATTACCTTGGGACGTTGTTTATCCTCCCGAAAGCTATATCATCACACCTTGGGACGTTGTTTATCCTCCCAAAAGCTATATCATTACCTTGGGACGTTGTTTATCCTCCCGAAAGCTATATCATTACCTTGGGTCGTTGTTTATCTTCCCAAAAGCTATATCATTACCTTAGGCCGTTGTTTATCTTCCCAAAAGCTATATCATTACTTTGGGTCGTTGTTTATCTTCCCAAAAGCTATATCTTCATACTTTGGACTACCTTATTCTCCGAGAAGTATATTTGAAGAATTTTTCTACGAATGGCATCTTTAATCCTATTCAAGCAATACAACCATACAACAATATCATTCTACGCACCGGCGAGTGCAAAATTTTGGGCTTTTATGTTCAATCCCCTTCAACCTTCCAGTCACGAATGGCGTACGTGCCAATCTAACTCCTCAGGTTTCAGAAAATTGAACAGGGGCAGCTGTTGTACCCCAAAATTTCCCCTCCCACAATCAAAGCAATGTGTCCCTAGATTTCTCTCAAGGTTCACAAGGTTCACAAAGTTCACAATTGGTCAGAAAGTTTGAGAGTTCCCTCAGACAAAGCCTCATCCTAAGCAATGGATCAACAACTAGGGTTTTGAGTTTATCTAAGATAAATGGAATTTACAAGGCCTCAAGTGAGCTTCATAACATCCAACATGACTTCAATAATCCCTATGTCAAGTTTCAGAGCTTTCCCAATAAGTTTGACCAGTCAGATGATCAGATATGCAAAAATCATTCAAAGTGGTTAAAAAGTCAAACTGAGGTCAACTGTGGTAAAATTAAAGTCAAACTTCAAGAGTTTTTGCCAACATCAAGGTTATGAAGTAAAATTCATCATTTGATCAAGGGTTGATCACGATGCATCAAGGAAATCTCAGATCATCAAGAATCAAGAAGTTTCTAAATTAGGATTTCATAGTAAAAGTCAACTGAACTTTGACCAACCATAACTTTCACACGCTTCATCAAAAATTTCCCATCCAAATATCATTTTAAAAGAAATTGAATCCTCTACAACTTTGTGTCTCACAAGCCAAACCTAAAAATGCTTCATTTGGAAGGTATGAGCTAAGACATATTAGGTCATTTCAAAAGTCAACAAAAAGTCAACTTTTTCCAAAGAGCATAATTTGAAAATGGTAAAAGATATGGACATGATACCAAAGAGGTTTGTTAGAGGACTCTCTAAGCTTTCCAAAAAGTCCAAGATAACTCTCATAGCCTTAAAATTGAGGGATTTATGCCTTGTCAAAGTTGGGAAATTTTCAAAGGGTGCATTGAGCAAAAAGGGTCTCAAATCCAATTTTTTCCACATGGGCCCATGAAATTGCAATCCAATCTTCACAATGACATCAAGCACGACCCAATTCTAATTATTTTTTATTTTTATAATTTATTTGGACTTTAATCATTAAAATTCAATTTAAATATTATTAAAATATGAAAAATCAAATAATGTGTGAAATATTTGATTGGAAATCATGGAAATCATATTTGGAAGGTTTAGACATTATATGAAATCAGATTGAATCAAATATGGCAAGAATAGATGGAAATTTCAAATATTTGAAACTTGGAAATCTTCACCATCAAGTTATCTAAAAGCCCAAACAATCCACCAATTTTCTGACCTAAATTTGTTCACCATATATACACAAACCAAAACAACACAAGGGGGATGAAAACAATTCAGAGAAGAGGCATCTTCAAACTCAAAAAATTTCATAAAAAATGTGATTTTCGTTTTTTCTATTTCAACAGGTTTTGAAGAGTTTTGAAGGTCTTAATGCGTTCCTTAACATGCCTTGAACGTAAACCAAACATCCTCATCATCAAAAGCATCACCATAAGCACAAACCGAATTCATTTTTGCCTTGTTTTTTTTCCTCCCGATTCTTATGATTTTTGCATTATAAATGATATTTGATTATTGGTTTGTGTTTGTAGTGTTACTGAGATGATTTCTGGGCAACTACATTGAAGTTTCATGACCTAAGTCGTATGCTGCCATTATTAGGGTTTTAAAGCCAAAATTGGAGCTTTGTGATTTAACAAATATAAACGAATAATATGAGCATAAATGAATTGTATGAGTTATAAAGATCATGTGTGCATGATCAATTGGATGAAATCGTACACGTTTTGGATGATATGCGTTTTGCAGGTTTTTAACGTAGGAAAATTCGCAGGAATGGGCGTGGAAAAATTCACAGAAAAACCTTCGAATTCAGAAGTAGGAGACGACCTCGCGCAGGGTTTTAAAAATTTGAAAATTTGGAAAGGCTCTTTTGGTTTCTGCTTCCCAAAGATGTTACAACGCGCGCGTTGGCTGAGCTGGTTTTGTGTGATGGCTGGCGTGGTAATGGACCTGGGTTCGATTCCCAGGTCCTTTCTTTTTGAGTCTTTTCTTGTTTTTCTATTTATCTTATTTTAATCAAATTATTTTTTTTTAATAATACTAAAACAATTAATTATAAAACTATTAACTAATGATAATCTATTATAACAAAATCTTTTCTTAATAAAATGTCATCAATTTTTTTTATAAAAAAAAATATAAATATTTTAAATGTTAATATTTTTCTAATTTGTAAATAAATTAATAGTTTAATTAGTATTTTTCTAACAAAAAACTCTTGACCTTATGTTATTTTTTTTATTAAATCCCTAATTATTTCTGTAATAATAATTATGAACATAATTAAATTAATAATAATTTTTATATTTATTTAGTTTTTAGATTATAATTAATAATTAATTCTCTTTAATAAACAATCTAAATTTAACCTAAAACTTAATTTTTTTTTCTAACCCTAATTAGCTAATCTAAACATAATTATTTTATTAAAACTTTAACCTTTTTTTTTACTTTAAATCTTAATTTTCATTTTCTTTAATTTATTTGGCTTTTATTTCCTTCATTTAATTTTTATTTATTTACCATATTAGAAAATTATATAGGTATTATTTATTTTAATTTATTTTCTGTCCGATAATTATGTATCTGCCCCAAAGCGATGTAATAGCGTAGGATTTACTGTTTTTTCTTATTTTTATTTATTTTATTTAATTTGTGTGGTTAGTAAATAGGGAGTGGAAACATAATTGTAATTAATTGAATTTAGATAATTAATTAAAAAGATAAAAATATCTGAACATAAACACTCACACATGTAAGTCGATCTAAGATCGTTGTCTGCACCTCCTAGGGTTATCCCTCTTGGTTGCCTTATTAAACGGTCAAGTCCCTCGAAAGTAAGGTGTCTTAAGCAAAGTCCCTCCATGAAATAAATCATTTAGTCCCTCCCAGATTCTAAAAGATCAAGTCCCTACGAGGTTGCCTACGATAAATGATCTTGTCCCTTCGGTAAAAGATGATAGTCCCTCCCAATTACTAAAGACACCCCTCCAGTTGCCTTCATTGACCATACGATGACCCTACACCCGTCCCTTAAATAAATCCAAGGTAATGACTACATATTCCTTAATAATAAGGACAGTCTTACCCTTGAAAGAACATAAAAGAACATGAATGACTTAGTCTAGGGTAGGTACAACTTAGTTACTTGCTCACACTTCAAATACTTTTTACACCTCACAATCTTTCAAACATTTTCAAAACAAAGGCTTTGTATACATCCATACGAGGATCATTACAAAGTACTTAGAAATTTTTTCTAATCACACACTTCACCTTTTCAAAAACAATTAAGTGAGATAAGTAACTAAGAGCCCATGGATAACCATGGATATAAAGGGTTCTAACACCTTCCCTTTATATAACCTACCCCCTGAACCCAAGTCTTTTAAAAACGGTATTTCCTGTTCTTGTATGCCTCTTCCTTATGGATAAAATAAAAGTCGGTGGCGACTCCTGCTATCCGCAACATTTATAGAAAGTCAGTTCTCCCACCATGTTACAGTGGGATTTATTGGCCGACAGTTATTCCGCGCTTAGGCTGTACTTTTAATTGTAATATTGTTTGAGCTTTTCAGCATTCCATGGTCGAGCAAATGGTTCCACATTCAGTTCCTCGAGGTAGTATGCCCCAGTACCCGTTTTTGATCTAAAGCGATATGGGCCTTCGCAGTTGGCTGCGAGCTTGCCTTCGCGAGTCTTTTTTATTTCTGCATACGACAAGGCTACCTACCTGGAATTCTCTTTTGACAATTCTGTTGTCGTATCGTAACAGGATTTTTTCTTTTTTGGGATTTTTCGCGGAGAGCTGCCCTTGAACGAACCTCGTCAACCAAGTCGAGTTCCTCTCTCAAAGCCTCGTCGTTGAGGTCTTCTTCTAAAGGGGACTCTGTGCAGCGAGAATGTTCTCTGATTTCCACGGGGATGACCGCCTCTGTCCCGTATGTCATCCGGAATGGGGTCTCCCCGGTAGTCGAGTGTGGGGTGGTTAGATAGGCCCATAGTACGTTGTTGAGTTCCTCGACCCACCTGTTTTCCCCCCAATCTTCGTCTGAGGCCCCGTAGGATGACTCTGTTAGCATCCTCGGCCTGCCCGTTTGTTTGGGGTGCTCGATGGATGCGAAGTGTTGTTTGGTTCCTATTTTGGCGACAAAGTCTTGAAAATTTCTATCCGTGAATTGGGTGTCGTTGTCCGTTATAAGGGACTGTGGTACGCCGAACCTAGCCAAGACGTTTCTCTTACAAAATTGCAGGATGTTGAACGCGGTGATTCTAGCCAGGGCCTCGACCTCTATCCATTTGGTAAAGTAGTCAATGGCTACGATCATGTATTTATTTTGGAAGGAACCTGTCGTGAAGGGACTGAGGATGTCCATGCACCACTGTGCGAATGGCCATGGAAATGCCATTGTCTTTAAAACGCAGGGGGTGCAACGTGCATATCTCCATGGCGTTGACACTTCTCGCATCTTTTTAAGTGTTCCCGGGTGTCATACTGCATGGTCGGCCAGTAATAACCAGCTCACAACGCTTTTTGGGACAGAGACCTGCCCCCCAAGGGCTGAGCATTAATTCCCTCGTGTATCTCGTGCAGGATGTCTGATACGATTCCTTCCTCGACGCACCTCAGGAGTGGGATGGAAAATCCTCGACGGTATATTCTGTCGTCCACCAGGACGTAGGAGGAAGAATGGAATTTTGTGGCACTGGCTTCCTTTTTGTCTTTGGGTAGCTCCCCGGTCGTCAAATATCGGAACATAGGAAGCATCCAACATCTGTTGTCTCCTATGACGTTGATATCAACATTGACGCCAACCTTTTCAATGCTGGGGTGAGGGAGCGTTTCCTGGATAACAAATTTGTTCTCGCCTTTCTTTCGTGTACTAGCTAACTTTGACAGTATGTATGCTCACGAGTTGCGGTCGCGCGGGATATGTTGTATGTCCCAGGTCCTAAATTACGCGAGAATTTGTTGCACTAGAGCCAAGTAATCGATTAGGTTTTCGTTCTTTGCTTGATACTCTCCTTTGAATTGTGACACAACTAGCCGTGAGTCGGTGAAGATCGTGACTTCTTGAGCGCCCATATCCCTTGTGAGGCGGATTCTTGCCAAGAAGGCTTCATACTCAGCCTGGTTGTTGGATGTTGGGAAAGAGATGAGCAGTGACACTTCGACCACGAGACCCTTTTTGTTTTCCAGAATGATTCATGCCCCGCTCCCAGAAAGACCGAATGCTCCATCGACATGGATGATCCATTTGTGGGCGCTTTCTGAAGTGGTTTCTGTTGGGGTCATCTTTGCGACGAAGTCAGCTAGGGCCTTAGCTT
The DNA here is from genome assembly GCA_963966055.1 of Lathyrus aphaca. Lineage (NCBI taxonomy): Eukaryota > Viridiplantae > Streptophyta > Magnoliopsida > Fabales > Fabaceae > Lathyrus > Lathyrus aphaca. The sequence goes on from OZ014519.1 coordinate 179,653,982, forward strand.
TTAGAGCTTTCCTTCCCTCGTAATGTATATCGAATTCAGACAACTCCAAAGACCATCTCAGCATTCTTTCGGCCATATCCGGTCAAGCTAAAAGTTTCTTGATAGGTTGATTAGTTCTCACGACCACCGAATGTGCCAGGAAATAATGTCGTAGCCTCCTGGCAGAATTTACGAGCGCGAGGGCAATCTTCTCGATTTGTTGGTACCTGAGTTCTAGCCCTTATAATGCTTTGCTCATAAAATATACGGGTTTCTGGCCGTAGGGGTCTTCCCTTATCAGAGATGCGTTGATTACTTTGGTATTGACATCCATATAAAGGTAGAGGACCTCCCCGACTAATGGTCTGGACAGAACTGGGGGTTCCGATAAGGCTTGCTTGAGATGCTGCAGGGCCTTCTCGCATTCTTCTGTCCATTCGAACGTGGCTTCATTGTGAAGCAACTTGAAGAAGGGGGAGGCGTGCTGAGCGGACTTTGCTATGAATCATGATAAGGAAGCGAGCATGTCGTTTAAGGATTGAATTGATTTTTTCGAGCTAGGTGTAGGGAATTCCGAGAAGGCGCAACATTTGTCAAGGTTGGCCTCAATTCCTCTTTCTCTCAGATAGAAACCGAGGAACTTTCCTGCCCTTACACCGAAGGTGCACTTGTCAGGGTTAAAGCGTATTTTACATTTCCTAGCTTGGTCGAACACATTCTGAAGATGAGATGTGTGGTCGGACTCTCAAACGGACTTGACGATCACGTCGTCCATGTAAACCTCTAGCATGTCTCTAATTTGTGATTGGAAGACGTTGTTCATCATGCTTTGATATGTGGCTCCTGTATTTTTTAATCCGAAGGGCATTACATTGTAGTAATAGTTTCTCGTCGGGGTCATGTACATGGTGTGCCTTTTATCTTTGTCGGCCATGGGTATTTGGTTATACCCCGAGTATGCATCCATGAAGGATAACAATTTAAAACCAGTAGAATTATCTACCAACTTGCCTATGTTGGGCAGAGGGTAAGAGTCTTTCGGGCAAACTCGATTAAGATCGGTGTAGTCAATACAGAGGCGCCATTTTCCATTAGATTTTTTCACGAGTACAGTGTTTGAGAGCTACGTCGTGTACCTGACCTCAGTTACAAATTTGGCCTCTATAAGGTCTTTGACTAGTTTTTTAGCAGCTAAATTTTTTTCTTCATATTGCTTGTGCCTGTGTTGGGCAACTGCACGGGCTGTTGGGTTGATGGTGAGCTCATGGCTTGCAATTTCTGGGGAAATGCCTTGCATATCAGTGGAGCTCCAAGCGAATAGGTCAACGTTATTGTGTAGACATTGCTTCAATTGCTCCTTGAATTTGTCAGGAAGTCCTGCCCCAATACACACTCCTCTGTCGGGGTTGTCTCTGAAAGTTACAACTTCGAATTCTCCCTTGGGCAAAGGGCATAACATGGATGATTTAACAGCGGGGGAGCCTTTCTTGTCGTCTAAAGGGATGCGAGGACCGAGCTCGATCATGTTGATCTGGGGTATTGGCTTTTCCTCGGGCTGAACATCGTCGGCTGGAGAGTTTTCATGTCTTGCGCGCTTACTGCTTTATGGTGTTGTCTCTATCACGATTTGGCCTTTGGTTGCTGCTTCAAAGCACCTTCTCGATGCCTCGATGTCCCTGTGGAGGGTAGCTACATGGCCCTTCTCCGTGTAATACTTCATTTTGAGGTGGGCCGTTGAAGGGACTACGATGAGTTCGGCCAGTGTTGGTCTCCTTAAAATGCACTGATAGAGTGATGGACAGTCGATTACCAGGAAGTGTGTCTTTATCGTCTTGGAGTAGTCTCCTTCCCTAGATGCGACGTTTAGTTCGACGTAGCTCTAAGGCTTGGCGGTGGCTCCATCGAATCCTTGCAAATCAGAAACCACATAAGGGGATAGATTTCCCTGCTCGAAAGAGCGAAGTGTACACGATGTTGGCTGGGATTTCCCCTTGACTCTCTCGATAGACGAAAGTTAAATTAGTGACGAGTCGACCAGATGCTCGAGATTTCGCCTGACGGATCCAACAATCATCTCGTTGTATCCTCCACCTGAAATGAGCATGGTTGACGGGAAGCATTCCCAAGGACTATGTGACATAAAGTATCCCGTGTTTAGGAGGTGACGAGGATTGAAGAAATCCTTGGGCCTGGTGATGGATAGGGAGACTTGGATGGGGGCGGCCTCTTTGGTGACTTCATCGACTCTTTTCGCCTCTTCTTGTCGAGGAGCCCCATCTTTGATGTACTTCTTGAGGTGTCCCTCATTGATGAGGATCTCAATGGTATCTTTGAGATGGATGAAATCTTCAGTGACATGTCTGTGGTTGCGGTGGAACCGATAATACTTGATTTTGTCGGTATTGGCCTTTGCAGTAGTTGGTTTGGGGAAACAGATGCCTGCCTGCTTGAAGTCAGTGTTGATGCATTCATTGAGGATCTTTTCGCGAGGAGCGGTGAGAAGGGTGTATTCTGAGAATCAACCAAAGGTACCTGAAATGTTAGTATGAATGCATAAGACATAAAACATAAAGAAATGAATTGAAATGAGATGCAAAGACCAAAATTCAGAAGTGAAAATGCAATGTACAAGGCATATGAGATGATGCAATGTCATACAAGATGCATATGAATGATCATACAAAGATGAGATGCAAAGGAAGCATGCTTAGAAGTATGAAGACACATGAATGTTCATGAAACAAAATGGATGCAAAGCATAGCAAATGAATGAAGAAATGATCAAGAAATGTTCTAACATGGCCTAAGTTGTCTAAGATGACATACAAATGCTTGAAATGTCATGGCAAGTTCACATGATGATGATATGCAAAGATGAATGCAAATGAACATGAGAAATTAGGGTTTTATGGACATATGAGATGCAAATGAACAAAACAGAAGCATACAACATGATAAAAAATTGAAACCAAGCTCAATCAAACCCTAAACCTATACAAGGTCACACCCCAAAGGAGACGGTCAGAAGCTAGTCCTATTGAAAGTTATGATTTTTCTAAGTTTGCTAGGGTTTTTGGGTGATTCTCAAGGGAAAATGCAAATCACTTTGAAAATGCAAAATACATTCATGAGGAAAATAACCTAGAAACTACATGTAATATGTGAAACAATGCAAAAAGAATCAAGTTCAAACTCTTCATGGTTAGGCAGAAATGAATTTTTCAAATTAGGGTTAAAAAATGTGATTTTAAAGAACCCTAATTCAAAGAAAATTGTGAAATTATGATCAAACCTAAAAATAAATTTGTATGAAGAATTTGAAAATGTTTCTAAATGTATTGGAATGGTTCATGATTTTTTTGGTGATTTTTAGAAACCTAAATGTATTTTTAATTAATTAAAATTCATTAATTAATTAAAAATAACATTTAAATATTTTAAAAATACTTTTTTAAATGCAAAAAATAAAATAAAAATCACTTTTGGGTTGAGAAAAATATTTAAAACCAAAATGCAAAGTTTGGGAATTTTTTGATGTGTTTTACCATTTTAAATTAAATAAGAAAGAAAATGAAATAAAATGAAATAAAAATTGAATTAAAATGGAAGTAATCAGATCCAGTGGATGAGATTCAAACAGGGGAGATGGGAGTTGACTGTGCGCGTGTTTCAAGGGTCCAGATCAAATCTGGCTAATTAATTAAGTTTTATATTAATTAATCAGGATTAAAATTAATGAGCTAATCTGAGCCGTACGAAGCCTTACCCTAATCACCATCCAATGGCCAAAAATGAAACTGGGGAATTAATCAAGGATTAGCCCTAATTATTTTCAGGTGACCGGAGCTAAGCTCCGGTCATCTTCTCCGGCCACTCAAAATGCTAACTTCCTCCCTAGGTCATTAAACACCAAATTTCTTGCCCAGAAATGATTCTCAAACATCATACATCATGAATCAACAAACAAAACACATTTATCACGCATCATAAAGCCGAATCGAAGCAATCAAGTTCTAGGTCAAAAATTTCAGAAGCTTCATACATGGTCATTTCTCAATCAATTTCGAAACTAAACATATCAGTGTGATCAGGGGAGCATGAAGATTGATATTTTAACTTAAATAACAAGTTCTGGAAAAAATGTTCTTGAGGTATACCTGAGTTGAAGCTTTTCAGTTTGGAGCTTTCTAGCCTTTTCTTTGATGCAAACCAACCCCAATGAGCTCCCTGATGATGTTGAAATACTTAGAACAAGTTTGTGATGGTTATTTTGAAGTGTTTGGTTCTGGTTTTGTAGAAATCGTATTTTGGTTTGAGTTGGTTTCAGGCCATGGTGAGGGGTGTTTTGTGATCCTTAGGTGATTTTTAGATGAATGGTGAAGGAATGAGTGAGTTTTGATGGTTGTGTTTTAAGTTTCGAAGAAGGGGAGTTTTTTGGTGATTTTGTGAATTCTGAGTTCTAAGGTGTTTCAGGCTTGAATGTGTTATCAAATGAGCTCCATAACCTTTGTTTGTAATGTCTTGATTGGTCAGAGAGTGGTTAGTGGCATAGTGTGATTGGTATGGGAGGTTTTGCAAAAAAGTCAAATTTGTGTACTTGAGGTATGTGCATGGTGCAGAGCTGTTTCAAGGGGTGTCTTGGCCTCGGCAGAGTTTGTGGGGAGCCCTTGGATCAATAGAAGTGAGATGTGATGCTTGGATGAAGAGATTTCAATGTTTATGCAATTTTCCCTCTTTGGAGTTTCTTGAAGATCAAGCCATGAAAATGCCAAATTCTTGGGCCAATTCTGATGTTTAGAAGTTTCTTTGACATGTTATGAAGTGTTTATGAACATTAGAGGTCACTTAGGAGCTTGAAATGCCAATATGCAAAAATCCCTCTTTGACTTGAACTTGAAAATTATGTGATTTTTGCCAACTTTGAAAGGCCATATCTTGAGTTCTAGGATGAATCAAGATATGTTCTAGTAAGTTTTGAAAAGGGAAAGACCTAATCTACAACTTTATGTCCAAGAATTTTTCATTTGAAGCATTTTTGGTCATGAAAGAGGAGGTTGAAAATCTTTCCCAAAATGGAAAGTTTCCATTACAAGTCATTTCCAAAAATGGCAAGTTTGCAATTGGCTCAAAATTCTTCAACTTTGTGAACTTCCAACCACTTCTAAGATCCAATAAAGATCATAGAACTTCAATTTGATGAAAATGATCCTTTGGTACCCTTGTTGGGGGCCTCAGATGCCCTGATTTTGACTTTACTTGCTCAAGAGGTTACCTAATGATCAGATGACTTCCACAATGAATTTCTTCATCAAACTTGGTACACATGATCCTTATAACATGTTAAGAACATTAGAAACAATAATGACCAAAAAATTGGGGGTTAAGGCATCTGAAACCAAAACCCTAATTTTGCTCATCTGTGCAGGAAAACCCTAGCTCTGCCTTTATGCCTTTGCCATTCTTTATGATTTCTTGACTTTCATGAACTTTGGGGAGCATATTATGATCATGGAACACACATAGACCCTCTTGGAAAGATTCAAGACCATTGAGATGGCTTAGATTTATTCTTGGATTGCTCAGATCACAAACCCTAGATGTAGATGAAATGGAACTATGCAGATGAAACAAATATGCAATATGAGATGTAATGCTTATGTTAAAAAATGAAAGATCACAAGCCATGGTGTAAGAAAAAGTGAGGGAAAATTTGGGGTGTTTACACATGTGGAGGAAGATAATGTTGAGGACGGAAGTGATGATAGTGCACAAAAACATGGAGACTTTGTTGACTCTGATGATAAGATACTAAATGCTGGTTTTTCTGAAAATTTGGTAGGATTAGACTTACCTACTGATACAACTAGTGTTGATATCCTAGGTGATGATACAAATGAAACAAAAAAGAAAAAGGGGGCAGGCCATCTAGAAAAAGTGCAAAGAGAGGTTCCAAAAGGTATACGGGAAAACCTAAGGAAAAAGGTATGGATGAAGGAAGTTCATCTCAGAATAGAAATGATGAGGCTATAAGTGATAAGGATGTCATTATGGATGGAGTCATGAAAAGAAATATATCCAAGAAGGTGGCAAGGGGTTTTTCTGACCCATAATACCTCACTTATTAATCCCAAGAGATTTAATGACTATAAGTGGGTTTTAGGTAGCTTGTTTTCAACAAAAGAGGAGTTCAAGGAAGCCATTTATAGTTATGCAGTACACAATGGAAAAGATTTAAGGTACCTTAAAAATGATAAAACAAGGGTCGGAGTTGGTTGCAAGGAAGGGTGTCCATGGGGGGAAATGTGTTCCAAATTACCTAATGCAGATACATGGCAGTTGAGAACTCTTGTGGACAAATACACTTGTAACAGAGAGTACAATGTTAGAATGTTTAGTTCTAAGTGGCTAGGGAAGAAATTACAAACCACTGTTAGAATAAATCCCAATGTGAAACTGACTGCCATATGTGAAACGTTACATGAAAAATGGAATACTAGTGGGTAGAGATCCAAATGATCAGATGTTGCCCATTTCCATTGCGGTAGTTGAAGCTGAGACAAAGGATTCATGGGCATAGTTCTTTGATCTGTTAATTTGTGACTTGAGAGGTCCAGAAGCTTACAAACAAGTCACATTTATATCAGATCAGCAAAAGGTTAGTTATTCCCTTTTTATGTTGGTTTTAAATTTGTATCAATTTGGTCCTTCATGATTTAAATTTGTATCAATTTGATCCTTCATGATTTAAATTTGTATCAATTAACTCCTTTAAATCATTGCTCATAAAATGGTATTCGTTGGTACTGTATGTTTTTAAGTTATATCAAATAGGTCCCTTAATATGTTAATATGTAACAATTATTGGTGCATTGCTCTTTATGATGTTAATATGTAACAACTGTTGTGTAACATGTGATTAGGAGTTGTTGTCTACACTTGATGAGCTATTACCAGGAGTTGAACAGAAATTCTATGTTAGACACCTATATAACAACTTTAGAAAGAAATTTCCAAGTAAACAATTGAAGGAGTTAATGTGGTAGGCAGCCAAGGTAACATATCCTCAAGCATGGGAACATGAAATGAGGGAGATGAGGAAGGTCAATGAGGAGGCATACAAACACTTGATAAAAATACCTCTTAGATATTGGAGCAAATCCTGGTTCAATTACAATGTAATATGTGATGTTTTGATCAATAATATGTTTGAAACTTTTAACACTGTTATCATTGGACCAAGAGAAAAACCAATTGTGTCAATGATAGAGGACATTAGGAGATATCTCATGGATAGGTGGGCAAAAAATAGATCCAAGATTGAAGACCATGAGGAATTTGTCCTTCCAAGAATCAGTAAGATGATTGAGAGAAGAAAATAAATCTCTAGGTTTTTTATACCAAGATATTTCAATATTGTTTAGGAAGAAATTCTGAACATATGATGTTTTTTAGACTAAATCTTAATTTTTGTTTTTATAGGTTATCAGGTGACATGATTTATGAAGTGAGACATACAAGTATGGTTGGAGAAAAACACACAGTGGATCTTAGGATATTGGAGTGCTCTTGTAGAAGTTGTATGCTCACATGCATTCCATGCTATCATGCTATTTCTTGCATGCAAGATAGAGCTTTGCGACCAGCTGACTTCATTCCAGACTGCTATAGAAAAGCCACTTACAAAGCTTGATACCAACCTCTAATATATCCAACAAATGGAGAAAACTTGTGGGAAAAAACACCTTATCTAGAAATACTTCCTCCACCTTCTAGAAGAGCTCCAGGGAGGCCTAAAAGAAGAAGAAATAAAGAGGCTGATGAAAAGAGAAAGGATGTAGTGAATGGTTCAAGGAAGGGGATGCCAAATAAGTGTTCCATATGCATTCTTTCTGGGCATAACAAGGCATCATGTCCAGCAAGACCAAATGATCCATCTCCAACTGTCCAGTCACAACCAACTCCAACTCCAACTCCGACTGTCCATTCACAACCAACTCCAACTCCAACTGTCTAGTCACAACCTACTCCAGCTCTAACAGTTCAGTCACAATTAACTCCAAGGGATAAGAAAAAACAGTCACAAACCACTCCAACTCCAACTATTCAATCACAACCAACTCTAAGGGCTCAGAAAAAATAGTCACAAACCACTCCAACTCCAACTGTTCAATCATAGCCAACTCCAAGGGTTCAAACAAGGAAATCAGCATCAAGTTCAAGAATCCAAACAAGACAATCTATGACAGTTTCACAACTATTTGCAGTGAGAAGACAATCTGGCACAACAACATTTAAGCCACCAACAAGTATGATGCCAAAATTGGCTATAAGGAGGAAGACCCCAAACAACTAGCATTTATGTTTTGGATTTAGAATATCTTTTATATTTCTGTTTTGGATTCTGTTAAGACCATTATGTTTTGTAGTATGATGTTACAACAATCAACACATGGATTATGCTTTGACAATGATGTCTTTTGGATGATGTATTGACAATTATGTTTTGGAATTGATTTAGAATGTTATGATATTGTCTTATGACCGTGTGGAAATTGTTTTGAAATTGTCTTATAACTAAGATTGGTTCATAATTGAGTGGAATTCTGAATGCATGAATATGTTAATGTTCATATTTGTGTGCAATTGATTTTAGTTTCAATTTAAAATGTAACAAAATGGTTCCATAAGTTTTTAATTTGTAACAATCATAGCCTTCGTGTTTTTAAAATGTAACAACTTGGTCCTTCAAGTATTTAATTTCTAACAACCAGATCCTGATCTTTTACCATTACCTGAACTTAATTGTAAACAACAAAGTTGAATTTAAAAAGTTCACAGAAGCTGAAATTTCACAGTATGCAACAAAACTATTGTCAACATCCATTTCTTTGTTACAAATTACATAAACCAAAATAGACAAACACATAAACCTAGAAAAATAAGACCTAACAACACAATAACATAGCTTAACAACTTCACCATCTTCTCCATGATCTTCATAACCTCCTTTGTGTATCCCTCTTCATTATCAATGTTCCTTCTGAGCAAGTTAATTTCAACATCCTTTTCTTCACATTTGGGACATTTTGAAAAAAATGGGGCAACTGACTCAGGATTGACTGCGTCACTGACATTGTGTTCATACCATTCAAAGAAATTGCAACCCACATTATAAACTTCACTCTGCATAAACCAAAATGAAAATTAATATCATAAACCAAAACAAAAATAATTACCATTATCGAAAATTAGTACCTCAAATAATCTACATCCCCAAAATTGCCTCCCAAAATTTCTTCCTTTTTCTTAACAATACGTAGCATGCCCAACGTTCCACATGTACACTTCTTCGCCATTCCAGATGTATTCATATACCTGTGATTTCCAATGCTACTCCCTTGAGATGTCATTGTTGCAAATTTTTGTTTTTAGGGTTCGTCTCTTTTGATTTGGGGATTTATAAAATCCTTCAACTCTAAAAATTTAATTTGCCAATTGTTTTGCCCTGTCATCATCCCTAAAAGCCACCTCAGATGTGTTTTTGCCTCCCATGAACATTTTAAACGGAATTTCAAAAAAAGCTAACGTTGCAAACGTTTTTAAACTTAAAGGACCTAATTGTTACAAAATTAAAACTTAAAGGACCTAAGTTGTAACATAAAATAACTTAAAGGACCTCTGGTGCTATTTTGCCTATAATTTATCATAATATACCTTTACTATATGATCAATTTCATCTGAGCATCATTAAAACAAACTTAAAATTTATTGTCTGGTCTAGATGCGGAGATGCGTCTCTGGATTCTATCTGGTGTGCATACGAAGATGCATCGTCGAAATAATCTGTGAAAAAAGGGACATTTTAGAGACGAATATATGAGTTGTAAATTGAATTATTCTGGATATGCATCTCGAATAATTTTACAAAATATATTGGGTGTGGCTCAATTTTTATGTTTTGACCGAAGTTAAAGGTATATTTGAAGATTCATCTTTAAAATCGGATAAACCATTTTAGATTTTCATAGCATTAAAAACATCGTTTAAAATTGCACATTGTTGAAAAGCCCAAGTATTATATAGGTCCATTTGATTCGCCAAAATCTTACTTTCTTTTTCATGCAAATTTTGAAAAAGTACAACCAGAGCCTGAATGTACAAATTGATAGCTAGGTGGAATTGTAATCATAGTTTAAAGATATACTAATTAACATTTTGATCCTGAAAATGTACCAGGTAAATAAATAAAAGTATAACAATGCATCTAAATATTTTACATCAAAGCACGTAAACTGCTACAAGTACATGAGATAATATATGTGAAAACAACACTATTATGGGCATGTATGCAAATATTTGTATTTTGCACGAATCAAGGGTGGCTAGGGATCGAAGAAAATCCTTAAGCAAACAAGGAGGATGTAGAAAATCTTCCCAAATTATATCCAGTGATAGGGTGAAGATGAGGATCATATAATCCACTTATTGAAAATATAGATTTAGTTATTAGTTATTATTTAGTAGTTCCTATAAATAGACATAATCACTTCATTAAAAAAATATTTTTATTATTATAATTATTCTGACTAGACCCTGCAGCCACAGTGCGAAAAAAGTAATAGTCTATATTGTCACCCGTTGGATAATAACATTATTTTGGGATAAAGCATAAAAAATCTGGATCCAAGATCCATCTAATGACTCCTCACATCCAATACCTAAAGATTAACAATTTGTAACAGTTTCTCTATTATATAAAGGAGAGGCGTGCTATTTTTCATGTACACAATTTCAAATTTAAATTTTATTCACTTATCTTACTCACATACTGATCGTTCATGCGATCAGAATTTGTAGTGGCTTCGGACACTGACGTGGATGATGAAGGGCGATGCTCGGTCGTCGAGGAGAGATGAGGGTGTACCTGCAAGGTACTCGGATGCCAAAGTAAGAACGGAAAAAACAATATGCAAGTATGAGTAAAAGAGTTAAGGGAGTGAATATTCGATACTTGGCCCTCTCAAATGAGAGGGTTTTATAAAAAGCCCCGAACACTTGGCTATTGGTCCCTATTTTGGGCTTGGATCACGCATCCCCCGAAAAAAAGGTAACTGTCAAAACTAGCCATTGGAATGGGCCGGCATGGTCGGATGAGTGCGTCGGGCAGAGTCCAATATGAGCAGGAGCAATTCCTCGGTCGGATCTGGGTGACTTCCCCGAAATATGGGCAGAGGTCTAAAAGGAGCGAAAGAAACCGACCAAGGGTGACCTTGGTCGATGAGTCCTCCTCGGCTGAGGGGCATAACACTAGTGGGTCCTTTTGATATTGGGGTATTGGGCCGTCCTGGAAGCAAGAGTGGGTTGGGCCATGCCTAGTCATTGGGCCAGTCCGGAACAGGAGCCCCCAAGCCATTACTTATGGTCGTAGAAGTGATGACTTAAGGGTGGCTAGCTACGTATGGAGCGGAACTGGAACTCATGAAGTTCCTTTGTCACCAGCTCGGTGCGTAAGAGCTTTGAGTGTACCTAGTCATTACAATGTGGTCGACGCACGAGGATCTCAATAGTTGCATTGAGAAGTCTTGTCACATCCGCGTCTTGGGAAGCGTGTGCATTTAATGTGTAATGATGGCTACTCTACGGCCGTCCCTAGGTAATGAGTGCGCCGTTTATAGGTTATAGGATATACATGCCCACACACGTGCTGAAGAAGGTTATAAATAGGGCATTGGGACTCAATTTCATACTTTTCGTTCTCCGTCTTTCTGCTCGACAAAGATAAGTCCCTGAGCTCTGTCGCAAACCACCATCTTCCGCCATTGTCAACGAGGACATTCGAACGGCCAAATCCTTTTCTTCTAAAACTTATAAGTTTCCCCATTTATCTATCTATTCTCCCATATGATTCTTGTTGGATATGTTGATGCATGCGGTTAAGATATATTTTAGGGTCGATAGGACTCATAACTTAGACTGTTAGGGTTCTTTGATACGGCGTCCCCGTTTCTCTATAGTGGTTGATGTGTAGTATGTCGTTGTTGTTACGATACTTGGGGATTTTAACGGCGTTCCTCAATATCATCCAACATCACTTACAAACTAAGTCATCTCTAACCCAAATTGAGAGAACAACTGCATTTTTATATCGACACTCTCGCACCCAACACAACAACACATAAGACATCCACATCACTCGCATCGACATCTCACGCCCGACACAACCAACATGGAAGAATTAAGCTTCGACACCCATAAATATTGTTAGCTCTTAATCTATCTCTAACATCCAGAAACTAACAGATAATCATCCTTAATCAAGGTTCGTGATGTTTATCTCTAACACAACCCAGACCCCGAGTATAAAGAAAAAATCGAGAACAACATCGATAAAGATTTGTAAAGAATATTTTATACAACACCATGATCAACAAATATACATAAGGTCAAAGTAAATACATATACAAAACCCAACAAATAGAGATTACAAAGGGAAAAGAAGAAGAAGAACCAAATATTTCTTGGTTTGTCAATACCAATCAACGAGAGATTTGACTTCGGATCATCCAAATGCAAGCTCTAATATTATTTTCTAGCTAAATCCTGTAAAGAAATGAAGTTTGATGGAGTGGGAGAAACAAAATACACAAACCATCCCTATAAAATGTGTTTTTAGCCCTTAAATGGACTGTCAAAATTGCAGACCCCGCTTAGCGCGGTCTGGGCGCTAAGCGGGCCCTCAAAAATTGTTAAACCGCCTTAAAAGCACGCTAAGCGCGCAACTTGCTTCCTTTTAGCTTCTATATTTGTGTTACAAGCCTGCTAAGCACGCTCGTAGAATGGTAAAAAAATCCAAAATTGTTTTCTTCATATCTTTTGAACCGTAACTCGGATTTGTGCCCAGTTCGAAGCATTGGAAAGCTTATTCAATGATCTATCTAAAAATGCTCAAATATCAATGCTTTAATACCTATAAAAATAAATGGAATACAATTAAATTCAATGATATTTACAAGATAACGTAATGTATACACTAAAACATAAAGTAAATGTATTTACAAACAAAGTGGGGTTTATTCGAACGATTACAACAAAAAGTATCAATAAATGCAACAAAACTTATATATAAAAATAGATACATTTTGCACTTATCAAACTCTCCCCAACTTACATAATTGTTTGTCCTCAAACAAAGTCAAACAACTAAAGGAACAAAAGACGTTAATCCCAGAATCACGAATCAATAGGTTTTGAAAAAGGAAAATAAATGCAATGGTTCAATCGAAAATGATACACACAAAGTAAATAATTACCACTAAACTTCAACGATAACATAATTACGAAACAAATGCTAAATACAAAAGTCATGTCAAACATTCTAAAATAACACAAGTTCAAACATGAATCACACCTAGCAAAAACAATAATCGGTTGATGAAAAACACAAAATGAGGGATTTTTCACTCACACAACAATCTCTTAAACAAAAGACTAAATTATGAAATCATCCAAAAAAATATACTGAAAACACAAAAGCAAGAATCAAAAGGACTTTCAGGGTTGTAGTGTGGTCGGGTGAACAAACAAAGGATAATACCTAAAGCTAATCGAAACAAAAAATTGCCTAAACCTAAGAGAGTAATCAACTCACAAAAATTCAAACACAAAATTTCAATCAAACTTCTTCCAAAATCCCAAGTGTTACACCAAACACATAGAACTTATTAGCACAACATTATTCTACTCTTTTTGTTTTTATTTTTCAAAGTTTTTTCAACTTTTTCTTTATTTTTCTTTTCTTTTCTTTTCTTTTTCAACCTTATAACATCCAACAACATACGTGAGAAAACATTGCTCTCCCCAACTTGAATTCAACCATATCATCATGTGAATACTCCCTACTTTCTAAGGCAAGGTAAAAATTCATACAACAACACAAAGTTAAGGGTTCAAGAAAAAAATAACAATCAAGATCCACACAAAAAACCGAATTTGACACTCATAGAAAAGAATCAAACTCAAATAACATGGATAATGACCAAAGGCTCAAAGGGGTTACAAACAATCACACACTCACTAGGTGAATTGACTATTTAGCTAGGTAGTTGTGATCAAAATGAAACAAGTGCCTTAATCCTTTTCATGCTTTCAAATAATCAACACAAACAAAAGATTAAGCATAATAAAATCTAGTTAAAACAAGAATATTGGTACTCCGAGCATATATGAACAATGGAAGGCTTCCTCACAAAAAAGGTGGGAACTAAAGTGATTCACAAAATAAACAAGTATACAAAAGAATGAATGACATGGAAGTTGTAAAAAGTCTAAGTATCATGAATATGCTAAAGTCTAGAAAGCGATAAACACATACCTTGAACGCGTACAAAACTTTAAACACTATCATTATCACGTATTTTCAAGATGAAACACTCAAAATCGGAAAATCACTGAATGTGACTTCAAGCTATCGAACCAAAACTTGAGTCCAAACAACAACAAAAGATTCAACTTCAGATCATCCAAATGTAAGCTCCAATATTGTTTTCTAGCTAAATCCTATGAAGAAATGAAGTTTGATGGAGTGGAAAAAAAACCCAAATCATCCCTAATAAATGTGTTTTTAGCCGTTAAATGGAATGTACAAATTACAGACCCCGCTTAGCGCAGTCTGGGCGCTAATCGGGCCCTCAAAAAATATTAAACCGCATTAAAAAGCACTAAGTCTGCAACTTACTGCCTTTCAGCTTCTATATTCGTGCTACAAGGCCGCAAAGCGCGCTCGTAGCATGGTAAAAAATCCAAAATTGTTTTCTTCATATCTTTTGAACCGTAACTCGGATTTGCACCCAGTTCGAAGCGTATTCAATGTCCTATCTAACAATGCTCTAATATCAATACTTTGATACCTATAAAAAATAAATGGAATACAATTAAATTCAATGATATTTACAGGATAACGTAATATATACACTAAAACATAAAGTAAACGTATTTACAAATAAAGTGGAGTTTATTCGAACGATTACAACAAAAATTATCGATAAGTGAAACAAAACTTATATACAAAAATTGCTACATTTTGCACTTAACACGGTGGGAGAACTGACTTGGGTGTTTTTGTATTGACAAAAACTATGTGCGGATAGCAAGAGTCGCCACCAACTTTTATTTTATCCAATAAGGAAAATGAATAAAAGAACAAGAAAGACCTTTTTTAAAAAGATTTGAGTTCGGGGGGGGGGGGGGTAAGTTATACAAAGGGAATGTGTTAGCACCCTTTATATCAATGGTTATCTATGGGCTTTTAATTACTTACCTCACTTTAGTTTTGTTTGAAAAAGAGTGTAGTGTGTGTTTAGAAACTATTTTCATAAGTCTTTAACTTTGCAATGATCCTCGTATGGATATATACAAAGTGTTTAGCTTTGAAAAATGTTTGAAAAGTGGGGTGTAAAGAGTGTTTTGAAAAGAAATGAGCAAGTACTTAAGAACTACTTACCCTAAGTTTGTAAGGTCTTTCTTGTTATTTCTTTCTTTTAGGGGTAAGACTGTCTTTACTATTAGTGAGTAAGTAGTCTTTACCTTGGATTTTTAAAGGGACGGGCGTAGGGTCATCGTATGGTCATAGAAGGCAACTTATAAGGGTATCTTAGTAATTCGAAGGGACAATCATCATTTTTTCGTAGGGTCACCGAGGGACAAGATCATTTATTCGTAGGCAACTCGAAGGGACTATGATCTTTTATCTTGAAGGCACTTGATGATTTTTTATTCGTAGGCAATGTTTACTAAGATACCCCCATGTTCGAGGGACTTGACCATATTTTCGTAAGGCAACCAAGAAGAGAAACCCTAGGAGGTGCAGATGGCAATCGTATAACGATCAACTTACGTGTGTGAATATTAATTTCAGATATTTATTTTTGAATTTAGTGAGCTAGGTCCAATTAATTTAGCATACAAGGCTTTTCACCCCTTAGGTTTACTAACCACGCAGTTTATATTTTTGCAGAAAATAAAAAGCAGAAAGTAAAGGTCCTAGACTATTACATCATGGGGAGGGGGATACATTTGTTTTTAGGGGATTGCAAAAAATAAAGTGCGGAAAATAAACCTAGTTAACTATTACAACCAGGAAGCAGTTACATAATCGGAAAAACGAGAAAAATAAAATTACTTAATATCGTACATCCTATACAATTTTTCTAATAATAAGTAGAAAGTAAATAAAGAAACTAATTAAAAATTAGGTTAAATTAATCGTTTATGAAAAAAAAATTAGGGTTATGAAAAAAAATTAGGGTTAGAAAAAATTAGGGTTAGAAAAATCATGATTAAAGTTAAAATTGATTAGAACCTAATTACTAAGTTAATAAAAAAAACCTAAAAACTAAGTTTTTATTTAAAATTAATTTATTAAGAATATTTAAGTTAATGGAAATTTTTTTAAGAAATTAGTTAAGAATTAAAGTGGTTAAAAAAGAGTTAATTAGGTTAATTAATTATAATTAGAGAATTAATTAGCAAAAAAATAAGAAAAGAAAACAAAAGAAAATAAAAGAAAATAGGTCAGAAAAAGAAACGGGGAGGCTGGAATCGAACTCCCCCTATGAATGATAGCCTGAATAACTTACCAATGGGCCACGCTGCTTGCTGTGTCAAAGAAACAACATAATATTATTATAAAATAAAACCAAATTTTTTAATTATGAAAAGCGCGCGCTGAGCTCATCTTCTTTGTTGATCCTTCTAGTTAGGATATAGCTACGCTTTGTCCGTAGCTAAAGGTTTTAGTGACAGTTTTTGTCCGTCACTAGATGACCTGTAAATTACAAAAGTCAAAACGCATCAAATTAATTAATTCCAGTGATATGTTTCCATCATAAATCATCCTATGAACTTACTAAAACCATCAATTGATCCTGGAAACGTGTCTAATGAAGGTTCCCAAATTCGAACTTAAAACCCTAATAATGGCGAATTTCCATACCTGCGAAAAATTCAATTAACCAGTCCATAATTGTTCTATAAATCATCACAAACAAGATTAAACCATAAAAAAACAATTTATAATGCACAAAATATGTAAATCGAAAAAATTAAGAACATGGCAAAAAGTGGATTCAGTTTGTATGATTGGTCATGATTTTGATGATGGTGATGATTGATTCATGTTCAGAAAGCTTCAAGGAATCTATTGGAACCTTCAAAACCTTTGGAAAGTTGATGGAATGATGAAACTGAATGGTCCATTTTCTTGAAAATTTTGCAATGTGATAAGGGTTGATAAGCTCAAAAATTTGTCCTTGTGCATTGTCTCTTTATTGTGTATTTATAAATGATGGAAATAGGTCAAAATTTGGGCCTCTTTGATGTGGATTTTGGATTACTTGAGGATGAAGAAAGATGGTTTCCTTTTTTGTCCAAAAATTAGATGAAATCTTACTTTTTTGGTTTTGCACGAATTTGGTCCTTCTCAATCATCATAATCATCAAATATTTGATCTAAAAATAGATCTAAGACCAAATATTTGATTTTTTTTATTATTTATCTTAATTAAAATTGAATTTAAATGATTTAAATCCAATATAATATAAAAAAATATAAAAAAATCAGATATTATGGTCTATCGGTCGTGCATGATCTTATAATTGAGTTTGGGTTGAAAAAATATGGGCCCATTTAGAGGAAACTTGAGTTTTGGTCATTTTTGCTTCATACACCCCTCAAAATTTCCCAACTTCAACAATGCATAACTCTCTCAATTTTTATCCCATGTATGTGTTCTAGGACTTTTTAGAAAGCTTAGAGTGTCCTCTAACTTCTCCTTTTGGTACCATGTCTATTTGATCCTCCATTTTCAAGTTATGAGCTTTTGAAAAAGTTGACTTTTTGTTGACTTTTTAAAAGACCTGTAATGTCTTGGCTCATATCTTTCAAGTGAAGCATTTTTGGCCTTGGCTTGTGAGACACAAAGTTGTAGATAATTAAATTTCCTTCAAAATTAGATTTGTATGGGAAATTTCGGATGAAGCATGTGAATGTTATGGTTGGTCAAAGACCAGTTGACTTTTCCTACACAAAACCCTAATTTAGTAACTCTTGATTCTTGATGATTCCGAGGTTTCCTTGATGAATCATGATCAACCCTTGATCATATGATAAATTTCACCTCATAATCTTGATGTTGACCAAAAATCTTGAAGTTTGACTTTGTGTTGACCACAATTGACTTTTTGACCAAATTAACTGATTTTTTATTATCCAATCATCTGACTGACCAAACTTGTAGGAAAAGCCTTGAAAATTGACATGAGGATTCTTTGAGGTATATGGGATGTCATGAAGTCCACTTGAGGCTTTGGAAGTCTACTTTTCTTTGTGAAACTCAAAACCCTAATTTCAGGTCCATTGCTTAGGAGGAGGCTTTGTCTGATGAAACCTTGAATCCTTTTGAGCAATTGTGAATCTTGTGACTATCAGGAGACCTATTGAGACACATTGTCTTGAATATGGGAGGGGAAATTTTGGGGTACAACACCCTCAAAATCCTAGAGTACTCCAGTCCCCTTAATCCCAGTGAGAGATTTTCCATTATGTCAGATATTTGTACAAGTCTTCCACCAATACCTATCCTACAATCTTCTAACATAAGCAACACAAGTTAAAAAGCAAAAAAAAAAATCCTTTTTTTTAACTCTCTTGTTACTAAGAATTCTGGAGAACAGGATATACACAAATCTGAGTTTGTAACAGAAGTTATAACTCTTGAATCAATTATGTTAATTGATTTCCTCTTTGTAATGATCACAATCCAAAAATATGCACATAAGTGCTCAGAATAATATGAATGAAACTTTAATGAATATGTATGAAAATTCATGCAGAAAGTTTCATATCTGAAAGTTTAGAAACTTGTTTGGATTATGAGATGTGAAAGTTGTATATCAAAGAATATCTTCTGAAATATGAAATTTTTGTGTCTAATTTTGAAAAACTGAAACCACATCTATATATACATGCAATATACCCTTATGAAAGAATGTATATTCATGTAACATTTCCATGTTTGATGTATGAAAGTTGTAAAACATTGGAATCATCTTTTGCATGAAAAGGTATGTAAAATTTGAAACTTTCAAATTTGTAAACGATTACCAGAAATGGTGTAACCGGTTACACTTGGTGCTTTTTCAAAAACTAAGATATTTTTATGTTTATGTAACCGGTGAAAATTGAAGTAGTTTTAAAGTGCTGATAAAGCAGTTTCAAATGCCACAATTTACCAAAAAAGAATGTTTGAAACAATCTTTTGAAAAACCATTTTTACGTGGTTAACCAATTAGTGTAACCGAGTACACATGCTATGAAAGTGAAAAATACTTTAAAATTAAGTTTCAAACAAGTTCCACATGATGTTTAAATGAATACATTTACAAGATGAAATGATTATGATAATCCTAAGAAATTAAAATATATATACTTAAATTTTAAAGAATACTCAACCATATTGATTCTTCCATTGATTTTTCAAAGCTTATAATCATTTGAACTTGATTGCTCTAGTCTTCAAGCTTTGAACTTTGTTTGTTGATGTGTTTGTATTCATCAAAACTATAACCAAGGACAAGAATAACTCTTATTCACATGCTTGAAGGAGCATGACGTGGGAGTAGGAGAGTCATATGAGAGAGTCGTAACCGACTTTATTTCCTTTAGGTAATTTTACATGGCGAAAATTCTATAAGTAGGGGAAAGTTGTAACATCCATAGTTCAATTAGATTATTTATTTAAAATTAGTTTTGTTTTATTTAGATTATTTAAATTAATTTATATGTTTTTTTTAGGATAATTGGTGAATATATGTGCCTTGGTGGTATTTGAGAGAGTTAAAAGAATGATAAAATTTAATTAGATATAGTTTAAATAATTTAAGTTCAGTGGAATGATTAAAAATAAGGTGGTTGTAGAAAATAAGTAAAATAATAGAATTTGGTGAATAACTGAATTATTAAAAATTAAAATAGAGGAAATCGAAGTTAGTAAGAGGAGTAAGGGGAAAATATGGAATATGAGAGTAAGTTGAGGGTAATAAGGGAATAACCTAATTTGGGAAATTAGGTTTTGGTTTAAATTGAAGAAGGAGAAGACTGAATTTTGATAGTAAGTATTATTTTGGAGAACAAGAGAAAAGAGACAAGGGAGGCAACCTAGGGTTTAGGGAGAAAACACAATTGTTGAGGAGCTTAAATCTGCTTTGATGGAAATCCAAGGTAAAAGGGGGAAATTGCATTTTTACGGGTGTATAATGTATGAGAAGTAGAGATGGATCTTAACCCTTTCTTGATTTTTCTTTTGATTTCACCATTGTTGATGTTTTCATGTGTTCTTGATATATTTTTTTGTAAATTGTGTATCTAATTGTTATGGTTCATGATTTAATATGTGCATTATAACATGTTTAATTGTTATAAGATTGTTATGGTTCATAAATTGGTTTGATGTATGAGGGTTTGGGGACGTGGAAGATGAAGTAAATGTGTTGAAAACTGAAAGTTTTGGAAAATTGGCATATTGTCAATCGGTTGACATCATGTGACAATAGATTGATACCGTGTTGTAACACCCCAAAATATTCCCTCTTAATTTATGACCTTAACTAGGTTTTTACTTCATAATCATGCATTTCATTAATCTCTTAAGAGATGGGATCAATGTCACTGGGAGGATTAGGTTTTTTCTATTGGCTTGTGGTTATCATTTGAATTCAGGGTTTTGGTCAGACGATCATCAATAACACCATCTTCTTGTACCCTTGCTGCTTGATTATAGTTTATTCCCCTGATTAAGTGGTCTTTAAGGATTCTTCTGATAGAGACTATTTACGGTGAAATGTGGGATTTGGGTTGTGAAATACGTTCATTATATATTTCTTCTTTCTCGAGCTACCAAGGTCATTTTTCTCCAAGATTCATCGAGGTTTGAATCAAGGTTTGTTTCTCTGTATTTCTCAGAAGGCCGGGGTTCCATCGAAGGATAATGAATCTTTCATTGAGTTATGATTGTGTTGTTTCTTATTGTCTCAAGCCTTTTTGCTCCATATTTTTAAATCAACAACCATTTTTCCCTGAGATTATGTTACATTCAAGTGTCCATGTTCAGAGGTCAATTTCCAATTCAAGGCCCAAATAGTTTTTGACAATGAACCAATGCTACTCAAATTCATCATTCAATTTCAAGTAGCCATTTCATCATATTAATCCAATTTTATTATCTAGCCAAGTTCATGTCCATGTCCCTTGTTCTTAGAATTTAAATTGACTTACCATTCCTTCATTAACTACATTCATTTCCCAAATTTCCCAAACTCTTTAATACCAATTCTTAAATACCAAATTCAATGTTCAGTTTTCAATTCATTTCCAACCACATTTCACTTTATGTTCATATCCAATTAACTTTTTAATTTTACCTAAAATGAGGTCCAAGTTTTAGAAGTCTTTTTTTTCACATGATATAACACACACAAGCCATCAATATGACCTCCGATACTCAACAAACACAAGTTGGCTTAAAATTTACGAGTGTGATAATGAAACAAACCATGACACACGCAGATTCATATCAGTGGAGAAGAATTATAACAGAAGGTTGGGAAATTCGGATTGAATTCTTTACGGACTCTCACTTCAAGTCAATAGAAAAATTTAAATATAACAAATGATACATAAGAAATATTGATAACAGAAAATGCATAACAACAAAAAACTGACAAAAATTTCTACAATTGATGCTCATAACGGAATTACACCAGAAGGAAAAAATCCGAAAAAACAGTTACAAAACGAAGATTCACTTAGAGGATCCATAACAAAATTTGGATTGGAAGAAAAAGTCAGTTATAACCTCCAACTAACCGAGAACAATCTCTAATAGAAAATTTCCAGAAGATTCAACTTCATCTCTGTATATATTTGATCCTTCATCCATTCCATAGGTTTCTCATTCATTTTTCTTTTATTCACTTTCCACCATACTCTTCATCCATCATCTTCAAAACTCTCTCATTCCCTGAATTTTTCAATCCTCCATCATCACCTTCTCCATCTTCATCTTCATAACTTCTTCACCTTCATCGTCGATCTTTCATTCATCTTCATCACAATCTTCATCAATAACCTGCAAGAACATCAAGCTCAAACAATCTTCATCATTCTGCAATATCCTAAGTCATCAACAACATCCCTGCAAAATCAATCACAAAAAAACACATCAGAATCAATTAATCCAAATGTAACAAGAATCAACAAGAAGAAATCACAAAACTCAACAAGAAGAACCACAACAGAACACAGAGACATGGTTTCTTCAACTCTTATCAATCAAAGACGCAGTCTCGTCAACTCCATCAATCGAAGACGCGATTTCTTCATCAAATCTTCATCAATCGAGGACGCAGGCTTCGTCGTTCTTCATCAATCGAAGACAACATCGTCCTTTCCATCTCAATGGACCTTCGACATTGTTCATCCAAATCAATTGAAGGTGTGTGAATCTTGATTTGTTTATTTTGATTTCGTATACTCTTTGTGCTTCTGCGCGGCTTCGATCTAGAGGCTTAGGAAGGAATTAGGCTAGGATGTTTGTGGATTTGAAATGAGAAAAAAAGATTTAGGGTTATTGAAGAAATAAAATAGGTTAGAGGTGGTACCGTCGGAGTCAACGGTGGCTTCCGTCGCCCAACCGTCTTCTCCGGCGGCTAGGGTTTTGTAATGAGAGGATGAATATGAGAAAGGATGTTAGCAGATACATTATGTATTTTATTTATGTTAAATTAAGAAAAGTAAATTCTTAAAAAAAATAACTTCCGACCGTTGCAATTCATTTGGATAAGGAGATAAGATTCTCTTTGAGTGGTCCATTCTGACGGTGACAAGTGTCGTCGTCCGGTAGGTCCACTGAATTTTTTTTCCATGCGCTTCTCCCTATCACAACCACCATGCACACACATCATAAGCCCTTCATCGCATCATCATTATTTTCCATCAAACGGTCCAGAGTTAGTCAACAGTGTTGACTGAGAAAGTATAATAGCTAGTGTGTACACTTCAGGCTTATGCGCTAATATGCCTAATCCCATTACTATCCGCCCCACCACCTCTTCAAGCCTAAGGTCTTTTTAAACTGCGTTTTACTATTTTTGTACCCCCTGAAGTCTTTTTTTAATTTCTTTTACAAAATCAATCTTAAAAAATAGTTTTCATAATAAAAAATTCCAGAAACTTAATTGTGACATTTTGACATATTAAAAAAATAGTTGGTATTTTTTAATTCTATTTTATCCCAACTTTTTCTCATTTAATTTCGATTTTTTTTGCTTTATGTGCCTTTTAATATTTTTGCACTTATACATATTAATTAATTTGTTCATATTTTTGCATACACATATTATATTTTGCTTACTAACGAGTTTTTTTTTGAGCGAGGTATTATTCAAGGACTATGCTTACGAATTCAGATTTTCATTATGCTTTGTTGTACTTTTCTTTTTTATGGTTCTTATGTTTTCATGATGTAATAGTTTAGAATACTTTTTATGCTTGTATGATACTTATAATTAGGGTAGAAAAAGATAAAATGAAGCGTTAGAAAACCAAATTTCAAAAAGGGAAGAAAAGGAATATTCGATCCAACGTCGAATAATTTTAAAAAATAATAATAAATGAATTTCATATGCTTTTAGGACCTCCCTCGATTACACCTTCTTTCCATTCCAATAAACCAAAGCACGCCCTTGTATGATACGAACCATAAGTCGCTTGTCTCAACACTACGCAATCGACCCACCTGATCATTCCATTCATAACTCTTCATACGTACTCACCAACCATAACATAGGAGGACCATGTTCATTATTTCATTTTAATATTCACATTTCATACTTAATCTCCTCCTACTTGTGTTTGCTTCACATGCTCCCTTAGGATTCTCAACTTGGACTTAATTATCAATTAAAGCCACAATGTGGTAAACCTTAGGATAGTCGTCCATGTATGCTAACTTAGGTAGATTTTTCCCTTTAATCCTCAACCTTAGGATCAATAATTGCATGCTAACAGTAGGGTTCGAGTCTTAGTCTCCCCATAGTTTTCTTTACAACTTTGAGTCCCTACTCTCACTATATAGGAAATGATTAGTGGAGGTCTCCTCCAATCTTCTAGAATGCTTTACAAATGTTCCATTGGGGGAAACCTTGGAAAGTATTCGCTCCTATATCATAGTCTTTAGTGTTGTACATACGATAAACACAAAAATCAAAACACTTCTACTAAAAGACAATAAACCAACAAGACACCACATATTCTCTTCTCATCTCCCGCTCTTTGTGGACGATTGTGACTTGTATCAACAATTCGATAACAAGACAGTAACACACTCGATTCAGCGAGCCTGTAACACCTGAGTTACAGCTATGGCAATGTCATCCTTAAAAATGTTAGACGCTGTGGCTAGTGATCTAGAGGGGGGGTGAATGGATCACCTCCTTATTTACAAGGATTTAAAAGATTTTTCAGAGTTTTCAAAGATTAACAGAAATCACGGTCCCAAATATACTTGCGTCTATTCTGGACCAGCCACTAGAAGACCGGACATGTGATAACGTGCTGGATTTACAATTGATATGATAAAGGTTTAAACACACAAGTTGTAAAAGTGTTGAATGCACCTATCACAAAAGCTATTTCCAATGAATCAAAAACGATTAAAAACATAAATAGAGATGGAGAAGGAATACAATACGCAGAGATTTGGTAAGGAAGTTCCCCACGTTCGTCCTCGCGTGTGGGTACGTCTCCCTCTCAATTTCAAACCGAAATTGAGAACTTTTATATCAATATTGCTGAAATCGTCGTTTACAAGGTTGCTATAAAAACACCAGAAATCTATACACCTAGATCTTCCTATTGTATCAACCTTCACTTGATCTGAGCCAAATCAAGATTCCCTGCAAGTAATACAAACAATTCACCGGTTCCACGATCTATTTGCGAAATCTCCCAATTTCCAAACCTTACGCTGAGGCTGAATTTGTTTCGTAAACGTGACTAACAAAACCTCAAGAACACGCCCATTCTTGAAGGAAAACCCAGCTGGTTTTTCCTTGAAACCTTATTTCACTCTTCAACTCAGCTGGATCTCCGATCATACCACTGAACGTTATCTCATAAACCTTTAATTCACAGAACAACACTAATTCCTTGTTAATGTTCTTGAATCAAGGTATTTGAGAAGATGATGAAGATGAATTTGATTCTAGGTTTCAATCCTGCCCAACATTGAATTGTACACACTAAAAATTCCTTTTCTTGATGTGTTCTTCAATGATCCTTGACTATGAATTTCGTAAGCAATTCCTTGTCCCCCACTGCACTAACAGAAAACAAAACATATACTATGCAGACTCTGTTAGAAGTGAAACAGAAAAATGAATCGATTCAAGATTCGAATGAATCGATACATAATGATATTTAAACAGTTATGTATCAATGCATAATATCATGAATCGATACATACTGATCAAATGAAGAAAAACAGAGAAATGAATAACCAATGAATCGATGCATGTTTGTATGAATCGATTCATAGAAGAAATTCCAGAATCATTCTTACAGCATGAATCGATGCATTGTGCGAATGTATCGATTCATAGCAGAATTACCAGAATTAATTCTACAGCATGAATCGATGCATAATGGAATGAATCGATTCATTTTGCGAATTTTCAGAAATTTAAGGACATTATTTGTTTAAAATAAGACAAGTGAATAAAGGCTAGCAATGCATACAAAGTGTATTAATGTAAAGCATTTGATAAAGGCACAAACACCTAAAATTTATTATCATACAAAACTAAAGAGTTGCTCACAAACTCCCCCTTTTTGATGATGACAAATTTTTGCAAGAAGTGTGAGAACCACTCCCCCTGAGTTTGTGCATGCCTGTCATTTTTCACACTTAAGCCTTTTCTCCCCCTTTGTCAACATCAAGAAAGAATGCATAGGTGAAGCAAAATTACAGCAATACCAAGATATATAAGCAAAAGTCACTCACAAAGAATGAAATATAAAGGGCAAACAGATTAGGCAAAAGCAGCAAACAAGCATAGGCATTGAAATTGTCTATTAGAGTTGAGAATTACAGAAGCAAACCAAACGCAAACAATGTTTAAATAGAAAATGCAAAGAAACTTAAGCAAAAACAATGATGTTATGCAAAATGAAATGCAACCTCAGTGAGGAAAGTGGCCACCACAAGACTCCGCATCATCTCTATCGGGATCTCGGAAACATGGAGGAGGAGGTGGAGGAGGCATTTCATCAGGATTCTGCCCCATGAAGGTGTAACGCCTGAACCGTTTCTGAACCTCTGTGCTTTGAAATCTTTCCATAATCCCCGGATGCGAACGACAATCATCCATGAAACCAGACATCTCATTGTAGAAAACTTGATGCCACTTAACCAAGTCGGTATGCCATGAGTGTTGATTATGATACATCCTAGTGTGTTCATCATGCCATTCTTGGTGCTCTTTATGCCACTCTGTTTGTTGGACATGCCACGCACGAGCTTCTTCATGCCGGGCATTGTTTGCAATTTCCATTTGCTCAAACATTTGAGTAAGATATGCCGGAGCAGTAGTAGATGAAGTCGGTGGAACCGATGAAGGAGCCGGTTCATAGTTAGTAGGAGACCACCTTTGTGGCACCCACTCACCCCAAGCAGTGTTGGTATTTGCATCAAGAGGATTTTCTGCATTTACATCCTCCATATCTTCATCTCTTTGTTCTTCAACATAAATATGTTCAGAAGGAATATCAAAGTTGTAGATTCTGGTTCTAGTGTTGCGTTCAAAGAAGTAATAGCAACGACGCTCGATGTCCCATCTATATCCCATATGAGAGAGAGTAGCATTGTTGAATTCTTGAACACTAGAAGAAGCTAAGAGAGGCACAGGGGGTAAGACCACTTTCCAGAACTTAAGGATCCTCATAATTTGTGCGGCATATGCAAGAGTGATGTTCTTTGAACTATTCCGCGTAAGAAAGATACGCTTTACAAAGTAATTGGGCCAGTTCAATGGGATCTTCTTCTGCAGAATATACAAGAGATGGATGTCTGGCTTATCCAATCGAGAGTGTCCACTGGACCTTGGACGCAAGATATGTGAAAGAATCCAATGCAGAATTCTGGGAATGCTTTTAATAATACCAGAAGTCATATGCTCATCATCACCAAGAGGTCTTTCCAATTTTGAAATGGATGCACAATATTCCTTCAGATTAAACTGTGTTTCAAAGTTCTGATCATGCCACATCTGCAACTCAGGCAACAGGGATGGCAGTTTGAACACTTTGGGCCAATCATCAGCCTCAAAACGGTAAGTTTTGGTTCCAATAGAGCACTTGAATATATAACCTTTACCAGATTTTACACCCGCATAAAAAGCACGAATAAAGTCCTCATGATAGTCATCATTAACATTTAAAAAGGACCCAAGATTTTGTGCATCAATCAAATCAGTAACTTCTTCTAAACAAAGAGTACGCACATCTTGAGTATTGAAAACATGAGGTTTCATGACTAACCTTGTCTTGAAGGAAGCCTCAAACTCTTCAACAATGGCAGGATGGAGAATGGAAGCCCCAGAGGGAGGAATTTTGGGAACAGAAGGAGCTTGATGGGAAGCCTCAACAGGTTCTTTGCCTTTACCTTTTCCTTTTGCTCTAGGAAGCATGACTCTTGGAGGCATAATGATGAGATTAGGGTTTTGAGAGAAGAGGGGTTTTGTGGTGTTAGGGTTAGGAAACTGTAAATGATGCAAATGGAATGAAGAAAGAGATGGAATAGAGTTTTATAACTGATGGACATGTCATAGCAGTTGCTGATGTGTCGATTCATAAGAAAGAAACTGAATTTAAAACAGTATGCGTCGATTCATGACCTTATGAATCGATTCATTTGACGAATTTTTTTGAAAATCAGGTTGCTATGTATCGATACAAACCACGAATGTATCGATACATACTGTAATTATTTTGACAGATTTAAAAGAAAATGAACATGAATCGATTCAATATGGATGTGATCGATACATAATGCGAAATTTTTGAAATTCAAGTGGCTATGTATCGATACAAGCCACGAATGTATCGATACATACTGTAACAATTTTGACAGAAATAAAAGAAAGTGAACTTGAATCGATACAAAATGGTTGGGATCGATACATACTGTAATAATTTTTACAGTGATAAAAGAAATTTAGCATGAATTGACACAAAGTAAATATGCAAAACAAAAATGATGCAGAATGCAGAATGAATCATAACATTTTAGTGATGCTTAAGAATACGTTACAACCTAATATTAACGCTCAAACATTCATATGTAAAGAAGTACATGTAAGCGAGAAATAATTGCTCAAACAACATTTATCACACAATATCAACAAGGTGAAGAGAGGAACAATATTACCTCCGTCGTAGTAATCTCATGAGGTACGAGTGAAGACTACATCTAGAACTTAGTAAACACGATGAGATAAATATAAACTAAATCAAACAAACTTAAGACACTAATTCAGAGAGATCAAGAATCCCTAATTCGCGACGAATGTTGAAGAATGGTTCAGTTGCCAAAGGTTTAGTGAAAATGTCAGCAAGTTGATTTTTAGTATCAACATGCTCAAAAACAACATCTCCTTTTTCAACATGATCGCGAAGGAAGTGATGTCTAATCTCTATATGTTTGGTGCGTGAGTGTAAAACAGGATTCTTAGTGAGATTAATGGCACTAGTGTTGTCACACTTAATTGGAATGCGTTTAAGTTCAATATCAAAATCTTGTAGTTGTTGTCTTAGCCACAAAATTTGAGCGCAACAGCTACCGGCTGCAACATACTCAGCCTCTGCAGTAGACAACGCTACGGCTACTTGCTTGTTGCTATGCCAACTTATTAAAGAATTTGAAAATAGATGACATGTACCACTAGTGCTTTTCCTATCTGATTTGCAGCCAGCAAAATCAGAATCAGAGTAACCTACTAAGCTGCAATCGCTCCCTTTGGAATACCAAAGCCCATATTTAGGTGTTCCATTAAGATACCTAAATATACGCTTGACTGATTTTAAGTGAGATTCCTTAGGATTTGATTGATATCGTGCACACATACACACACTAAACATGATGTCCGGTCTAGAAGTAGTAAGATACAAGAGAGACCCAATCATACCTCTATACCTTTTGACATCAACACACTTACCATGTTCATCTTTGTCCAAGTTTCCGTTTATAGGCATGAGAGTGTCAATTGATTTTGAATTATTCATTCCAAAACGCTTGAGCAGCTCTCTGCAGTATTTTGTTTGACATACTGATGTACCTTCATCGAGTTGCTTTATTTGGAGGCCTAAGAAGTAGTTCAACTCCCCCATGAGACTCATCTTAAACTCACCCTGCATAACATTAGAAAATTCTTCGACCAAGTGTATGTTAGTTGAACCAAAAATTATATCGTCTACATAAACTTGAACTAAAAGAATGTGCTTTCCTTTGTGTTTAATGAAGAGTGTATTATCCACTTTACCTCTAGAATATCCATGATCAAGTAGAAATTTTCTAAGTTTTTCATACCACACACGGGGTGCTTACTTAAGACCATATAAAGCACACTTTAATTTGTAAACATGATCTAGATATTCAGACTTTTCAAAACCGGGAGGTTGTGAAACATATACTTCTTCATTTATGACACCATTTAAAAACGCACTCTTTACGTCCATTTGGTAAAGCTTGAAATTCATAGAACACGCATAAGCGAGCAAAAGACGTATAGCTTCAAGGCGAGCCACTAGAGCATAAGTCTCCTCATAATCTATGCCCTCCTCTTGGTTATACCTTTGTGCTACCAAGCGTGCCTTGTTCCTAGTTATCACTCCGCTTTCATCAAGTTTATTCCTAAACACCCATTTAGTACCTATGATATGATGATCTCGCGGACGAGGGACAAGTTCCCAAACGTCATTTCTTTTAAATTGATTAAGCTCTTCTTGCATGGCCATTAGCCAAAATTCATCAATCAAGGCCTCTTTAGCATTTTTAGGTTCCACTTGGGATACAAAAGCGAAGTGAGAACAAAAGTTACTTATCTTAGAACGAGTTAACACTCCCTTTGAAATATCTCCCAATATATTGTATATAGGATGGTCTTTAGAGGATTTCCAAGCTGGTGGAAGTTCCTTCACTTCAGATGTTCCTTCCTCTTTATCTTTTTCATGACTAGTATCTTCCTCCTTCTCATTTTCAGTGGTTTCAGATTGATCAATTTCTGAAACAGCTTCTTTGAGTATGTCTTCTGTAGATACACCTACATCATCAAAAGAGATACCTTTTCCGACAACTTTTGGGTAAGACTCATCAAAAGAAACATGGACAGATTCTTCAACAGAAAGTAAACGCCTATTATACACTCTATATGCTTTGCTTGATTGAGAGTATCCAAGAAAAATACCTTCATCAGCTTTGGCATCAAACTTCCCAAGATTTTCTTTACCGTTATTTAAAACAAAACACTTACAACCGAACACATGAAGATGAGACAAGTTTGGCTTTCTACCTTTTAAAATTTCATAAGGGGTTTTATTCAAAATAGGACGAATTAAAATCCTGTTCAGAACATAACAAGCTGTGCTAATTGCATCATCCCAAAAATATTTTGGTAGTCCACCCTCATTGAGCATTGTTCTTGCCAATTCTTCTATAACTCGATTTTTGCGCTCCACAACACCATTTTGTTGTGGAGTTCGAGGAGCTGAAAAGTTGTGCTCAATGCCATACTTGTCACAATACTTATCAAAGAGATGGTTTTGAAATTCACCTCCATGATCTCTTCGGATTGTAACTATTTTAGAATTCATTTTGTTTTGGGACAGCTTTGCAAAACTTTTAAAAGCAGAAAAAGTTTCATCTTTGCTATGAAGGAATATAGTCCAAGTGAATCTAGAGTAGTCATCTACTATTACGAAACCATAATAGTTTCCACCTAAGCTCTTTGTCATAGATGGTCCAAAGAGGTCCATATGGAGAAGCTCAAGGGGTCTTGAAGTTGAAATTATGTTTTTAGATTTAAAGGAGACCCTTGTTTGTTTCCCCATTTGCAAATCATCACATAGGTGGTCTTTTGAAAATTTTATTTTTGGAAGACCTACTACTAGATCCTTAGATACAACCTTATTAAGCAAATCGAAATTAACATGCGCTAAGCGTCTATGCCACAACCATGAATCATCATTTAGGGCTACTAGACATTTAGTGCTTGTTAAAGATACACTCAAAAGATCGAGCATATATATGTTGTTTACTCTTACACCCTTAAACACAACATTATGTTCGGTATGTTCAATTTTGCAACAAGTTTTTGTGAAAGAAACTTTATAACCTTTGTCGCATAATTGACTTATACTCAACAAATTGTGTTTAAGTCCCTCTACAAGATGGACATCAGAAATAGTAGTGGTAGAGGGATTACCTACACTACCTTTACCAAGTATAGCTCCTTTGTTATTGTCTCCATAAGTAACATACCCCTTCTTCTTTGCTTTGAAGTCAATAAAAAGTGATATGTCACCCGTCATGTGCCTTGAACACCCGCTGTCCAGAAACCATCTTCTTTCCACGGATGCAAGACACTCATCCTACAATATCAAAAGAGAGAGGTGGGTACCCAATTTTCATTGGGTCCAAGTGGGTAAGTTGTAACATGGTTGTCTTTAGGCTTCCATTGATAAATACCTTTAGGCACTAGAAATCTTCTAAATTTGTATTTTTCAATGGTATGGCCAGCATGACAACAATAGTGACAAACACTACGATAATGTTGTTGTTTATGATTGGTCCTAAATCCTTTGGAACAAAAGAATATTTTACATATGGAGGATTTAATGACTTTTTGAACAACCTAGTATCAATGGCATAAGTAATCTTAGGTTGCAAAGCTTTTTCCAATTTGACTTTAAGAGAAATAACCTCTTGTTGCCAAATGTGACAAGCTTCGCAATGCCTTATTTTACTACAACCATCAATATCAATAGCTTTTGAATTTTCTGCAATGCTAGCTTTCAAGTACTCTAAATCTTTTTCAGCATGTTGTACTTTACCTTCCAAGTATGAAAAAATTTGTTTATCGGAAGATAATCTTTTAAATGCTTCTATAGCTTCATTATGCAGTTTTTCAAAAGCTATTTTCAATTCAGAAAAGGACATAGAAGAGAAGTTGTTATAGTAAGCTTGTTTTACCTTTTTATCATTACTTTTCTTCTTGTGGTGGGAGTGATTTTTGGTGTGAGCCATAAGACACAAATTTGCGGTTTCATCGCTATCACTTGAGCATTGTGTACTTGATGAATCACTATCACTTTCCCAAGCAATGTAAGCTCTTCTTTGCTTATTATACCTTCTTGGTGGAACTTTTCCTTTATCCTTTTTCTTTAAAGGACAATCCGTCTTATAATGTCCGGACTTGCCACAATTGAAGCAAGACCCTCTTTCTCTATTCTTCTTAATCTCTTCCTGTTTTGAATCTATAGATTGTCTTCTAAACTTTATGAGATTTTTGTCGGAATGCTTGATTCCATTCTTTCGGATGAATCTATTATATCTCCTAACAAAAAGTCCCATTTCTTCGTCACCGAAGTCTTCGTCACTACTTGACTCATTGTTGCTTAGCTCTTTTTGTGAGGACTTTGAGTTAGAAGCCACAAGAGCTATAGGCCTCTTCTCACCCTCTTTGTCTTTATTCTTCTCCTTTCCCTTTTTACTTTTGCTCTCAAACTTTTCTAGACTTTCTAGTTCTTGCTGATGTTCCTCCAGCTTTCCAAACAAAGTAGTCATTGAGAGTGTCGTTAGATCGTTGGCTTCCTTGATAGTTGTTACTTTAGGTTGCTATTCCCTGCTAAGATATCTCAAAATTTTATTAGTAGCAATTTCATTGGAAATAGGTTTTCCAAGTGCATTCAAACGATTAATGAGATGAACAAATCTCTTTTGCATGTCGGGAATAGATTATCCTTGTTTCATGCGAATGAGTTCGAACTCTTGATTAAGTGTGTTAATGCGGGACTGTTTTACTTCAGTTGTACCTTCATGTGCAATTTCTAAAGCGTCCCGCATTTCTTTAGCTGTCGAGCAATGGGATACTCGATAATACTCATCTGCACTAAGTGCTGAAATTAGCATATTTCGAGCTCTCCAATCACTTGACCATTTTTTCTCATCTTTATCATCCCAATCATCTTCTGGTTTAGGTACTATGGCACCTGCCTCATTCATCACGGTGATTTGAAAAGGACCATTTTGAATGGCAGTCCATACGCGCCTATCCACATAATTTATGTGAACTCGCATGCAGTCTTTCCAGTAGCCATAATTTTCACCATTGAAAACAGGAGCTCTATTATACGCCCCCTTTGGTTCAGAATCCATAACGTTACAAGCATCTACAAAGCACCAGCGAACCGGTGCTCTGATACCACTTGTTAGACGTTGTGGCTAGTGATCTAGAGGGGGGGGGGGTGAATGAATCACCTCCTTGTTTACAAGGATGTAAAAGATTTTTCAGAGTTTTCAAAGATTAACGGAAATCACGGTCCCAAATATACTTGCGTCTATTCTGGACCAGCCACTAGAAGACCGGACATGTGATAATGTGCTGGATCTACAATTGAGATGATAAAGGTTTAAACACACAAGTTGTAAAAGTGTTGAATGCACCTATCACAAAAGCTATTTCCAATGAATCAAAAACGATTAAAAACGTAAATAGAGATGGAGAAGGAATACAATACGCAGAGATTTGGTAAGGAAGTTCCCCACGTTCGTCCTCGCGTGTGGGTACGTCTCCCTCTCAATTTCAAACCGAAATTGAGAACTTTTATATCAATATTGCTGAAATCGTCGTTTACAAGGTTGCTATACAAACACCAGAAATCTATACACCTAGATCTTCCTATTGTATCAACCTTCACTTGATCTGAGCCAAATCAAGATTCCCTGCAAGTAATACAAACAATTCACCGGTTCCACGATCTATTTGCGAAATCTCCCAATTTCCAAACCTTACGCTGCAGCTGAATCTGTTTCGTAAACGTGACTAACAAACCCTCAAGAATACGCCCGTTCTTGAAGGAAAACCCAGCTGGTTTTTCCTTGAAACCTTCTTTCACTCTTCAACTCAGCTGGATCTCCGATCGTACCACTGAACGTTATCTCATAAACCTTTAATTCACAGAACAACACTAATTCCTTGTTAATGTTCTTGAATCAAGGTATTTGAGAAGATGATGAAGATGAATTTGATTCTAGGTTTCAATCCTGCTCAACATTGAATTGTACACACTAAAAATTCCTTTTCTTGATGTGTTCTTCAATGATCCTTGACTATGAATTTCGTAAGCAATTCCTTGTCCCCCACTGCACTAACAGAAAACAAAACATATACTATGCAGACTCTGTTAGAAGTGAAACAAAAAAATGATTCGATTCAAGATTCGAATGAATCGATACATAATGATATTTAAACTGTTATGTATCAATGCATAATATCATGAATCGATACATACTGATCAAATGAAGAAAAACAGAGAAATGAATAACCAATGAATCGATGCATGTTTGTATGAATCGATTCATAGAAGAAATTCCAGAATCATTCTTACAGCATGAATCGATGCATTGTGCGAATGTATCGATTCATAGCAGAATTACCAGAATTAATTCTACAGCATGAATCGATGCATGATGGAATGAATCGATTCATTTTGCGAATTTTCATAAATTTAAGGACATTATTTGTTTAAAATAAGACAAGTGAATAAAGGCTAGAAATGCATACAAAGTGTATTAATGTAAAGCATTTGATAAAAGCACAAACACCTAAAATTTATTATCATACAAAACTAAAGAGTTGCTCACAAAAAACACAAGAAAATTTCCTCCTTCGTTAGGAAAACTACGTCGACTTTGATTATCATTTCCCATGAGATACATAGGCAGTGGGGTAGGGCCCATTCAAGCACATTCTTTATTTTCCTTATATTTTTCCCATACCTTTTCATTCTCCTTTTCCAATTCCCTCTCTTACTCTAGTTCCAGTAGCGGTTTTTATTCAACAACAGTTTTATTCCTTACCCTTTGAAACAGACTAACAAGCTTGGATCCCGTCGGGTTTGGAAAATCTGGGGTGCTAATACCTTCCCAGGTCGTAACCGACTCCCGAACCCAATTCTTTGGTTCACAGGACCTCGTACTTTCCTTTTCTCTTTGTTTTGTGCAACATTACCTTTCATTATTCATTCGGGATAAAAATGTCTGCCTGGCGACTCTACCTTTTCTGCGCCACTTTCACGTTGGTACTAGGATGAAAATCCCGGGAGCGACACATGTAATTTTGAAAAAAAATATGAAAAATCAAACCATGTCAATCGATTAATTTCCTAAATCAATCGATTGTGCTAAACCAAAACGTGGAAAGTGTTAGAAATAAAATGAATTGAGGAATCAGGTCAATCGATTGATGTTAGTTAAATTTTAAAAAATTGCTAAGTTGAAACCTGTTATTCTATTCTATCGTTTTTGCCAAAACTTTAGTTTTGTAAATTCAAATGAAGTGAGCTTTGAAATGTTGGTAAGATAACGTGCATGGATATCCCATAGTGAGGTATTAAGAGACTAGATTGCTACTGGAATTTGTGAAAAAATAATTGTTTTACTTGTTACGTAATAGTTGACGGTAACAAACGATTAATTGTTGTGAATGAATGAATTAATGAAAAAGTGATGATAATATAATTTAACACGATTAGGTGTTGTATAAATGTTTATTTGATCTGTGAATATATAATGTGAAGTCCAAGTATAATTATGTGAATTGTTATAATTACATGCTGATGATTGTTGAAATGCGTAGTTCGGAGTGAGAACTAATGTTGACATGTTAAATGCATGATTATTTATAGTCAGATGTGAGGTTGTAATCATTGTTGTGTTGTTGTCGTTGCATGATTGTTTCACTGCTAAAAAACACGTAAACAACGACGACGTGTTCACCATAATTCATCCCTACGTCGTTGTGACATATCGAAACTAAGGCACAGTTGTCTTATATTTTCTTTTTTGTTAAAAAATATTTGTATATAACAACGGTTGTTTATCCAACCATGGTGATAACATCAAGCTTTCATGGGTTCGAACCTCAGCGGCATCATATATATATATATATATATATATATATATATATATATATATATATATATATATATATATATATATATATATATATATATATATATTCTTTTTTATTTACTTTTAAATAAAAAAATAAAAAGTAATGACCACAGTTATGTTTTCCACCGTTGTGATATATTTTGTTGTTTTTTTTAAAAAAATTTAATTCTAAATATAACTCTGGTGCTTCATTATGAAATTTCATTATGAAAGAAATATATCATAACCGTTTATGGTATTGATCGTCGTAATATCTTTACAATATTTTTTGTATCATAACGGTTGATGTTATAAACCATTGTAATAGATTTACAATATACTCCTAGCTAGTTTTCTTGTCTCTTCAGTATCCTTTTTCCATTGAAAATAGAAACTAGACAAAACGATACATGATTTCAACCCTAAACCCTAACGTTCAATACTATGAAATAATACATGATTCTAAAGCTTGCATCATCAGTAACCGTTATTCACCGTGTTGTTGTCATTTTCATCAAGAAGGAAGATAACAACAACATTGTCGTTGTCGTAAGGAAGGAAGACAACAATAACAACAACACCAACATCGTTTAATTAGTCATCACATTTAGGGTACGTAAAATATTTTCCTCATTGTCGCTCTTGGGATTTTCATCCTAGTACAAATGCGAAAGTGGCGCGGAAAAGGTAGAGTCGTCAGCCATGCATTTTTATCCCGAATGAATGGGAAAGGTAATTTTGCACAAACCTGAGGAAGAAGGAAAGGACAAGGTCCTGCGAACCAAAGATCTGAGTTCGGTAGTCGATTACGACCTGAGAAGGTATTAGCACCCCAGACCGTCCGTCGTACCCGACGGGATCCACGCTTGTTTGCTTGTTTCAAAGGGTGAGAAAGAGTATAATTGCTGCTGAATAAAACGGCTAACTGGAATGGAAACGAAATGAGAGAGGGAACTAGAGAAAGAGAATAAAAAGAAATAATGGGGAAAATGTAGGGAAAATAAAGAATGTGCTCAAACGGGCCCTACCCCGCTGCCTACGTACCTCATCGGGAAAATGAGGATCAGAGTCGACGTAGTTCGCCTAACTAAGGCAGGAACTATTTGTTTGTGTTTTTTATGGCTTGAATTGCGTATGTCTATGCTCAGGTGTTGCATGCTCGTCTGGTACGAGTGCGTTTACCGTTTTACATGCGAGACAAGTCGTCGCGAGTTCGCGTTTAGAGTGAATGAGATGAGAAGAGAAGTTCCCGCGGGATAGTCGCTTATTATTTGTTTTTGTCTTTTATGAGAAATGTTTTGAATTTGTTTGTGAACATTCTCATACTAAGACCTATCCATCGTGGTAAGTACTTACACCTCGCCCCGAAACAGGACGCGTATAAGCACTCCGCAACAAAGTCTCGTGTCATACAAGAACGTTCGGTTTTTATTAAGTGTTTTTATTATTTTCTTTATGAGGAGAGAAAGAAAGACTCAAGTTGAACAAAGGGAAAAACTAAGGGGAATCTAAGACTCACCCTAAGTTATTTATTTCATAGGATGTCCTATGGTTAATGAGGTTTTCAAATCCTAACGAGAAAAGGAAAAGAAGAAAAGAGAGTTAGAACTCAACTTACTTCCTAAGGAAGTTAAGTTGGTTCTAAAAAATGGGGAAACCTATACAAGCACAAGCATAATATGCTAAGGAAAACACAATTATAATGCATAAAAGATAGGAATGAAGTGAGTCTTACCTCAATCTTCCCCCCTACAAAACAAAAGTTAGCATGACAATGCATATTGAAAGTAAAATCAAAGCATAAAAGCGATTAAGTACCATAAACGTCCTAGAATGGAACTAGGGTTCAAAATAAGACCTAAGTCTAAAGGTGAAGGTAACTAAAGGTTATATGACTTCTAAAGTCAGTAGCTACATGCTATAGGTCCCTAAGTATGCTAGGATATCTCACAAGTTCAAACTATGTCAAACTATGTACAAAAAGTTCACCTAAGCTCACCTAAATGCAAGTTGGGGCTTATGTATGAAGTATGAATGCATATGACTTACAAGCATGAATTAATGAATTAAAGGAGCATCAAAGTCAGTAGTTAATGCTTATGAATGTGGATGAATGAACATACCATCATGGATGCAATGGCTTAGTACTATGGAGCAAGGAGAAGAAGATGCGAGAAGAAGTGTAGCAAACATCACACATGATCACAAAGAATGCAAATTAAGTATGAATGAAATGTGAATATGCATGAAATGATTATGGTTCAGTAGCATACAAGGTATGAGATGCCATTAGAATTCATGGCTTGCCATTTATGATTTCCACATAATTCATGTTAACAATTAGAGGAGAAGAGAAATGAGTTTATGTTAAAATTAGTTCACATAAGTATGCATTTTAAAACACCAAAACAAATAAAATGAATATGGTTCAAAAAGTGACCTATAACTGGAATTAAGGACCTAAAAATGACCTATAATTAACTCCTAAAAGTTACCAAAAGGTGCCTCAAGCAAATGACATGAATGCCTTGCTAAATCCTAGGATATGGAGCAAATAAACACATAACCAAACCTATAATCTAGGTGACATGGAAAAATAGCAAAAAGGCTTTGAAAATCATGAAATTAAATCCCTGGAATGTTGAAGTCAATAAATTGTATGGTATAAAAGGATTTCACCAAATTATGCACCAAAGTGCCAAAACAATTACTTAACGATTGAGATAACAAGACATGATCGCCGAAAAACAACTCCACAAAGTGGATCAAAAAGGGCACCAAAAATTATGAAAAAATTCCTAGGGAGCATAAAAATGTCACAAATTTCAGTGGTTAATCATACACATAAAATAGGTCTCACACCTATTGTAAAAAATTGCTTTTGGTCCCTTATGTCAATACCATTCCTTTTGGGACAGCTTGGAATGAAAAATCCAAATTAATTATTAAAACCCTTCAAATATGGAAACAAAAAAATATGACAAATTAATTAAGAGGATGAGGATCACTCATAAATTTTTCCAAAATTTTATCCCACCTAAAACTATTTTTAATAATTGCGACGAAACGGGCAAAAAACGATATTTTAAGGGAAAGCGAGAGGAAGTGAATTCTACAATCCGTAACATAATCCTTAAGCTCCG
Organism: Lathyrus aphaca; assembly: GCA_963966055.1. Classification (NCBI taxonomy): domain Eukaryota; kingdom Viridiplantae; phylum Streptophyta; class Magnoliopsida; order Fabales; family Fabaceae; genus Lathyrus; species Lathyrus aphaca. The sequence goes on from OZ014519.1 coordinate 179,693,424, forward strand.
AAATTGATACATATAATCAAAAATCATAAATAAATCCAGTGCCTCAGGTGGGAGGACTCAATATACACCTTAAGTTATATGATCCTAAGTCGCATACAACTAGAATGATGTGTAAAAATGGAAAGTCGGAATTACTTACTTGATCGAAGTGTCGATTCTTCACATAAAAGAAATCCAAAAAACTTCAAGCAAGGTATTGTAATCCCCATAAGCAAAATAAATGCTTATCTTCCATAATTACTTTGTAAAAATCCCCCATAAACGAAACAAAAACAACGGCACAAAATATCATTTGAATCCAAAGGTATCCAACAAATAAAGTGGAATACCAACCAAATGACCGTCGTTAAGATCTTTGCGAGAACCTTGCATGAACTCAACAAACGCATTAGAAACCAAAAAGAGGTGCAACCGAAAGTTGCACCTATGCCTTACAACTCAAAATCAAGTAGAAAGATGAATGTACGAGTCATGGTCATGCATTGAAATTTATGTTTCAAAATGGGGCAGCACTTATGCTCTAACATAAACAACATGCAAACTCAAACCGGAATCGAACAAATTTACATGCAATGAATGACAAATGATCAACAAACATAAGTACAAGTCAAAATAAGATCAATGCATCAAAATCGCACCAAACCGAACTTAAAAAGCCTTAAAACGAAAAAACGCGTCAAAAATCACCTACTCGGAATTGAATGAAAATCACATGGTAACTAGCAAACGTGCCAACGAATTCAAATATGCAATTGGTTTTTGAAAATTCCACTCGGAAGTGATACTTTTTGGCTGATTTCGTCGGCTGGCAGTAGCGAAATAGCCGGAAAAAATTGTCCGAAATCGACTAAAATGCTTACCAATGACTCCGAAATAATCAACAAAGTCGATTTACACTATTCACATTCGCAAAAACGCGCTACTGTTAGGAAGTTATGACCAAAACATATTCTCGACACGCGACACATGAACAACATCAACAATTAAGCCTCAACATATCCTATTTCAAATTTGGTACATTGAAACAAGCATGGATTTAAAAGTCAAGCACTTCAATCAATATCAAGTCACAATAATTAACTCTCTTAAGAATTTTGTCAAACACCTAACATGCACCGATTATTTTATGTCAACTTTACCAAGCATTTTCAATTATGCACCACAACAATTATTAGGATAAATTAATCAAGCATCAATCAACAATCAAATCATGAATCAATGCACATAATCTCCACAAGATTAATTCAACTTGAAAATTCAATTCAAGAAACAATGCAACAATTATTCAAGAATTAAAGTTTAAGAAGCTTACCGAATGAAGAATCGATGAAGAAATTGTGAATCCGAAGGAAGTGAGACGTGATCGTGAACGGAGGATAGGGGGAGAGGTAGCGTGGCTGCCGGCGGCGGAAGATGGTGGTCGCACGGTAGTGAAGTTGAACGGAGGTGGTGGTTCGTGGCGGCTCGGCTACCGGAAGCTTGATCGAAATTGTTGTGTTCTTGAGTTCTTGATGAAGTTGTTGTTGTGTTCTTGAGAAAGAGTTGAGAGAATGAACTTTGATCCTTTAGAGAGAGTTTATGAGAGTTTTTTGGTGTTTGTAAATTATGATTGAAGTCTTGAGACAAATTGTGGGTCAAAAGAATATATAGTGGAGTGTAAAATGAAAGGCAAAAGGTAGAATTTCGACTTAAGTGAAAATAACAATATCTTCGGCAAGAAATTTCGAATTTGAGCCTTCCACAACATCGTCCGCCTCTGAATCACGATTGCAACGCAAAAAGAACGGACGTCAAACGATCAAAATCGAGTGCGATTGATACGTTTAAGCTGCAAGACGTCACTGAATAAGTTGTTTTTTCGGCTTATTTGGTGTCCGCTAATCAAAAATGTGATGAGGTCAACCTATTCGAAGCATAATCTCGACTCGACTTTGTCAGAAAAGTTGTAGATTTATGAGTCAATGACTTGGTGTTAAAATGTAAGCTCAACCGGACAAACGATGAGGGAGATATGAATTTTCTCGTGAAACCACTTTCAGCCTTTTTCTTCGGTTCAGCACATCAGTTTTGCGAAATAAACCAAAACGACAATCTTCGGGGCATCGTTCGAACTCGAGCTTGTCTTGTAACTTGAAGATGATAAAATTTTTGAACCAAATCTTCAAGAACGGACGCAATCCGATGAAAATTGACCGAGTTATGAATTTTACAAAATTTGACACACAGTGCGCTGCATCAAAGAACCTCACTGGTAATTCGCATTTTCGGGATCCTTTCGCTTGGATCTAACCCAAACTGAATTCATGGAATGAAGATAACATCTAAATGGAATTTTAGGCGCCGTAACGACATCAATCCGATGAACGAGCTAAGAGTTATGAATTTTTTAGTGTTCAAAACTCATCAGTTCAGCACTGTTTTTCACTATGTCCACTCTAAAAACTCGCACATTCGGAGATATTCTTCACAGAATTAGTTCTCGGCCAAAACCCAAAAGTTGGAAAGAATATCAAGATAGAAATTTTGTAATATGAATCTCTCAGACATGTTGACCCAATCAGAAGTTACAAACTCTTGAATACCGCTAGCACAGTTAATCGGTGAAACTGAAATTTCAAAAACAAATAATTCCCGCCATTTTCCTTGATGAATTGGCCTCCGAGCCGAACACAAAAGTTGTAGAGAATACCGAAACGGTCTAAACTATTAAGTTTCAAGGCAAAATGAGTTTCCGAGCATAAGTTTCAACTTTTGCAAACTGCACCATAAAACTGATATTCTGCTTAAACTCCTCTGAATCAACCGAGAACTTTTGGCTTCTTCTGAGATTCTTGTGCATGTGCCGCATGAAGAAATAAAGTTCAGTCGTAACCTATGAAATCTCAAATGGAGATGTACGTTCATGTATGTTTATGATGCAATTGTGATCTAAATGCAATGCAATGTATGAAAGGATATGCTAAATGGCATGGAAATGAGAGGGCAAATTTTGAGGTATTACACTCATGCATCTACAGTAATCTCATTTGCCATCGTCGTGGTTGTTGTTCTTGTTGTTCATGTTGTTGTTGTTTATGTTATTGTTGTTCGTGTTGTTGTTGTTGTTGTTTATGTTCTTGTTGTTCATGTTGTTGTTGTTGTTTTTTTTTAACATAGATGTCGACCTTGTCGAGTTCTTCATCAGGAAGCAGCGAAGATACTCAAAGGATTGAGTGTTTTGTGAATACAACTCAAACGATTGAATTTGAAATGTTATATAGAGTAGTGGATTATCTACTTTTAAGAGTTATGTTTCGTTCCTTGCACGTAGAAAAGTGAGTATACTGATAGATGACTAGAGAGAAGTGGATGTTAAAGTGAAAGACAACTTATGGACATACGCTACGATATTATATAGTTTATAATTCATACTTTATAGTTTCTAATTCACTACCTATTGTTTATAATTCATACTTATATATTGATTTAAATATAGTTGAATTTTGAGATTGTCTATAACTCAAAATTGAAACAAAAGTGACTTACTTATGCCAATGTTCGTTGGAGGGGATTTAAGTTGCAACTCATGGCTGACTACATTACAAGGCCTAAGAGCGGTATTGAACGTCCATTGATTTAGTATAGTTTTATATCGAAGAAGGTGTGGCGCAAGTTTGTGAAGAAACTTCGTTCTGAGGAATTCAAGGTTAGTACTAGTCTTATGGAACCAATAATGTTATGCTAATCAGTTATAGATACTAATCATACACATTTTTCACTTTGTTAATAACAGGCTAAAATCGAAGTAAGAGTTCAAAACAAGGCGAAAAATGTACCTCCATAGATTGGCTCATGGGGGTTACAGGAAACTTGAGAAGAGAATCATACAGGAAAAACAACAATAAATAGGAGATGGTGACATCCCATCTCCACTGTCAAGACATGAAAAATGGAAGAGGGCTCGAGTAAGGCCTAATGGAGAGTACACCTTGAGGCTTCAAGAGTAGTTGCTGAGAAAATTGTAAGTATATGTTTTGTTTTTCTTATGTTATTTAAATGCGTTTGCTTATGTAAGTTGCTCATGTTATGTAGGATAATTTAGTTGTCGCGGCTTGTGAAGGTACATTTTTTCCGGAAGCATGAAATGACATATTAGTGGAAGCTATCGGAACAACTAAGCATGAAGGTCGTGTTTGTGGTGTTGGAGAAGGTGTCGACTTGAGATCAACTTTTGGTATCAAAGAAGAAGCACTGAAACCCCTGAATTGAATGCTCAACGACAAAGGAGGATGTTTGAAAAGGAGAGGGAAAAAGGGAGAAATACATTGAAAAGTTATAAGAGTTATATTCGATATGTGATTTACTTGAGATGTTAGTGTTTTATTGGAAATGTATGATATATATATATATATATATATATATATATATATATTGTGCTTATTTTTGTTTTATGTTCTAATTGAATGTTATGATGTATAGATTAAGTGAAAACCTTGAACAATGAACAAATGAAGATCACTATTACATTGACGGTGATGATCAAACTCCAAGTAGAAGTGTTGTAAATAGCGTTTCTACAAAAGAAAGTAATTGTACAACCCCCATGTAGATAACCACAATGGGATATTGGATCCTAGTCCAAATGAAATATCCATTTTATACTTGTTCATTGCAACAACAAATACATCGCAACTTATCCCGCTAGAACATTGCCAGCAATTGGATGTAGTGTATTACACTCCTGAAGATGTAAGAGATTTTCTCGCAGGATTTAAGTGTCTTGACATATGTATGTTACAAGTTTTGTGCACATAAGTATATAGTCGAATATACATGTCATTATAGAACATTATCATTTTTTTTTAATATTTTCTCCCTTAATTTATTCATTTTCTTTGACCATTTAGGTACATTCACCATCTTTGTATGAAATTAAATAAATCAAGTACTTATGGAATCTTGGTGCCAACTTATATCAATTGAGTGTATAATGAACAACATATCATTGAAGGCTATGTTAAAGACCAACTAAATGAGGGAGGAAAAGAATGTAACCTTGTACCATTCCTCTTTTGGTAATTAATGTTGTAATTTATTTATATATTATATATTTAGTTTTGTTTTAGTAAAAACTAATAATATATATTCCCGTGTTCATTCAGTGGTCACTGGAAATTGATCATAATATCTTTTAGGACAAATACAGTGACATTATTGTGTCCCTTGCATAGTCCACTCCACAAACGAATGAAAGATATTATTCAAATGTAAGTATCTATTTTAATATAATTTTCTTTGACATTAATTATAATTAGTTTATCATGTAATATGTTTAATTCATTTTCAATATACAGTTTTGTGGAGCAAGTTAATATGACGAGGAATGTTAGAAAAAAGCTCACATGGATGACTCCTAAAGTAAATGGCTCGATTACCTGTTTCTTTCATTTACATTCGTGTGTGGTTATATCCATGTTATTATATACATGTAATTTGTAGACGAGATTACAACCCGAGATTTACAAGTGTGGGTATTATGTCATGAAACACATGTTAAACATTGTCCATGGTGACATTTTTGAATCATGGAATAAGGTATATTTGTCATAAAATGTTTACATATATTAATATATAAGTTTACTATTGAATTATTATCATGCATGATATTGTATTTTTTTTCTTATGTAAATGTTTAACGACCAAACCCCATTCCCCATTGAGGACTTTGTAAATATTCGTAAATGTTGGGCGTATATCCACAATGCACTTAAGGGTCCTCATACTGTTTGATTTATTAGTAACATTCCTCAGCATATTTTTGATGCACATATTTTTTTATCTACATGATATTTTTCATCATCTGATCAAGGGTTGATCATGATTCATCAAGGAAACCTCATAATCATCAAGAATCAGGAGTTACTAAATTAGGGTTTTGTGTATGAAAAGTCAACTATACTTTGACCAGCCATAACTTTCACACGCTTCATAAAAATTTCCCATCCAAAGCTCATTTTTAAGTAAATTCAATTCTATACAACTTTGTGTCTCACAAGCCAAGGCAAAAAATGCTTCATTTGCGATGTATGAGCCAAGACATTATAGGTCCTTTGAAAAGTCAACAAAAAGTCAACTTTTTCAAAAGCTCATAACTTGAAAATGAAAGATCAAATGGACATGGGACAAAAAGGTGTAGTTAGAGGACACTCTAAGCTTTCTAAAATGTTCTAGAACACCTACACGGGATAAATATTGAGGGAGTTATGCATTGTTGAAGTTGGACAATTTTGAGGAGGGGTATGAAGCAAAAAATGCCAAAACTCAATTTTCTTCCAAATGGGTCCATATTTTTTCAACCCAAACTCAAATATAAGATTATTCACGACCCATGGATCATAATATATGATTTATTTATTTATTTTATATTATATTAGATTTAAATCATTTAATTCAATTTTAATTAAGATAAAAAATAAAAATCCAATATTTTGTCTTAAATCTATTTTGGGATCAAATATTTGATGATTATGATGATTGAGAAGGATCAAATTCGTGCAAAACCAAAAGAGTAAGATTTCATCTAATTTTTGGACAAAAAAAGAAACCATCTTTCTTCTTCCTCAAGCAATCCAAAATCCATCCACAAAGGCCCAAATTTTTGACCTAATTACATCACCTATAAGTACACAACAAGAACAAAGTGCATAAGGACGAAATTCTGAGCTTTTCAACCTTATTCAAACTTCAAAATTTCAAGAAAAAACTCAAAATCGGTTTCATAATTCCAGCTGGTTTCAAAGGTTTTTGAAGGTTGCAACATGTTCCTTGAAGCATTCTGAACATGAATGCATCATCACCATCATCAAAACCATGACCAATCATACAAACCAAATCCACTTTTTTCATATTTTCTTGATTTTTTCGATTTACATATTTTGTGCATTACAAATTATTTTTGATGGTTTAATCTTGTTTATGATAATGTGTAGATGGTTTCTGGGCAATTTGATTTGAAGTTTGGTGCAGATATGGTAATCCACCATGGTTAAGGTTTGAAGCTTTGAATTTAGGAACTTTTGATAGCGGCGATTAGAGGACCAATGGATGGGTTCATTGAACTCCTGAGATGATTTCTAGTTGATTTGTATATTTGGAATTAATTTATTATGTGTGTATGATACTTTTCGAGAAATCGCAGGTTATTTAGCTACGAAATATTCGTAGCAAAAACGCAGGAAAACCATAGCAAAAAAAAAACCAGACGAGTGGAGATGAAGAAGCTCAACGCGCGTTTTTATAAATTCAAAATTTGTCTTATTTTATAATGTTTTTGTTTCGTTTCTTTGACACAGCAAGCAGCGTGGCCCAATGGCAAGGCATTCAGACTATCACTCATATGGGACGAGTTCGATTCCAACCTCCCCCCATTATTTTTGTGACATGTTTCTTTTCTTTATTTTTTTAGTTTTCTTATTTTCTTTAATTGTTTCTCTAATTATGATTAACTAATTAATTAAATTACTAACCATTTTAATTCTTAACTAATTTCTTAAATTTTTCCATTAACTTAAATATTCTTAATAAATTAATTATCAATAAAAGTTTAGTTTTTTAGGTTTTTATTTTTATTAATTTTGTAAATAAATGTATAATTAACTTAGTAATTAGGGTTTAATTGATCTTAACTTTAATTCTTAATTTTTTCATGACCATAATTTTTTCATAACCCTAATTTTTTCATAACCCTAATTTTTTTCAATAAATGATTAACTTAGTATAAATCTATTTTAATTGCTTTATTTATTTTCCTTTTTTTTATAGAAAATTGTATAGGATGTGCGATCTTATGTAACTTTATTTTTCTCGCTTTTCCAATTATGTAACTGCTTCCTGGTTGTAATAGTTAACTAGGTTTATTCTTCCGCATTGTATTTTCTGTAATCCCCTAAAGACAAATGTACCCCCTCCCCATGATGTAATAGCCTAGAACCTTTACAATCCGTTTTTAATTTCTGCAAAAAAATATAAACTGTGGTTAGTAAACCTAGGGTGTGAAAAGACTTGTATGCTAAATTAATTGGACTTATCCCACTAAATTCAAAAGATAAATATCTGAAATTAATATTCACACACGTAAGTCGATCGTTATACGATTGCCATCTGCACCTCCTAGGGTTTCCTCTCTTGGTTTCCTTACAAAAACATGGTCAAGTTCCTCGAACGTGGGGGCATCTTAGTAAAAGTTGCCTACGAATAAAAAAATCATCAAGTCCTTTCAAAAGATCATAGTCCCTTTGAGTTGCCTACGAACAAATGATCTCGTCCCTCGATGACCCTACGAAAATGATGATCATCCATTCGAATTACTAAGATACCCCTACAAGGTTGCCTTCTATGACCATACGATGACCTTACGTCTGTCCCTTAAAACATCCTAGGTAAAGACTACTTACTCACTAATAGTAAGGACAATCCTACCCTTGAAGGAAATAAATAACTAGAAAGACCTTAGAAACTTAGGGTAAGTAGTTCTTAAGTGCTTGCTCACTCCTTTTTTAAAATACTCTTTACACCCCCATATTTTCAAATACTTTCAAACTAAACACTTTGTATACATCATTACGAGGATCATTACAAAATTAAAGTCTTTATGTAAATATTTTCTAATCACACACTACACTATTTTTCAAACAAAAGTAAAGTGAGCTAAGCAGTTAAGAGCCCATGGATAACCATGGATACAAAGGGTGCTAACACCTTCTGTTCTGGGAAAGCCCAACTTCCAGAGTTGGGCTAGAAAAATTGGCAACCTAGCACGCTCTTCGTCGAGCACCACTCTGAGGGGAACGGTCCTTGTCGACCAAGGCTGTGTCAACCAAAATAAAATCCCCTAACGGCTAGTTTTGACCGTTGCCTATTCGTGCAGATTCCACGATTCGCGCCAAACGGTTTGAACAAATAACCATCCACCAACGACAGTATATAAACCCTCTCAGATGAGAGGGCCATGTATTCAATTCTCTCACCTTAATTCTCGTACTTGCACGCTCTTTGCTCAGTCTCTTACTTTAGCATCAGAGTGCCTTGCAGGTACACCCCCTCCTCTCCTTATCAACCGTCCTTCAATAACGCTCGACACCAGCCATATCGGATCCTGATCTCCAGGCACGATCAGGTGGCGTTGTCTGTGGGAATCACTGATTTCCCCGTTCTTCTCCCTCAAGATCTTCAAGAACCAAAGTCTTTTACCAAGATCCATGGTTGCTCGAGACAAAAATCCAGATAATCGGTCGAACGACGGTATGCTCCTCACGCAACGTGAGAGCAACGTTAATAATCCTCCGCACGAAGAAATCGTGCAGGACCGCCCAGATGGGAAGACAACTTCACCTTCCCCCGATCACCACCAGCCTCTAGAAAGTCGCCCGGAGGTCCTCCTTCCTCCAACACCTTCAGGATCTGACTTTGCTGCGCTGACTGAGATTCTCAACCAGACGAATTTGTTGCTCCTCGCCCACGGTAAGAAGATTTCCCGTCTCGAGGACAACAACCGTCGACCGTCCCGGTCCCCTGCGAGATATCGAGGAATACGTAGTCCTTCCCCTCCTAAAAGGAAGAGGAAAGGACGCAATGATGAATCCACTAGTAACAAACGGTCTCGCTCGTCTCCTCCTCGGTCGTCCCCTCCAAGAAGGCGATCTCGGTCACCTAAAAAGTCAAGAAAGAGCAGATCAAGATCCGCGTCTCCCAGGCGAACCAAGAGGCACGCACCCAGGTCTCCTTCATTCAATTCCACTGATGATGAGGACACCATGGGCCCCCTCTCGATGGAAATCATGGCTACTAAACTCCCATGGGGTTTAGAGAAACCTCCACCCTTAGGCTCGTATGATGGGACCACTGATCCTGACGAGCATATCGAGAATATTGATGCTTTGCTTGACTACCGAGGGGTGCGAGGGGAAATCAAATGTCGCCTCTTTCCTATAGCTCTGAGGAAATGTGCGATGACATGGTACAAAAGCCTCGAAGCAGAGTCCATCACTTCTTGGAAACAGCTCGGACGCACGTTTTCCAGGCACTTCATCGCTTCTAGACGCCACCCGAAAACAGAAGCATCGCTCGAAGCAATCATCCAGGGGAAATACGAACCTCTACGAACCTATATCGAGAGGTTCAACAAAGAAGCGGTCCAGGTATCCACAACGGACGACATGAAGAAATACTTGCTGGAGCGGGGTCTGCGCCCGTCAACCGATTTTCACCGGGCGGTCGGCATCGAGACCCTGGCCACCCTTGACGCTTTCTTACTAAAAGCCCAAGCTTACATCCAATACGAGGAAAAGCAGGTTGCTAGCTCCGTTCGAGATGCCCGACGTCGTGAGGAAGCAAAACCCTCTAAAGTCGATGAACCCTTGACATCTCGTCGGGGAGGAGACAAAAGAAAGGAAGATCGCTCCCGTGAATCGCGGGAGCACAAAGGACCCGTCGGCCGGTTTCAGGAATATACCTCTCTCCTGGTCTCTAAAGAGAAGATCCTGTCTGAATGTGCCAATTCGGAGTTCAGGCAAGCGGGAGTACGCTTCCCAAAGCAGCTGCCTGATAAACCTGGCACGGACAAGACGAAGTACTGTAGATTCCACAAGAGTCACGGTCATAATACTGAAGACTGCATCCATCTCAAAGATGCAATAGAGATACTTATTAAAGACGGGCACCTTAAGCAGTTTACTAAATCAAGAGACGCCCCTCGCCAAGAGGCGCAAGAGGCTCAGAAGATCGAAGAGGTTGTACCTGTACCATCAGATGTGAACATGCAAGTTGCTCTGAGCATCTACCGCCCGGAGGACTTCTTCCTGCCCGACCACACAGAGAACCCAGGGTATTTTTCCTCCCATAACCCATGGGAGACCTTTCCCTCTGCAATGGTCATCTTAGGGGGAGGATTTAACAAAATCACGGTCGGATCCGTGAAGAGCAAATTTGACCAATTGATCGCGAAAGGCCCTGCTCAGAACGCAACCCTGGACCCCCCAAGAGAGGGCTCGGTACCCCTTGCCTTTTACCGAGAGGAACTCTTGGGAGGGGCGCCGAATGCCAGCATCCCATTACTCATCCGTGCGCGGATGACAAATTTCGATGTCAGAAGAATCCTGGTGGACCAGGGTAGCTCTTGCGACATCATGTACTCCCAATTATTTTCAACACTCCAGTTGAATGAAACACACCTGACTCCGTACGTCAGATCAGACTTACAGGGCTTCAATGGAGCAGTTTCCCGACCGTGGGGTTACGTCGACCTCATCATCACCTTCGGGCGTCCGAAACCGCCAGATATGTTCGCGTCCAATTCCTGATCGTGGATTGTCCTTTGGTGTACCAATGCATTTTGGGATGACCAACATTGGCCGAGCTGATTGCTGTCTCATCCACCGTTCACCTAAAAATGAAGTATTATACTACTTCGGGCAAGGTCGCTACACTACACGGTGACGTCGAAGCTGCTCGCCGATGCTTTGAAGCAGCGTCCAGGGGTGTCAGCTCGATATCTTACCAACCAAACCCATATGCCCTAACACCTTCAGATACTCCGCAAACATCTAAGGCTTTTCCCCAGATTGACTCAATCGATATGGATTTTAGGTTCTCAGATGAATACGAGGGCGTTCAGAGGCTGACCGATCCACTGTCCCGGCCAATTCCTGACGGAGAGTTCGAGCTAATTCCTTTGGGGGATGATCCAGCTCGGTGCGTTAAGATCGGAGCCCATCTTCCCGACTTGGCGAAACGACAATTGGAGGCATGCCTCAAGGGAAACGCCGATCTGTTTGCTTGGAGCATCGCAGAAATGCCAGGGCTCGACCCCGAGACGGCCTGTCATCACCTCTCCATCGATCCAACACACAAAGCGGTCGCCCAACGTAGGAGGAAGCAGTCGACCGAGAAAACCAAAGCGCCCGAGTCAGCTGTTAAAGACCTCCTAGAGGAAAATTTTGTAACTGAGGCCAGGTATACAACATGGCTCTCAAATGATGTACTTGTTAAAAAGTCTAATGGAAAATGGAGAATGTGTGTTGACTATACCGATCTTAACCGGGCTTGCCCGAAAGACGCATATCCTTTGCCCAACATTGACAAATTGGTCGACAATTCGGCCGGTTTCAAACTGTTGTCCTTTATGGACGCCTACTCAAGGTATAATCAAATCCCTATGGCCGTGTCCGACAAAAAATACACAGCCTTCGTGACCGAATCGGGCAACTATTATTATAACGTTATGCCCTTTGGTTTAAAAAACGCAGGCGCGACCTATCAGTGCATGATGAACAAGGTATTTCGAACAAAAATCGGGGACATGCTTGAAGTATACATGGACGACATGATCGTTAAATCTCAGCAAGAGACGGATCACGCATCCCACTTACGAAAAGTGTCCGATCAAGCCCGGAAATGCAAAATGCGTTTCAATCCTGAGAAGTGCACGTTTGGGGTCCGAGCAGGGAAGTTCCTCGGATTCTATTTAACCGAACGAGGTATTGAAGCCAACCCTGACAAATGTCGGGCATTCACGAAACGTCTTACCCCAGATTCTAAGAAGTCCATACAATCGTTAAACGGGGTTCTCGCTTCCCTCGCCCGATTTGTGGCAAAATCCGCTCAGCACACCCTCCCGTTTTACAAACTCCTCTGCAAAGAGGTTGCCTTTGAATGGACGGAGGTGTCCGAGCAGGCCTTCTCCCACTTGAAAAAAGCATTGTCTGAGCCCCCAGTCTTGTCCAGACCCAACGAAGGGGAGACACTTTACCTCTATCTTGCTGTAGCGAACGAGGCCGTAAGCGCAACCCTCGTCCGTGACCTAACCGAGGGGAAGAAACCTATTTACTTTACAAGCAAGGCGCTGCACGGCCCTGAGCTTCGGTACCTCCAGGTAGAAAAGGTGGCTTTGGCCCTTCTTTTTGCAGCCAGAAGACTACGACATTATTTCTTAGCACACACTATTATCGTAAGAACAGACCAACCCATAAGGCAATTACTCGGAAGGCCAGACATGGTCGGGCGAATGTTAAAATGGTCGTTGGAATTGTCTGAGTTCGATATCAGATTTGAAGGGAGACAAGCTCTCAAGGCTCAAGCCCTGGCCAACTTTGTGGCAGAACTCACTTTTACTGAGCAAGAGACGAAATCTCCGTCCAAATGGACCATCTTCGTGGACGTAGCATCCGGCCCGGAGGGTAGTGGAGCTGGGATTATTCTAGAAAACGAGGAAGGAAACTTCATCGAAGTATCTTTAACTTTGTCCTTCCCCACATCCAACAACCAGGCGGAGTATGAGGCCTTCCTGGCCGGTCTGCGACTCGCGACCGGCCTGGAGGCAAAAGAAATCGTAATATGCACGGACTCCCAGTTGGTCGCCAACCAAGTCCGAGGAGATTTCCAGGCCAAAAACGACAATATGGCTGAATATTTGGCCCTTGTCAGGGACAAGCTAAAACGATTCACGAACATAGAGGTCAGACACGTCCCACGAGAAAATAATACCCGAGCTGATATCCTTTCCAAGTTTGCAAGCACTAAAAGAAAGGGAAACAACAAGTCCGTCATACAAGAAGTGCTCCCCCAACCAAACATCAGACAATCTTCAACCCACCTTGACGTTAATCTCGTGGGTGATGCCAACTGCTGGATGACCCCAGTGTTTAACTACTTGACCAAGGATGAATTACCAGCAGATCTGAAAGCGGCCAGTACCGTACGTCGAAGGTCGTGCTCGTACACTTTAGTCGGTGGACGAATGTATCGCCGGGGCTTCTCCACGCCACTCCTCAGGTGCGTAGAGGAAGAGAACATTCCACACATACTAAGGGAAGTCCATGAAGGAATCAACGCACAGCACCCGGGCGGACGATCGTTATCCCGAAAGATCCTTCGGGCAGGATACTATTGGCCGACACTCCAGAACGACGCGAAGGAGCACGTAAAGAGATGCGACAAATGCCAACGACATAGGGACGTGCACGTAGCGCCCCCTACCGAGCTAAAATCACTATCTTCCCCATGGCCATTCACATGGTGGGGGATGGACATTTTAGGGCCACTCGTCGTCGGATCCGGCCAAAATAAGTACCTCATTGTGGGCGTCGATTATTTCACCAAATGGATAGAGGTGGAGGCCTTAGCCAAGATTACTGCACTCAACATACTACGCTTCTTTAAGAGAAGCATCCTCGCTCGGACAAGAGGAAGCCGCAAATAGGGTAATCTTGAGAGGTCTAAAGCAAGGACTGGACGAGCACAAGAAACACTGGGTCGAAGAGCTACACAACGTACTTTGGGCATATAGGACCACTCCCCACTCAACGACCGGTGAATCTCCATTTCGGTTGGCATATGGGACTGAAGCAGTAATTCCTATAGAAATGCACATCCGGTCCAGACGAACAGAGTCCCCAATGGACCAGGACACCAACTCCGAAGTTCTAAGAGAAGAGCTTGATCTGGTAGAAGAAATCTGATCAGAAGCTGCTCTCCGAGAGGCCACTCTTAAACAGAAAATAGCAGCTCGACATGACTCTAAAGTCATAAGACGAGCATTCGAGGTGGGCAGTCTTGTTCTAATAAGGAATCACAGAGATTCCCACGAAGGAAAACTGACGCCAAATTGGGAGGGCCCATATCGTGTCCGGGCAAAGACCGAAAACGGGACCTACTACTTAGAAAATCTTCACGGGGAAGAACTCGCTCGGTCGTGGAACGCCGAGAAGCTCAAACAATATTATAGTTAATTACAAAGTCACCTTGCTCGGCTACCAAGCGAGGAGTAACGGGTCTGACTAAACCTGTGTGCCCAGGTATAAGCACAGCAACCCAAATAACATGATTATCAGGATCTTCTTCGGGAAGAAGAAGGTGATTGTTGCACGGGCGGATACTCAACCGAGTTCGACGTCGCCTATGTACCACGACCAGGCAGAACCCCAGCTCGCGATGGGACGTTCAAGCCTCGGGGTCCGAGTCATTATCTTGGCCTGGGCACCGACCAGGAGCCAGCCTCTAACATCTGATTGGTCCCCCAAACCGATAGATTACAAACACATACCCCGTATTTGCCCAATTACATCTGACCCTCGTAACAATCACACGAACATCAAACACTTAACATTTATAGAAACATAAAAGGAAGGAATTCCTCCGACGGACGCACAGTTACAAATACTTGTAAATAAAAACATTATAAAGTAACAAACGACCACCAAGGTCAGACTATTTTATCCAAAGGTTGCGACCCCGAAGGGCCGACTTGTTCAAGATTACATTCAAAGGGTACTGTGTCCCCGAGCAAAACAAAAAAACATGATAAATTACAAGTTACGGCACGCAGGCCAGACTAGTTTCCCTCCCCCTCTGGGGCATCAGGTTGACCTTCGCTCTGGGGCAGCTGCGTCTTAGGTTGTTCAGGCTGAGCAATACCCCCGGGCTGAGAGTCTTCCACGACCAAGTCCGCAGGGACCACTATCTGGATGTTCTCAACTTTGTAAAGATAGCTGATGCGGCCGGTATCCAGAGCCAGTTCGGGATGAAAGGCTTGTATCTGATCTACATCATTTTGGAAACTAAGCTCATTCGACGAGTTCAGATCTTCCATATCCTGGTCAATCCGAGCAAGAAACTAGGCCCTAGTCACCAAATCCTTGGTATTAGCCTCTTCATCATCCTTCGTGCAAAAGGCGTCCTTCATCTTTTTGTTCTGATCCAAGGCCCTCCTTTTGTCGACCTCCAGCTTGGCAATAATGTTCACCCGCTCAGTCAACTCCCTAGCAGAGGCAGCAGCTTCCTCAGAGGCCTTGGTCAGCTTTCCTTCAGTAGCAGCCAGGAGCTCTTTCAACTTTATCACCTTCATTTCTTGCCCGGGATTTCCTTCAGCCGTCAGCCAAGCCATGGATAATACCCGCATGACCGTACTCGCGTCCTGTGCCAGAGATAAACGCCGGGCAGGGCGATCCATTCCCTCGACAAACAAGGAGTCCTCCCGATTGACCTTCATGCTTGTCCCTTTAAAGAATTTCCGCTTCACAAAGCAGGGCGGCAACACGTACTTCGGTTTGGGAGGAGCGTTGACCGTCAAATCCACGGTCACTGCAGATTTGTGCCTCTTCATGTGCGAGCCAGTGGACGCACTGGGAGACCCTTGGACCAGGGGGCCCGACCCTGAGCCGCCCGTTTCGGTCAGCTTTGTTTGAACAACCCTCGACCTCTTTTTTTGGTTTTGGCGCAGTCGTTCCTGGATTTTATCTAGAGGATTCGCCATAGAGCCTGCAAAGAAAAGAGACCAAATTAGTCACGAACGTCAAGATTATTGAAACAGAATAACAAACAGAAATGAAAGCAAATACCAAAGAACTCGGACACTTCTTGCCCGGTGTTACACGCAAGGAGATCTGTGACGTCTATCAAAGGACGCTCCACAACCTCTCCCCCATCCTGGTCCAACATTATCTTACCCTCCCCGTCCAGCAGAGGGGTCGGAGTAAAAGAGGCCACCAGCTTCCGAAACTCCTCGAAGCTAGCTGCATCGTCCTCGTTCAGGAAATCCCCTACTTGGACGAACTCACTAACCGGGAGCCCGTAATGTGAGTAATTCCGTGAGAAGGGAAACAGCCAGAGCCTCCTGGGAATCACCTGCCCTTGATCGTCCAGTCTGGGCTCATCATTTTCATCAGTATCTACCCCCATAAAACTCAGCGCTCTCACGGCTTCCTCGCTCGCCGGCTTTACCAAAAAGTAGTCGGTCTTGAAATTCCGGATAGATTCCGAGTGAGCCTTGAATATCTTGGTCCGCTGCTTGAAGGAAATAAAACCCTTTTGGTCGGTTCCCCGTCCTACTCGGCGCTGCAGCGAGAACAATCGGAAGAACAGAGGAAGCGTGGTCCCTACGCCCAAATGAGCGCACGTCACCTCGAACGCTTTCAGGAACGCGTAAGAGTTGGGGTGCAACTGAGACGGTGCTACACCCAAATGCCCGAGCACGACACAAACCAAATCACTAAAGGGCAATGTTACCCCTAGAGTCGAGGTCGCGTACTCATACATTGAGAACTTTCGGCCGCCAAAATCTGAGAATATTCGATCGTCATCCCCCGGGCAGGTGACGACCCAATCCTCAGGATCACCAACAAGGGGAAAAGGCTCCGCACGGGGTATTGAAAAGGACGACACCTTGTCAAGCATGTCCTCCACTATCCATTCCTCAGGCGCGATTATTTTGTCCTCACCCTGAGGAGTACCGGTCGTTTCTCCAGAGTCAGGGGCCACATCCTCCGTCGTGGTCTCGTCAGATTCATCCGACGAGCTTCCAGAGTCAGAAGGGAATGATGTCGTAGAGCCAGAATCTTCTGAGGACACCTCCTTCGAGGAAATCTCGAGCAAGTCGATAAGCACAATTTCACCCGAAAAGCAGAGGAAAGGCGTCAGTGAATTCGATTAGAATATCAAATCCACCCTTCCACCGCTCAACAAGTGAAAGGGCGCGTACCGACCCAGGAGTAAGATCCCAGGGAATAGCCCTCGGTTAACCATCGCTCAAGGCGATGGCCAGTGCCCGACGACAGCGAGGGTATGATCAAATCTTAGCTGCTTATCAGGTCCCGGATCAAGGTCGACCGGGACCATCGTTGACTACGAATTAGGGTTTGCAGTCGACGAACAACGATAACAGAAGGCCTATAATCTACTTATTCTAGTCTAAACTACTTGAAAATCTATCCTAAACCGCATGCATTGCTAAGATATCAAACCTATGGCTAAGAAAGACGCCAAAAGAGTCGTACCTTGAGCTTGAGAGGCCATTGAAGAAGAAGTTGGCTTGAAAATGCGGTGGTCGGTAGGTGAATGCGGTGGTCGGCGGCTGAGAACTGCGTTTGAGCTACGAGCAATACGGCAGAGAGGAAGACGAAGCGAAAAAGCATACAGAATACTTTGGGTTCCTATTTATAGGGAAGGGTGCACGTGCAGAAACGCGTGACCCCTATCCCTAGGCAATGATTACCCACACTCTAGCCCCTAGGCTAGCCGTCAGAACATTGAATGGGCGCGAATTCCCAAACACGCTAACTTTCCGTTTCATCTCCCTCCTTCTTCGAACAACCAAATAATTGCCCGTCTGTCGTGGGTCATCAAACGATCATTCTTTGGTCAACGCACGAAAAGCACCGGACATAATGTGTACGCCTTAGACAGAAAACCATCACTAAGTCATCGCTCCTCCCCAAAAGCAACGACTTGGAGGGCTCCTGTTCCGGGCAAGCCCAACTTCCAGAGTTGGGCCAGACAAATTGGCAACCTAGCACACTCTTCGTCGAGAACCACTCTGAAGGGAACAGTCCTTGTCGACCAAGGCTGCGTCGACCGGAATAAAATCCCCTAACGGCTAGTTTTGATCGTTGCCTATTCGTGCGGATTCCACGATCCGCGCCAAACGGTTTTAACCAATAACCATCCACCAACGACAGTATATAAACCCTCTCAGATGAGAGGGCCAAGTATTCAATTCTCTCACCTTAATTCTCGTACTTGCACACTCTTTGCTCAGTCTCTTACTTTAGCATCGGAGTGCCTTGCAGGTACACCCCCTCCTCTCCTTATCAACCGTCCTTCAACAACGCTCGACGCCATCCATATCGGATCCTGATCTCCAGGCACGATCACCTTCCCTTTGTATAACTTAACCCCCAAACTCAAATCTTTTTAAAGGTTTTTCCTATTCTTTTATTCCTTTTCCTTATTGGATAAAATAAAAGTAGGTGGCGACTCTTGCTATCCGCAACATAGTTTTTGGAAACAAAAACGCCAAAGTCAGTTCTCCCACCGTGTTACATTATGACGAGATAAAATATAGGAAGAATTTGATTATCAGGGAACTTTTATATTTAAAACATAGGTCTTGACAATGGTTATAAAAACATAACTGTAGTTGTATGTTGAACGATGACCAGAATAATATAAATAAAAAAATGTTGAACGATTACCTTTAGTTATATCACAGCGGTTGTGAAAACTAACCATCGTGAAATGGTGTGAGCTTTCTAGAATACAACAACAGTCCCAGGAAAGTCATTGTAGGTACCACATATACAATAATACTCTACATAACAACGTTTATGCAAGTGTCATTATATATCTTTCCCAACCGTTGTTAAATGCCTTTTCAGTAGTAGTGTTTGCAGTAAGATGTAGAGTTGTAATTATGGTTGTGTTGTTGTCGTTGCATTATTGTATGCCATGCATTATATGTTGTTGTTATGAAAAATGCGAGTTACAAATTCATAATTGGGGACTTTTTTTTTGTCCCGAGCTTAAGAGGGGTCTTAAGATTCATAGGCTTGGACCCGGTTCGGATGAAGAACCATTTTTTAGTTGTTACCACATGCATATTGTAACACCCAATTTCTACCCAATAATTATTAATAAAATCAGAATATAAAAGTTTCGATAATTCAAGTGAGATGATACATTTCAACTTTGAAAACATCATTCAAACATCAACTTTGTCTTTACATAAAATACTTTCACTACTACGCATCAGATTCATAAAATTCAATTTATTATATCGCAACTTGGGTTCAACATCAAAATAACTCAAAACAACACTTCTTTAATAAAACAACTTTAAATTCAACATCTATAACAATATTCAACATCAACAGAAAACATGAGTTATCCCCCCGAGTGCTACGTATCAGAGTAACAATACCGACTCGAATCTACTAAGGTACTCAACTCTACTCTGGATTACCTGCACGTTACCAATAAAGGGCAACATTCAAACAGAAAGGGTGAAATATCTAATAATATAATCAAGAATATGATAAATAACATATTAAACTGGATTACATAAATCACCACTTCACAACACAATAATAACTTAAACAACACGAGATACAACACAACAACATATTATACGACTTGGAAATGCAACATAGACAATGTGATGCATGTGGTACCAATGGAGAAGGACTCCCAACTTATAATCTTGCCAATTAATATAGGCAACAAGGCATAAGCCTTCAACATTATTTTTTCCAATCCAGACAAACTTACTGAGCATCAGGTCCAACTTAAATAATGATATGTTAAGCAATGCGACTCAAATATCAACATAACAACAAATCGATGTTGGCACAAGGCCTACAACTTATCAACAACAACAACTCAATGTTGGCTCAAGGCCTACAACTTCAACAACAACAACTATAACAACATAGCAACACAACAACATTCAACTTTGGCTGAAGGCCTACAACTCATAATCTTTCCATTTATAAGGCACTGCACATAAAACAACCAGCAACTATATAACTTATAACAAAGCAACACAACACAGGAACAACCGAACATACCGCATTCCGATTCTCACAAGTCTCGACTAAAACCGAATAATTAAACTATTCTCTACACTATGTTATCACTACTTACCACCTAGCTTGTTAACATACCTCTGTCAAATTCCTTGCAACATTAACCTATTTATAGATCCTGCTAATAAATACTATTGCACTAGCACTTAATTATTCTTCTCTCAAACTCCTCACAACACTACTATATAAACTAGTTACAAGGTCCTAATTCAATTAATTAAATCCTAGTAATTAGTTACTTAATTTATTGATGTTTCTGAGCTAAGACTAATGCATCAGTAAGACTACACATCAGTAAACACAGGAGCCAAGAAGCAGAACCAATTCTGCAAAATAACCAGTGTGACCATCGTCACACTAGTGAGACCATCGTCACATTGTGACCGTGACCGTCGTCAGGCCAAGGGGACGGTCGTCCCACAATCTAAAACCCGTGTTCTCTCTATTTCTCTCAATCCTCATCTGTCTTTGTAATTCCTTCACAATTTCCTCTTCGACCACTCAACCAATCAACCAATACATAATTCAACAAACATAACAATTCATAATTTTCTTAATCATCTAAAACAACTTATTTCACCGAAACAATTTATTCACCTACACAAAACAACAATTGACAGCAACATGACAATAATTCATATACAAACCACACTACCTAATTAATTAATTAATGATTAATTCAACAACTTAATTTAATTCCCATTGATCTGCGTGTCGCGCGCGGATCATAAACGAGTGATTAAAGAATGTAGTTACAGTAACGACAACTCGACTATCGTCTCATAAGGATTCTTGATCTTATTAACTAATGATAGTAACGATTAATGGGGGTTGATTTTAATTTGAAGAAAAAACAATTAAAATAAAAAGTGATTATCAAAATAAGCTAAAACGGTTAATCTGTTGTTTTGATTTGGCAACTTATCATCGACCCAAATAATTCCCAATTCCTAAGCGGACTCTATTTCCTTTTCGATTATAATAACAATCAAACAAGCGTAATTGATATTATATGATAAATATTCCTAATTTCTGAATTAAGCAAACAGATGAAATATATCAATCGTGAATTAAGCAAACACGATAAACATACGTGAATTAAGCAAACGCGATTAAAGTATAGGAACATGCAATTCATCGAAATAAATCAATCTAACCTCAGATAAATTGAATTAAGCAAACAAGATATCAATATTATAATTGAAAGGAAATAAATTAATTGGAAAATATAAGAACCTCAAAGTGTCGGCGAAAACTGATCACAGAAGATTAATCCTTGGAATTAGTTCTCCATAATTCGTCTCTTCGAAAGTAAAAAATAAAATCGTAAAAAGTGTATATTCAACAGTTGCGGCTTCTAGGTTAAATAGAAAAACCTAAAAAACCCGTTTACAACCCAACTGGGTCAAATATATAGCCCAGGCCCAATTCTAAATGACCCGAAACTAAATAAAACTAATGCAGCAACTTCAAACGGAATTTTGGAAAATATAACTCTGAATCTGACTTTGACTCCAACACAAAAGTTGTAGCTCTCTCTCTTAGCTTTCCATCGACTGGTAGAACGCCTCAATCAGATTCCTGGAACTCCGGTTATGATCATTTCCGTAAAAGCTGTTAAAGCTGAAAATTAAGTACGAAAATTAAATTAAGCCAAAAATAAAGTAAAATAGAAAAACAAAATAAAATATAAAAATAAACAAAGAAAACCAAAAAAATACTTATGTGAAAACATGGTAGAATGTGCATTAAAATGCACTGATCACCCATATTCAACCAAACAACTTATTTGACCAAACGACTTATTCAACAAAACAACTTTATTCAATCAAAGCATACAACAATTGACAACAATAATTCATATACCCAATCTTACATGTATTCATCATATAATCCAAATTATAAGGTTAGAACCCCACCATTACCTTTGGATTGAAGGCGACTCTAACACTTTTCGATTGGAACCCTAGCTTTTCCTTCTCCTAAGCACTTTACGTAACCACCTTCTCTCAACTTCTTGTTTTCCCTTCTTTCACTAATAACCTCTACTTTCCCCAATTCTAACTACTTATGGTTTTATTTAATTAATCTTAAAACTTCTATTGGTCCTAAACCACACCCCCCCACACAATTACTACTCCTACTCACCAATAGATCCACTTATCAAGAATAACACAATTCTACTATTTTATATCCACAACTTTATCAACTTAACTCCAGTTCAACTAACCACAACTCAAGTTAAATTAACTTAATCAATTTAATCAACTTAATTTAATCCAACTAACAACGACATAACTTAAATCAACTTAATCGACTTTATCAACTTAATTTAATTAATTCAACTAAAACCAACGTAGAAACTCAACACGAATCAACACCAAATATACGATAATATTTAATTAAATAATTAATTAAATAAACAGGGAGTTACAACTCTCCCTTACTTAGAATATATTCATCCTCGAAAATTTACCCAATGCAACCAATCTAAACACGTTTCTCGCAACTAAACAATCAACTTTCATGCTATGAATGTCAATACTACTAATCAACACAACACAACAATACACCTTATCAATGACAACGACAACAAAATGTAATGTTCATGCGATGCACTCGATGACCAACTCAAAACACAAGGAATAACCAACTTAAGAACACACGGTTCACTACGAACCAGAATACGACACAACCGTTACCATCATCATAGGAAACACTCCCCTAATTTTTCATCATAGGAATTAGCTACTCGCACTCAAACCATTATCATAGGTAACGAGGCAACAACAAGGATAAGAACACAAAAGCCTCAACACAACATCAACAGACTAACTACCTGCATCGTTGTTACCCACATCAGAACAACTAAGTTACACCTTGCTTCCGCTGCGCACTCTGAGTACTAGAAACCATCAATCTACCAAGTTCACATCAACTTCCGATCATCAAAGTAACCCGCAGAACCAACTTTCGACTTAATTCACCAGAAATTCTGACCAACAGGTATTCTACACTCTTGTGATTACTGAATACTTCGAACTGAGATCCATAAACAATACCTCCGAATATCCAGCACAACTACAACTGCAGCTAATCCCGAATCTGGAATAGGATAGATACTTTCAAAGATTCCCAATCATCGTAAAACATAAGCTACAACTTTACCATCTTGTATTAACACATCGTCTAACTCATATCAACGCATAACGACATTACCACAACATAAAGATACAAGTGTCCACTTAATCTCAACAATAAAAATCATCTTCCAAGCAGTTCTTAACACCCAATAACCTCCAATTTTGCATCACTAACCTACACTTATCATTTTCACATCAACTAAACCAATCAAACAACTAATTCATCAAGTCCTACTCATACTGGCACAATCCTCCATAATCCCTCACTTGAATTAACACAACCACACAAACTCACCTTTACAACTCCAAAAATAATACCTTGCTAACTCAACATATAACTTCCCTTCTTTCATTACTTGCAACTCAACTCTCAAATACTCAACGCACTTTCCTTCTAATTTCATAACAGATCAGAACATCCACAATGAACATGAATTATAACTTATCCAAACAAGTACGAAAAATATAATTCATATTTCCTATATACACTTTAAGGCACATTAGCCACTACTATTATCTATCTGATATCCTTGGTCAAATCATGGTCTTACATTTCCATTTACTTCATCCTCGGTTCATCTCTACAACGCTTCAAGTCTCATGTCCATCGAATTCTTGATCCACTAAAAATCAAACCCCAAGTTATCCAAAACACAACTAAGAGTTTCCATATTACTCGCCAATCAAACCACAACCTTATACTGACATCCTCAAGTCCTCCACATTTCCCTATATAGGAATTTGCATCAACTACTCAAAACAACTCATAAACACTTAGCTCAACTCCAAACAGTTCACCGTGTATACTATTCTAGTTGGCAAGACACATCTATTCCATCCAACATGATTTCGTCTACTATCAACAAGAGATTGAGGGTGATTAGTTCCTTAACTTTTTAATAGACAGTTGGCAACCATAACGGTGGCATAAATCATCATTACCCAACTACAATAACGTCATCTACCTTGTGCTCAAGGTTACTTCAGAATACTGCTCCACCATCCCTCTAAGGCTTACAAATGTTTCCTCAATTTACTTAGTTTCAACCTCGTCGGTTATACACAACGTCTGAGATCCAACACATATTCTCTTATACAAACTAGTCGCACAACAGAATCTTTAAATATCCTTCTAATACCGGAATCACTACAACATCAAGTACTATCCAAATCGGTCCATTTTACTCAAAACATTTATTCCAAGTTAAGAGTTTTAACAACAATAACAAATCCTTCGTATTTATTTTTAATCTCTTAACTTCGATGATCCGTATAGAATCACACTTGGTTCTTATTCCAATCACAATCTCAACAATACCATCTCATCACCTGGTTGGTGATAAAACTCCCAAAAATTTCTGACTCATGTCGACATATCTCGCCAATAACACACAATCCACTTAAATGTTTAACCTTCCTCAAATACTTCTATACTTTAATCATTATCAATCATCATACGTCTTACTTCCATTTGCATCTCTGATACACTTACCTTCTTCCTATTACCACACGTCTTATACTTGACTTCATCTTACTATTTCCAATAAGAATTGTCCAACTTCAAACATGATTATCTCCTTCAACGCAGACCTCCCAAACATAAAATTATATTCCAAATTGAAGGGAATTCATGTAGATTCCATAAATTTAAGAATCTCTCAAATTTGAGTTACGAGTATAAAGTTATCGTCCTAACAATGGGACTGGTCAAGAAATCCTGTATACAAACTTCCAGCAAAAATCAGCATCAGACCCAAATATTCAAACACGTATTTCTCCCTCTCTGAAAACATACCAAATGCAAAATTTATATGCAAATTGTAGTGAATTTTGTAAGCTTTCCAAAAAGTCCTGAGTCGCTCTCATCATATTCACGAGTAGAAAGTTATGCCTCTTTTACTGAAGGCTGCTCCATAAATACGAAAATAAAAACCGAAATTGGTGAACATGAGTTCTACCTTTTTCTCTAGTTTCCAAACTCTTCCAACTATCCTTGCTTTTCACCCCTATAAAAATCATATGACTTTAATCTGATTATACTCAAGGCACATAAGTTTATCAGTTGATCCAATAAACCGACAATTCTTTTGGGATAGATTCTTATTCCCAATCATCTTCTTAACCCAACGTCAATACTCCGAGCATATCTCATAAAATTGTCATCATACACATGCACTCCTGTACGCTTCATCCTCTACAAGGTATCTTACTTGCTTAGAGGATAGAACACCATTCCTCAACCAACTCCAACTTATACTCAAGAAGCAAGTCACAATCATTTTCAAGAGACCTCAATATTTATACCCTACTTGCATATCAAAGAGATCTCAACTTGACCAACAGATAGAATCATAAGTCCATACTTTCGTCGATTCGTAATAACACAACTTCGACAACCCTTGCACTCCTGTAATCAATACCACCTCGAACCAACTTCACATACCACAAACATCTCTGAGGGGTAAACTTCTCCTCCACTTGTTTCAAGCCAACTCCTGAAGACAAACGGTTAGAAACGTACAAGAAAGTATCGACAGTGTTTCACACACATGTCACATACTAAGGAACAAACAACGTAAGACAACTTAGCCGGACGAACCGACCTACTCTGATACCACTAATATAACACCCCATTTCTACCCGATAATTATTTATAAAATCAGAGTATAAAAGTTTCGAAAATTCAAATGAGATGATACATTTCAACTTTGAAAACAACATTCAAACAACAACTTTGTCTTTAAAACAAAATAATTTCAATACTACGCTGTAGATTCATAAAATTCAATTTATTATATTGCAACTTGGGTTCAACATCAAAACAACTCAAAACAACACTACTTTACTAAAACAACTTTAAACTCAGCATCTATAACAATATTCAACATCAACAGAAAACATGTGTTTTCCCCCTGAGTGCTACGTATGAAAACGAGAAAATGTATCGATTATATTGCTAAGTTTCATTACCGTTTTATCGCATAATCATCGTTTTAACACCCGATTCCTCGAGTTTTTCTTACCATTTTGCAGGTACATCATATATAGAGCTAAATCATGAATTAAGAGCAAAAGGAACAAAAACAACCATAAAAAGATGAAGAAATGAAGAAACCTGCAAAAACCTGCATATTTTGTTGCACTCACGGTCGTCACCTAGGTGTCACGACCGTGACACCCCAAAAGAAGCAATCACGACCGTGATGACCTTGTCACGACCGTGACACTTAAAATACAAGGGACACGAACGTGAAGACCTTGTCACGGAAAAAGTAGGTTATTTGACCCAGACTTGGTCATAAGGCTACGTGCATGTGAAGCTGCTACTTTCCAGCTGACCCTGTATCCACGTTCCTATATTCACTCAACTGCACCTACGAGGCCCATGCAACAAATTCAGCCACAAGCCCATTAATTCTCCTATAAATAGCATAATTCAGTTGAACAATTGACAGAGCAATTTTTCTATCAATTTCCTGCGGAAGCTCTGCCGATTTATTTTACAACCCTTTTATTTCAGCATTATTTTCAGTATTCTATTTTCATTGTATCCAAACCAACCTATAACAATTTCCAACATCAGGAAATTGTTATAAAAATTACTTGTTTCTAAACCTTCAGAATTTTATTTTATTTTCGATTTCCGCCAATTACTCCGAGCTTTCCGGTCTGTGGAAGAAGGAGTCTGCCATTTTATTGTTAACCAGGTTTTTATTATTTGCAATTTAATATTTATGTTGTTTATTTATTTTTCTGCCATGAATATTTTGTGTATTGTTTCTCTGCCTCTGTCTGGTTCAACAAAAATGAGTAGCTAATTACCTTAGGGCGGTATGTAGTTAAAACAAACTTAATCGGTAAAAATTAACCATAGGCTAAAAATAATTAATAACTTAACATCCTGGCTAATACTTTTTATTTAAAATCGACCTTTTCGTTACGAGAGTAAGGAAAGAGTATTAGGTTAGGTCAAGACCACGAGAGTGTGAGATTTTAACCAGATAGCTAAAGTTAGGCATTTAAATTAAACACAGCGAGAGCGCTTTAAAATAAATTAGAATTACTAAGTTTCCAAAAATTATCTCTAAACACTTATGGGCTAGCGAGAGCAGGCATAGGGCTTTAGGGGTAAGATCTGAGATAAGACCACGAGAGTGTGAGTTGAGGGTATTTAAACTGGTAACCTCTACAGAATAGTTTAAGTGAACACCTTTATAAGCCTAGGTTAGATTGACCCGCCTAAGTTAGTATAATTACATACCGACCGCCTTAGTATTATTTTATTAAAACTTAAATTTAATTCCGCCTTTAATCTTTAAAAACAACAAAAAATCGTGACAACCCTCCACCTTAGCTAAACTAGAAGTTCATCTAGCACTAAGTAACCATAGAGTCTCTGTGGATCGATAATCTTAAATATTACTTCGATAGGCTGTGCACTTGCAGTTAAGATACCGCTAGACACATAATTAGACACGTCTTTAGCCCACCAAGTTTTTGGCGCCGTTGCCGGGGACCTTAATTTAGTTACTAGTGCACTTTAGGTAGCATTGTCTAGACTAAGGTAACAACTATTTAATTCTCTTAATCTAAATTTCCGTGTGTATGCCAAGTACTCGCTCTAAAGGCGAAGACTTGCAACCTCCAATCCCAGAATCGGAACGCTTCTTACACGTAAGAAGACGGATATTTGATTACGAACAAAATTTCAGTATTCCAGATCTTCAATTAGATCCGCCTAAACCAGTCGTAACATCAAAGGACGCAGAGATGGCTGAAGAACAGAATCACCCACTCAAGTATTACGCCAGTCCTTCGCAAGCTGAACCGCATTCAAGCATTGCCGCACCGGCTATCAACCGAAACGATTTCGAACTAAAACCTTCGTTGATATCAGCCGTGCAACAAAATCAATTCGCCGGAAATCCTACCGAGGATCCGAACCTTCATCTTTCGATCTTTGTGCAATACGCAAATACCGTAAAAGCCAATGGAGTTACCCAAGAAGCTATTAGACTACGTTTGTTTCCTTTTTCACTTCGAGACAGAGCAAGAGCTTGGCTTTAATCTCTGCCTTCGAACTCAGTAACTACGTGGGAGGAACTAAAGAGAGTTTTCTTGACCAGATATTTTCCACCTAGTAAGACAGCTATGCTGAGAGCTCAGATCAACGGATTTAAGCAAAGGGAAAGCGAATCACTATTCGAAGCTTGGGAACGCTATAAGGATTTGCTGAGACTTTGTCCACATCACGGATTAGTAGAATGGATGGTCATCCATACCTTCTATAATGGACTCTTGTACAATACAAGAATGACAATTGACGCTGCCGCGGGCGGTGTATTGATGGACAAAGAATATAATGATGCTTATGCACTTATCGAAAGTATGGCTCAAAACCATTACCTCTGGGGAAGCGAGAGAGTCACAACTGAGAAACCAACAAAAGGAGGTATGTACGAAGTGAGTAGTATGGACCAAGTCAATGCAAAGTTTGACCAACTAAGCCAAAAGATCGACAACTTGGCCATAACACCAACAGCCACCGTGGCTGCAGTAACACCTAACTGTCAGTTATGTGGAGTTCCAGGACACGAAGTTTCTGATTGTCAACTATTGACAGGAATTCCCACAGATCAAGTGAATTATGCTCAAGGAAACCCATACTCAAACACATACAACCCAGGTTGGAAAAATCATCCGAACTTCTCCTATAAGAATAACAATGCTTTATACGCACCAGGTCAAGCACCAGCTACACCACCGGGATATCAAAAGATTGTTCCTAATGTCCCTAGAAAATCGAACCTTGAGTTGATGATGGAGAACTTTATAGCTAACCAATCTCAAACAAACAAGGACTTCTTAAACCAAAACATTCACACTAGTGAGCAGATTAAGCAATTAGTGAGCAAAGTAGATGCGTTAGCTACACATAACAAAATGCTTGAAACTCAGATTTCACAAGTAGCTCAACAACAAGCACCTATCGCTGCACCAGCTGGAGTATTTCCTGGACAACCTCAACCTAATCCGAAAGGACATGCCAATGCCGTAATATTAAGAAGTGGCAAGGAACTTGACGGACCTATCGATCCAAGACTTGACAATCCAGCCATGTACCAAAAACCGGATAAACCGACTGAAATGGTGAATGATCCAGAAGAAAAGGAAGATGATAATCGAGAGGCAGTGGAGAAAGAAAAGCCTTATGTGCCTCCACCACCCTATAAACCACCAATTCCGTACCCTCAGAGATTAACAAATTCCAAGACGACGGGTCAATTTAAGAAATTTGTTGAACTTCTGAAACAGTTGAATATTACTATTCCGTTTACAGAAGATATCACCCAAATACCCTCGTACGCTAAGTTTTTAAAAGAAATCTTATCTAATAAGAAAAAGATAGAGGATAACGGAACAGTTACACTTACTGCTGAGTGTAGCGCCATAATTCAGAATAATATGCCTCCAAAGCTAAAAGATCCAGGAAGTTTCTCTATACCCTGTGTAATAGGAAAATTCGTCATTGACAAAGCTCTATGCGATTTAGGAGCCAGTATCAGTGTTATGCCCTTAACGATTTGCAAAAGGCTAGACATGGGAGACCTAAGACCAACTAAAATGTCTGTTCAACTAGCCAATCGCTCTGTTAAATATCCTGTAGGCATACTAGAAAACGTCCCAGTACGTATAGGACAATTCTACATCCCTACTGATTTTATAATCATGGACATCTCTGAAGACTCCACTACACCTATCATACTAGGAAGACCATTCTTAGCTACCGCCGGAGCTATAATAGACGTAAAAAGAGGAAAGCTAACCTTTGAAGTAGGTGAAGAGAAAGTTGAATTTATTTTAACACAATTCTTACAATCACCAGCTATAGAGGATACCTGCTATCTATTGGACGTAATTGACGAATGTGTAAGAGAAATGGAACTGAAAGAAACTACCTATTCTGAAATAATGAAAATTCAAATCCCTCCGATTTTCGAAGATGATAATTGGCGTAAACCATATCAGGATGATAGTCTAAGCGAAAGTTTAGCACTTACACCGGATCCCATGCCAAGTAAAGATAAACCTAAATTAGGATTAAAAACTTTACCTAATAACCTAAGGTACGAATTCTTAGACATTGAATGTAAAAGACCAGTTATAATAAATTCCAGTTTAGCAACTATAGAAACAAAGAAACTTTTAGATGTCTTGAAGAAATATCCAACTGCATTAGGATATAACATATCTGATCTCAAAGGGATATGCCCTTCAGTCTGTATGCATCGTATTCTGCTAGAAGAAGATTGCAGAACCTCCAGAGAATCTCAAAGAAGAATTAACCCAATCCTTAGCATTGTAGTAAAAGAAGAAGTTAAGAAACTACTAGATGCCGGAATAATATATCCAATCTCTGATAGTGAATGGGTTAGTCCAGTACATGTAGTGCCAAAGAAAGGAGGTATCACTGTTGTGAAAAACGCTCAAGGCGAATCGATATCGCAAAGAGTAGTAACGGGACATAGAGTGTGCATAGACTATCGTAAACTAAACAAAGCCACTCGAAAAGATCATTTCCCACTACCCTTTATAGATCAAATGTTAGAACGATTAGCCAAGCATTCATACTTCTGTTATCTTGACGGTTACTCAGGATTTTTCCAAATCCCTATCCATCCAGATGATCAAGAGAAGACTACATTCACATGCCCATATGGAACGTTCGCTTATAGACGAATGCCCTTTGGATTATGCAACGCTCCTGCAACCTTTCAAAGATGTATGATGTCAATCTTCGCAGATTTTATAGACAACATCATGGAAGTGTTCATGGACGACTTCTTTGTATGCGGGCAAAGTTTTGAAGGATGCCTATCAAACTTAGAAATGGTGTTAGAAAGATGTGTAAAAGTAAACCTCGTGCTTAACTGGGAGAAATGTCATATTATGGTCAGAGAAGGAATCGTATTAGGCCACGTTATATCCGACAAGGGAATTTAAGTAGATAAAGCTAAGATAGAAGTCATAAAAGATCTTCAACCCCCTAAAACCATTCGAGAAATACGAAGCTTTTTAGGACACGCCGGTTTTTACCGACGATTCATCAAAGATTTCTCGAAAATCACTAAACCTCTTGTTGGTTTATTAATGAAAGATGCTGAGTTCATATTCAATGAAGATTGTCTTAAAGCATTCGAAACTCTAAAAACAGCCCTCATCACCGCACCAATCATGCAACCCCCTGACTGGAGATTACCTTTCGAAATCATGTGCGATGCGAGTGACTATGCTGTAGGCGCAGTTCTAGGCCAGAGGAAGGAAAAGAAACTTCATGCGATTTACTATGCCAGTAGAACCTTAGATTCTGCTCAGATGAACTACGCCACTACTGAAAAAGAACTGTTAGCAGTTGTCTTTGCGCTTGACAAATTCCGTTCTTACCTAGTAGGAGCGAAAATAATCGTTTACACAGACCATGCTGCTATCCGATATCTATTAACTAAGAAAGATGCTAAATCGAGACTCTTGAGATGGATTTTACTTTTACAAGAATTTGATCTCGAAATAAAAGATAAGAAAGGTACTGAAAACGTCGTAGCGGACCATTTATCTAGAATAGAAGGTATTAAACCTGAACAAGTGCCGATTAACGATGATTTTCCGTATGAACAGCTGATAGCACAAATAGGAAGCGACCCAGTTTAGTTAGACTTAAATGAACCAGAACCCGTGGAAACAATCTAGACAACTGTAGGACTTCCATGGTACGCTGACATTGTCAACTACCTAGCTGCAGGAGCTCTTCCACCTGATTTAACCTATCAGCAGAAAAAGAAATTCTTTCACAATCTCAAACATTACTATTGGGATGAACCATTATTGTTCAAGAGAGGACCCGATGGAATCTTTCGTCGATGTATTCGCGAAGAAGAAATAGAAGATGTCATTGCTCACTGCCATTCATCTCCTTATGGTGGACATGCAAGCACTTCCAAGACTTGTGCAAAAATCTTACAAGCCGGCTTATTCTGGCCTAATCTATGGAAAGACGTCCACATCGCTGTTATAAATTGCGATCGGTGTCAACGCACCGGCAATATTTCAAGAAGAGATGAAATGCCTCAAAAAGGAATATTAGAAGTAGAAATCTTTGACGTCTGGGGAATAGATTTCATGGGACCATTCCCATCATCTTTCGGTAACAATTACATACTCGTAGCTGTTGATTATGTTTCGAAATGGATTGAAGTTA
Organism: Lathyrus aphaca; assembly: GCA_963966055.1. Taxonomy (NCBI): domain Eukaryota; kingdom Viridiplantae; phylum Streptophyta; class Magnoliopsida; order Fabales; family Fabaceae; genus Lathyrus; species Lathyrus aphaca. The sequence continues at coordinate 179,726,213 of OZ014519.1, forward strand.
TAGCTTCACCTACAAACGATACACGAGTAGTAATAAAGCTTTTCAAAAATATAATCTTTCCCAGATTTGGTGTGCCTAGACTCGTCATAAGTGACGGTGGCTCGCACTTCATTTCAAAAATCTTTGACAAATTACTATCTAAGTATGGAGTAAGACACCGTGTGGCAACACCATATCACCCACAAACAAGTGGACAAGTCGAAGTCTCAAACAGAGAAATCAAACAAATCTTAGAAAAGACTGTCGCCATATCTCGGAAAGATTGGTCATCTAAACTTAATGAAGCTTTATGGGCTTATAGGACCGCTTACAAGACACCCATAGGTACTACACCTTTCAAATTAGTTTATGGAAAATCTTGTCACCTCCCGGTAGAACTAGAACACAAAGCTTATTGGGCGATTAAAACTCTCAATATAAACTATAATGCTGCAGGAGAAAAGCGAATCCTAGACATTAACGAATTAGAAGAATTAAGGCTAGATGCTTATGAGAATGCTAAGATATATAAAGAAAGAACTAAGCGATGGCATAATAAACGCCTATCTAGGAAAGAATTTAGTGTGGGAGACGTTGTACTCCTTTTTAACTCAAGACTTAGGCTCTTTCCTGGAAAATTAAAATCTAGATGGTCAGGACCCTTTGAAATAAATAAGGTGTTCCCGAGTGGAGCAATAGAAATTAAGGGTAGGAATAGTGAACCATTCATAGTAAACGGACAACGTTTAAAACATTATCATAAAGTTGAAAATAGAGATTATGCAAATAGTCTAAGGCTTTTAGAGTTGTCCACTAATTCCCCTGATTAATCTACACCTAAGCATTGCGTCAGGCTTTTGACGATAAAAAAACAGCGCTTAGTGGGAGGCAACCCATTTACTCATTTACTCATTTAATTCATTTTTATCAATCTATTATTTTGTCATTTATCGTTTTATTCTTCATTTAATTGTTTTATTATTTAATAGTTTTATTTCATATTACTATTATTGCCTTTAAATTATGCATTTCATTTCCTCATTTCCTTATTTTAATTTTAAATCACTTTTTACAGATTTTCTAAAAGTCTTTCCCATTTTCCTTCTCCCCCTGATTTGTTTCCTCCATATTTGCACTAACCATGGCTAACCAACCGATTAACCATATGGAAACCAAATTTAGAGGTAGGAACCAAAGAATGAAATTTGAAGAGTCATCACAGAGGCAAATGGATTTGACCCTGTACCCGGATGATCTGACTATGGAAACCCTAGGTATACATGATAGCATCCTGTACTTGTTTAACCGACTTGGATGGGAGAATGCACTGATTCAACATAAGTTTGTGACTTACTGCGAGCTCACCCTTGAGTTCCTTAGCTCCTTAGTTTACCTACCTGAGCGCGGTTTTGGATTTAGGAAAGGATTTATCAGTTTCCGCCTATTTGGAATAGAATATGACTTTAACCATAAAGAACTAGCTGACTTATTAGGATTCCCTAGTGGACCCTTTGCTTTTACTACCACACAGGTAGAATTGATGGACATTGAGCTAGATTTCTTTTGGGGAACTTTAACCGGAAACTACCACCCTGAACCAAATAGCATGAACAATGATGAAATCCATAACCCAGCTCTCCGTTACTTCCATAAGATCCTTGCCCACACCTTCTTTGGAAAAGAAGAAAATATTACCGGAGTCTCTAAAGATGAGATATTCATTATGTCATGTTTCACTAATGGACAGCCTGTTAATGGTGTACCTTTCATGATGCAAACCTTCACCCGAATCCAAGAAGAACCTGAATTACCTATATTAGTAGGAGGTCTTGTAACCATGATTGTTGATGCCTTAGGACTTAGATACCAATTGCACAGGTGCAACCGTTTAGGTACCATCCGTCCTATGAATCTTAACTTTTGCTTCAATCGCCATATCATAAGGAATTTAGGACATCCACCTTTCGAGTACTTAATCCGGAATGAGGTAGTAACTCTGTTCACACTGCCAAACAATGCTAGAGTAAGTGTTCACAATAAGGATAACTGGCTTTATGAGTTAACCCCACCTGATTATCCATCTACTCCTGAAACACCTCAGTCTTACAAGATAAAAGATGATATAATGACCGATGTCGAAACTGACCCTGAGACACCTCCTGGTTACCATGACATTGACCACACTGAAGAAGTTATTGAACCCCCTGAAGTGAATCAAGGAGATTATGCTAACAACTTACAGAATATCATGAACACTCTTGAAGCTTACCAAACTGATATAAATTCATTCAAGGATGAAATTAAGAGCATGCGATTGGACATTATAGGTTTTACTGACATAACCTGTGAACAATTCTATCACTTGAACTCCGCAATCGAAGATTTGAAGAAACACTTTTGAAAATGCTATAAGTGATCTAGTTTATTTTTCTCATTGTTTTTGTTTCTAGTTAGATTTACGTTTCGCAAACAAGTTCGTACCGTATTTTCATTAATGTAATTTCATTTCAATTACCATATGCAATGCACTTCTAGTTCCCAAAAATTTTCCATTTTAATCAATTTATATATTTTCATTCTATGTACTGTTATGCTTGAATTTATTCATATTCTATAAAAATCTCTCGTGCAGTGCAAATATACAAGTGCTATATTGAAAATATTTATTATATGATGTTTAAATGTAATAGTGAGTGAGAAGTGAAAAAAATAAATTATTATAAAGTATATGAAGCGTAAGAGATAGTGTTTTTTGGAAATTATTCAACGAAACAAACTCTCACGGTCGTCACGCCCCCCTAACGATCGTGACGTGCTAATTTAGCGTGTCACGACCGTTATCTCCCTGTCACGACCGTGACAACCCTAAATATAGGATTCGTGAGAAACAGAACTGTTTCTTTTCGAAACCTCTTCTTCTTCTTCCTCCATAACTTCCAAAAACCACCCATTTTCTCCACAACTTCCGTAACCTCCCATTACCAAATTAAAACTCATTAACCTCCCCATTATCACCACACCTATCACATTCTCACCTTTCATTATTTATCCGAACCATTATTTCTCTCATTTTATCACTTTTTCACAAAAATCCAAAATCCTCATCTCTCACTATAGTTCTTGCATGCAATGGATGCTATTCAATTCAGAGAGGGTGATGCTGGAGAAACCCAGAGAGAAAGATTTATCTGATTCCAGAACCGCGGTGTGCAACCTACGCGTTATATTGACACTGAATGTTTGAGAGAGCTCGGAATGCTCAACAGTGTCAAGAACCTGCTTAAGAAGGTTAATCTGTGGGTTCTATGCAGTCAGCCTCAGCCCACATTCGAGTTGCTGACACTGGAGTTCCTAAGCTCGTTCTGTTACATCACCGGTACCGGTTCTTAGAGTCAGCTTACCGGCGTTGCTAAATTCAGATTGTTTGGCCGGGAGTTTGAACTTTCGCAAACAAGGATAGCCGAGTTGCTAGGCTTCGCTCACGGGAATGAAGCTCACCTCCGCGTGCCGGATAATTTTAGTGAAACCGCTTTCACTTTATGGCACGACATAACCAATACCCGTGCCTCAGCCTTCCAAAGCCTCAATGCTACACACATCCACAACCCGGCAATCCGATATTTCCACCGAGTCATTTGCAACACCATTTTTGCACGAGAGAGTAACCATAAGCTCAACTCCAAGGAGCTTCTATTCTTGTACTGCACTCTCAATGACGAGCCAATCAACGCTGCCCCGTTCATGCTTTCTCACATCCAGGCCATTGCGCAAAGAGGCTCCACCCCATTTTTCATAGGCGGCATTGTCACCACCCTCGCCATTCAGTTGGGGCTTGGTGACTTGGTCGTAAATCAGCCTTTCAGAGAAGCCGAGTTCCTCACCAAGAGCTATTGCAGGTCCGCTCACTTGATTGCACAGAGAGAGGATGGCAGGTATAGCCCTGTTATCCACGGCACTGTTTATCACCATATCATTCTGCCGTCCCGCGACCGCATCGACCCATCCAGCCGAGCCAACTGGCTCTTTGTTCTACCAGATGCTGCCGGCCACGCCCCTATTCATGATGATCAAGCAGATCCTGAAGCGGATGAGATGCAGGACGCTATGGATGCATCTGAGCCTTTCCAGGACATTCCAGAGACATCTACCCGACAGCCTCCTGTGCAGGATTTCACTCTTGAGGACGTCCTCCGCGCGATTCATCAGCAGAACCAGATGAACGCCGCACTGGAGCGTAGGTAGAAGGAGCAGTATGATGCTTTACTCCGCACTATTGCAACAAACCAGGAAGCTACTAATGAGAAGTTTGGAGAAATTTTCAGCGAGCTAGAGGCCTTACGCATTGACATCACTGCTGTTACCGGTACCGGTTCTGATCCTGAAGCGACTCCTACCAGACGCTCGCGCACCAGAAGCCGCGCACGCGGTCCTCAGCAGCCTTAGTTTTAGTTTTTGCTTATGTTTGTTTTTCATTTTCATAGTTTGTATTGTACTTTTACCGCTCTTATATCACAACATTGAGGACAATGTCTGATATAGTGTGGGAGAGGTACCTTTCATTTTCCGCATTTTCCCTTTTCGCACTTTTTCAATTCCGTTGTATTTCTTTTCGTAAGTTAATGAAACAAGCGATTTTTGTGCTATTTTCTTTAGTTTCAAACTTTCCCCGTTTATTGAGCCATACCGAAAAAATCTTTAATTATTCGCATTACCCGACTTGCCTACGAAAACGTAATTAGGAAGCTGAGAACGATTCAACAAGACCAATACAATCTTGACACCTTTGACTTCCCACTTAAGCGATTCCATTCCGATTATCATTACGAGTACACCTTAAGTTTCAGTTCAAAAAGTAACCCCTAGTAGTTTATACTAGCAGTCAGCACCATCTGAACACAAACCACGTGGGGAGCCGATGAATATAAGCGTTTGATGCCTAATCAATAATGATCCTTCATATCTCGATGCAAATGAAAAGAAATTGCACCAAAGTACACGGTTGCATATAAGAAACGAGAAATATGAGAAGGAGTCCATTGCGGGTTGGTTCAGAGGTACTGGTTCTGAACTTGGTAGGGCGTGCTACGGCTCGATCCCCCACAACCTCCAAATCGGATAATGTATGTAGGGTTACCGCACTCGTGTACCAGACCCCGTGCTTAAAAAGGATCAAAGTCGCTAACCGGCTACTCCACTACGTGTGTGCTAAGGCAAAGGGCTTAATGTGATTGCGCTAGAATGAAACCGGGCGAAATAAGATCGAAAAACTCTAGGTGAAATCGTAAAGAAATTACCGATTGTTTCGATTAACGGGAAGTCGACGACATAGCTTGTTGCTTGTGTCATTAATGTATCGTTAGTGTTCTATCAAAGTACCGGTTTATCCGACAAAACGATTCCTCGTACGGTTTGTTATGTGTATGCGTCGATAAAAACTTGTCCGCCGATTTTCAACCGACTATTTGCTTGAGGACAAGCAAAGGTTTAAGTTTGGGGAAGTTTGATAACGAGAAAATGTATCGATTATATTGCTAAGTTTCATTACCGTTTTATCGCATAATCATCGTTTTAACACCCGATTCCTCGAGTTTTTCTTACCATTTTGCAGGTACATCATATATAGAGCTAAATCATGAATTAAGAGCAAAAGGAACAAAAACAACCATAAAAAGATGAAGAAATGAAGAAACCTGCAAAAACCTGCATATTTTGTTGCACTCACGGTCGTCACCTAGGTGTCACGACCGTGACACCCCAAAAGAAGCAATCACGACCGTGATGACCTTGTCACGACCGTGACACTTAAAATACAAGGGACACGAACGTGAAGACCTTGTCACGACCGTGACAAGGGAAAAAGTAGGTTATTTGACCCAGACTTGGTCATAAGGCTACGTGCATGTGAAGCTGCTACTTTCCAGCTGACCCTGTATCCACGTTCCTATATTCACTCAACTGCACCTACGAGGCCCATGCAACAAATTCAGCCACAAGCCCATTAATTCTCCTATAAATAGCATAATTCAGTTGAACAATTGACAGAGCAATTTTTCTATCAATTTCCTGCGGAAGCTCTGCCGATTTATTTTACAACCCTTTTATTTCAGCATTATTTTCAGTATTCTATTTTCATTGTATCCAAACCAACCTATAACAATTTCCAACATCAGGAAATTGTTATAAAAATTACTTGTTTCTAAACCTTCAGAATTTTATTTTATTTTCGATTTCCGCCAATTACTTCGAGCTTTCCGGTCTGTGGAAGAAGGAGTCTGCCATTTTATTGTTAACCAGGTTTTTATTATTTGCAATTTAATATTTATGTTGTTTATTTATTTTTCTGCCATGAATATTTTGTGTATTGTTTCTCTGCCTCTGTCTGGTTCAACAAAAATGAGTAGCTAATTACCTTAGGGCGGTATGTAGTTAAAACAAACTTAATCGGTAAAAATTAACCATAGGCTAAAAATAATTAATAACTTAACATCCTGGCTAATACTTTTTATTTAAAATCGACCTTTTCGTTACGAGAGTAAGGAAAGAGTATTAGGTTAGGTCAAGACCACGAGAGTGTGAGATTTTAACCAGATAGCTAAAGTTAGGCATTTAAATTAAACACAGCGAGAGCGCTTTAAAATAAATTAGAATTACTAAGTTTCCAAAAATTATCTCTAAACACTTATGGGCTAGCGAGAGCAGGCATAGGGCTTTAGGGGTAAGATCTGAGATAAGACCACGAGAGTGTGAGTTGAGGGTATTTAAACTGGTAACCTCTACAGAATAGTTTAAGTGAACACCTTTATAAGCCTAGGTTAGATTGACCCGCCTAAGTTAGTATAATTACATACCGACCGCCTTAGTATTATTTTATTAAAACTTAAATTTAATTCCGCCTTTAATCTTTAAAAACAACAAAAAATCGTGACAACCCTCCATCTTAGCTAAACTAGAAGTTCATCTAGCACTAAGTAACCATAGAGTCCCTGTGGATCGATAATCTTAAATATTACTTCGATAGGCTGTGCACTTGCAGTTAAGATACCGCTAGACACATAATTAGACACGTCTTTAGCCCATCAACGTATCAAAGCGACAACACCGACTCAAATCTACTAAGGTACTCAACTCTACTCTGGATTACCTGCACGTTACCAACAGAGGGTGACATTCAAACAGAAGGGGTGAGATATCTAATAATATAATCAAGAATATGATAAATAACATATTAAATTTGATTACATATATCACCAATTCACAATACAACAACAACAACAACTTAAACAACACGAGATACAACACAACAATATACTATACGACTTAGAAATGCAATTTAGACAATGTGATGCATATGTTACCAATGAAGCAGGACTCCCAACTTATAATCTTTCCAATTAATAGAGGCAACAAGGCATAAGCCTTCAACATTATTTTTGCCAATCCATGCCAACTTACTGAGCATCAGCTCCAACTTAAATAATGATATGTTATACAATGCGACTCAAATATCAACATAACAACAAATCGATGTTGGCACGAGGCCTACAAGTTATCAACAACAACAACTCAATGTTGGCTCAAGGCCTACAACTTCAACAACAACAACTATAACAACATAGCAACAAAATAACATTCAACTTTTTCTGAAGGCCTGCAACTCATAATCTTGCCATTTATAAGGCACTGCACATAAAATAACTAGCAACTATACAACTTATAACAAAGCAACAGAACACAAGAACAACCCAACTTACCACATTCCGATTCGTACAAGTCTTGACTAAAACCAATTAATTAAACTATTCTCTACACTCTGTTATCATTACTTACGACCTAGCTTGTTAACCTACCTTTATCAAATTCCTTACAACACTGTCATTAACCAATTTATCAATCCTGCTACCAAATACTACTGCACTGACACTTAATTATTCTTCTGTTAACTCCCCACAATACTACTATTTAAACTAGTTACAAGGTCCTAATTCAATTAATTAAATCCTGGTACTTAGTTACTTAATTTATTGATGTTTCTGAGCTAAAACTAATGCATCAGTAAGACTACACGGCAGAAAACACAGGTGCCATGAAGCAGAACTAATTCTGCAACATAACCCATGTGACCATCGTCACATTGTGACCGTGAGGGTCGTTAGGCCAAGGGGACGGTCGTCCCACAGTCCAAAACCCGTGTTCTCTCTGTTTCTCTCATTCCTCATTCGTCTCTGTATTTCCTTATCATTTTCCTCTTCTACCACTCAACCAATCAACCAACACATAATTCAACAACAACACAACAATTCATAATTTTCTTAATCATCTAAAAACAACTTATTTCACAGAAATAACTTATTCGACAAAACAACTTATTCACCCACACAAAACAACAATTGACAACAACAAGACAACAAATTCATATACAAACCACACTACCTTATTAATTCAACAACTTAATTTAATTCCCTTATTCAACCAAACGGCTTATTCAACCAAACAACTTATTTAACCAAACAACTTTATTCAACCAAAGCATACAACAATTGACAGCAATAATTCATATACCCAATCCCACATGTATTTATCATATAATCCCGATTATAAGGTTAGAACCCCACTCTTACCTTTGGATTGAAGGCGAATCTAACACTTTTCGATCGGAACCCTAGCTTTTCCTTCTCCTAAGCACTTTACGTAACCACCTTCTCTCAACTTTTTATTTTCCCTTCTTTCACTGATAACCTTTATTTTCCCTAATTCTAACTACTTATGGTTTTATTTAATTAATCTTAAAACTTCCATTGTGCCTAAACAACATACCCCCACAATTATTACTCCTACTCACCAATAGACCCACTTATCAAGAATATCACAATTTTACTATTTTATTTCCACAACTTAATCAACTTAACTCCAATGTAACTAACCACAACTCAACTTAAATCAACTTAATCAACTTAATTTAATCCAACTAACAACAACATAACTTAAATCATCTTAATCGGCTTAATCAACTTAATTTAATTAATTCAACTAAAACCAACTTAGCAACTCAACATGAATCAACACCAAATATACGATAATATCTAATTAAATAATTAATCAAATAAATAGAGCGTTACACATATAGACTTGAGTTGTGAGTTCGGTTCAGAGAGGAGACAGTGACGATCATTGGCAGAGTTGAGGAGTCAAACATTATATACATATATGCATTGAGTTTGAGTTAAATGTTGATATGGGTTGATGTGAATGAGTAATTAATTGTATGAGTTAATTGGAGTGTTTTGTATGAGTTTATGTCATCGATGATTGTTGTATGCATACATTACCTATTGATGATTCCTTTGTGAACACATTATCTGTTGATGATTGTTGTTGTTGTTGTTGTTATTTTTGTTTTTGTTTTTGTTGTTGTTATTATTGTTGTTGTTTGTTTAGGCTACCCTTCTCGGTCTTTTACACCTCTAACATATTTAAGTTTATTTTCACCCATTTGCTTTATGTTGTCCACCATGGACATCTTGCATATAATCAAGAGTAGAGTTTGGTTGTGAGTGGAAGATAACTTCTTGGAGCTCATCTTCATTTATTTTATCTTTATCGTTTTAATCGATTAAATGTTATGATCTTTAACATCAGAAACAAGGTTTTTTTTTATTATGCGTTGATTTAATGTTGAATTATACAGTTTAAAATCTAATACTTTATTTGTTAAATTTGATTTTGAAGTTTTTATTATGTTAATTCTGTTGTATGTTGTTAAATGTTTTCAAAAGTTTATGGATGGTTATCGTAGTGACACCTTAAATCGTTGGTTAAATCTCTTTATATAAGTTTCTGGATTTAGGGTGTTACACTGACCATGAGAGGTAGAGACTGAAATCATTGTCCAGGGTTACCAGAATGATAAATTTCACATTGTTGATGGCGAAGGCCGAGTGAATATTTGGTGATGGTGGCATGGGGACAAATGAGTTGATTAAGGGTGAGGGGATTGATTCAGTCGTTGTGGATATAAGTATTGATGTAGCCATGGATGGAGGTTAATATCAAAAGTATAGAAAAACAAGAGTTTTGGTGGCGTGCGTCTAGAAGTTGTAAGAGAGGATCTAAAACCTAACTGATACCATATAAGAAGATAATTGAATGTCTTTCAATGATAATCTGAGTGCGTTATATACATCAATTTGTTATTATTCTCTTAATCACTAATGAATACAAGTATGAATGATTAATGACTACAAATGAATGGTTATTCTATCAGTGCCAATCGATTTGCAAGTCATACATTAACTTAAAAATCATTTCATTTTTAAGCCAACCTCTAACTTATAAATAGAGGTCCCTTCCCTCATTTAAAATAATCCAGAATCATGTTTAATTTCACAATTCTCACTCTCCCTATCTAAACTTTTCTTTTATTTACTTTCTTTCACTAAGAATTTAGCCGAAATGCTTTTCGAAAAAGTCTTTTTGCGAGTGAGGAAGTTGTAATTATGGAAGGTAGATTTGTAAGTTCACTAAGGAACTTTAATTTACACTTTGGTTGAACATTTTGTCCTATTAGGGTTGTTTGTTTGGGTTCGAAGCTAAACCCGTAAAAAGCTTTAATTTGGGGATTGCGTGATCAAGTCATTGCTTAAGTTCGAAAGTCCAGTCTGTGATAAAAGCTTTCATATGTTCTTTGTTAACCCATGGTAAAACCAAGATTAAGTTAAAGCTTAACCAATGATAAAAGCTTATTTTAGTTTGAGATCAACCTGGTGGTAAAATATGACAGGTTATTGGTTAATTTGATATAAAACCAAGGGTTAGATTCGAGAGCTCATCCCGATGTTAAAAGTTCTCAAGGTTTGTTTAGAAGCTTGAATCGATTCAAGATTCTTGTGGAAAGAGGATTGTCTGTTTCGATCCGCCGTTTGGAAGGTAGACTCACCACTTCACTTCATAATTTGTTGTTAGTTGGAAGTTAGCTATACATTTCATTTTTCCTTATATAAGGGTGTTCAAGAGTTTAACCTACTAAAAACTCTTAAGTTTATTTGATATTCTTAGGAAGAGGAGTAACTTTTTTTCTTTGTTTAACTGAAGCTCTATAATTTTTGATGTCTTATTTCTTCTCTTAAACTTTTAATTCTCCGCACTTTACATTCCAAATTTTAATTTTCCGCAATTAAATCTTAAAACAATTTTCAAAATGTTTTCTAACTCTGATTTTAATTTTAAAAAATTTTCAAATCCTAACTTTCATGAAACCCACAATTCAATCCTCTTCTAAGTGTTAAGTTACATGCCCAACATATTTAGGGCAACTAAAAAAACTCGACTATTTTACTTGAAAATTTCTAAAATCCAATTTAAAAATTTGATTGACTTGATCATAAAAGTCTTTACAATACATGGCTCATCATCAAAGCTATCATTGTTCTAATCCGTATTATCGTCTCTTTTAGATTATCAATTTAGGTAAATTTCAATAACCAATCAAAACTATTTATGTTTTAATGATTCAATCGTAGCTATGACATGGTCAAAATGGTGATAAACAAACGTATCAAGTAACTTGATCATAGGATTCAAATAGTACAATTGCTAGCTCTAATAGAACACAATGTAGGCCATATTGCATATGACAGTAACCGTGACTGACACAACCTTTAATTACCACTCACGTGCAAAACAGAATGGACCACCACTTCCACACGTGCACGTGGTATACTGCAAGAATATTTGTAAACTAGGACACACAAAACTCTCGTGTGCTTTGCTGATTTTCACAAACACAACAGAAATTCCATTTATGTAAATTTTTGGGTACGCCTTTTCCACTTCTCTCAGAGTTTATACACATTTTTGGTCTTGCTGTCACATTCAAAATCTTCACTTTATCAGAGATAAATCATGCAGATTGTACATTCATTAATTGCTTCTATTATTAATGACTCATTAGTTAATGATTAGCATGTTTTAAATAGCATCTACTGAGAAGGCTTATGCAATTACAGTTGATACATGATTTTACAATTACAATCGATACAAATGTTACAATACATTTTTCTTATAAATATGTATTATGATAATATTGTGCTCATCGCGTTGAACTAATCATAATTTCTTTTTTAACATAAAATTTGTGAAAATATCAGTATTTTTCGATTCCTCGTTATGTTGACCTAATCACAATTCTTTTTCCAACATAAAATTTGAGAAAATATCAGCATTTTCTGATTCTGCATTGAACTAATCACAATTTCTTTTCCAACATAAAATTTGTGAAAATATCAGCATTTTCCGATTCCTCGTTGCATTGAACTAATCACAATATCTTTTTCAATATAAAATTTGTGAAAATATCGGCATTTTTCGATTCCTCGTCATGTTGACCTAATTACAATTCTTTTTCCAACATAAAATTTGAGAAAATATCAACATTTTTCGATTCCTTATCGCATTGAATTAATCACAGTTTCTTTTCCAACATAAAATTTGTGAAAATATCAACATTTTCCGATTTCTCGTCGCGTTGACCTCATCACAATTTCTTTTCCAACTTAAAATTTGTGACAATATCAGTATTTTTCGATTTGGTTTTGTCAGTTTTTCGTGTCAACCGTCGGGTTTATTAAAAACTGAATAGGAGGGACCCTTTCAAGCATTTTTTATTAAATTATTTCATTGACTATAAATTTGGTGAATTGTTTATGAAAAACATAAATTCATATATACTTTTCACAAATTGTACCTTGTTTTCTTGAAGGATATTGGTCTCAAACAAAACCAAATTTTGTTCATCATTCAGAATCAAACATGAAAAAGCAACACACATTTTATCCAACCACATCAACATCTTCTAAGCTAGGAGTTGGCAAAGATTCACAAGCGATATCAAAAGCGAAGCCGAAAATCCGAATAATTCATATATATGCTCCAGAAATCATAAAAACGGATGCTGCAAATTTCAGAGAGCTTGTTCAAAGACTCACAGGAAAGCCAGAAGATCATAAAAAGAGAGGTGCAAGAAGCAAATCCAAAACTGCACCACCTCAAACCAAAGATTCAATGATTGTGCAAGAAGATGAAAAAGATTTTCTTAGTCTGCAAAATGGGATGATAAGTGTAAAGAATGAAACTGAAGAGGAAGAAATATGGAGAAGATCAAAGTCAAATGAAAAATTCAATGGTTTCTTAGATGGTTTTTCAGAATATGATGGTTTTATGGAAGAGTTAAGTACTACTATGCCTCTACTTAATTAAAATTAAGATCTTATTTTGATGTTTTGTTGTTATTTTTCTTGCTAATTGATGTGTGGATATTAATTACAAATATTAATCATAGAATTTTTTTTATGGTTATTGAAGATTGACAATTAATTATATATGAATGTGTAGTGATTTGAAATGAGCATTTATGAACATTTGTTGATTTGGTACTTTGGTCTGTCTATAATTGTTACTAGTATAGTTATGCATTTCTTTTTCTTATTGATGATTGCAAAATTTAGTACAATTAATAGTCTACAAAAAATATCACATGGAGTACTAGCCATCAATTGAAAATTTTGTACAATTAAGATTCAAGAAATCAATTAACAACATTGTGTTTTGAAAGCAAAATGTACTTTGAAATCACATTCTAGTATTGTGTATGAGATTATCTACAATTATTTCTAATCATTTTCTTAAAAAATTTACATTCAACGATTTTATATTAAAGATCCGGAAGTTAAAAATATGTTAATTATCCGATCAAATTTTCATATTTGACTATTTTATATAAAACGAAAGATTATTTAAAACGCGATCAAAATGATTATGTTATTTAATTACTTCCATAGGGAAGCTATATACAATTTAATTTCAACTAGTTATCTAAATGTTATTTTGAAATAAATGGGATACCACTATAGTGGCTTTTTTATTTATTGATATAACTTAATGTAATGTCATGGTTTGGCTTGTATAGTTTACTTTTGTTTTACTCAAGATTATGACAACAATTGACTTTGGATGGCAAAAAGTCAGCTCCTAATACAAATCAATACAAATCTGAAGGGGTAAACCACATATCATAACACTCTTAAGTAGTCTATATTAAATATCAAAAGTCTTCTATTTATATTTATATAGTAATAATAAAAGTCTTTTCTCACATAGTCGGCAACATAAATTACCATTTTTTTGAAGAGAATATTTTGAAGAATTATGCCTATCTTTTAACGTGGGTTTGATCTTAAAAAAAATTATTAAAAAAAAATGATAATATATATTAATATATCTTCTTAGATTTTTATTTATTTTTTAAATATTAAACATGCATTAAAATATAGTTGTAGTTCTTCAAAATCTTATCCTTCAAAAAAAAAAAACAACTCCCAAATAAATCAGCAAATAAACCATAAGAGACTAATTTACCAAGTTCCATGGACTTTATTGAAATCACTAATTTTCTGGTTGGGGAGCAATTTAATTTTGTCCCTGTTTCGGCTAATCAGGGTGTTTGCTATGACACTAATTTGGATGAGTCAAATATTATACGTAGTAATATGAGACAATGGGAGAATGTAGAAAGTGAGGTTGGATCCAGGATTTTGAAAAATATTTCGAAGCTTGGAGTGGTATCGATTGATATATTGGTGGATTACAAGAGTAAAATTGACTGTTTAGAGAAAGTGGCTAGGAATAAAAAGGAGGAAAGGAAGGCGAATTTGTTATTATGGAAATGATTATTGGATCTTTAAATATTTGGGGGTGGTAAGGTGGTTAAAAGGAAGAGGATTAGCCATATCATCAAAAAGGGTAATGCAGATTTTTTTGATTCAAGAAACCAAATTGTCTACTGGTCGCGACTTTCTGAGTCTAACGGTTACTAACTGCAAGTGCGCAGTCTATCGATGTAATACCCATATACAAAAGACATACATAAAGCATATTTTTCATATATAATATTAATAATTTGGTACTGAAATACAAATAAGTTCTTAGCAACACATTGTATAAGTATAGCCACTGCAACATAAGGTACTAAACAAGGCTATAAAATAGTACAAGATGTTCAACTACAAAAAGATCTAAGAACTAGATCCGAAGATCTCAAAAATCCACAGCGGAAGACTAAGCCATCAACTAGTAAGGATAATCAAGTCGCTTTATCCTTACCCTTAACGGAACCTGAAGTACCTGAAATAACAACATCAACATGGGGTGATATAAAATATCTCAGTGGGTTCCCTATCTTAGAGCTCTCTTGACTCTAAGGTTCAAGCATAACAATTCTACGAGTACAAAGGTTCCTCTCAAAGATAACTAAGTCGAAACGAAACAACCCAACAATACATCGTACAAGACTTTCCGTGGGACTTAGTGAAACACCCACCTCAAGTATGAACCACTAGAATTCTCATGGGACTCAATGAAATACTCATCTCAAGTTATCACTCGCTTCCCGTGAGACTCAATGTAATACCCACCTCAAGCTAACTCTCGCTTCCCGTGGGACTCAATGTAATACCCACCTCAAGCTAACTCTCGCTTCCCGTTGGACTCAATGTAATACCCACCTCAAGCTAACTCTCGCTTCCCGTGGGACTCAATGTAATACCCACCTCAAGCTAACTCTCGCTTCCCGTTGGACTCAATGTAATACCCACCTCAAGCTAACTCTCACTTCCCGTGGGACTCAATGTAATACCCACCTCAAGCTAACTCTCGCTTCCCATGGGACTCAATACCCACCTCAAGCTAACAAAGGGGAACACAATCAAGCGCGATCCTCAATTCTTATTAGTCTATGAACTCCTAGGTGTTTCACAAGTCTCACCAATTCCTTATCTTTAACTCACAATTCCATAATTATGTTTCGTTACCTTTTAATCGAATAGTTGCATAAAAGTCGGGTGGAACCAACATTTCTTGATATCAAAATATAGATTTCATCATTAGCTTCGAAACGATACGTGGAACGCTAAAAACGGATACCCAGATCATAAGTTACGAATTAAAAACCAAGGCTGGAACCTACAGGTCTCGCTGAGCGAGCTCCTTCTCGCTGAGCGAAAATCGCCCTGGAACTTTCGCTGAGCGAGCTACACCAGTTCAGGAAGTTCCAGCCTTACGGGAAAACACTTTTTCCACACCCAAACACTCCCAAACATCAACCAATGCAATAAGACATAATCAAACGTATCCATTATCATCATATGAGTATTTTAGGTAGGTTTTAATCGAGTTTTAACCGTTAAACTTTCGATTTTTCTTAGATTTTCCAATTAAGCCTTAACCACAAACATCTCTAAACTCAACCAAAATCAAAGATAAAAGTTTCTAACTAAGAACCCACCTCGAGAGATGAAGATTGGCGGAAATATTGAGTTGATTCGACGGACAGATGACCGGGAATGAGGAATTGGAGCTTTAAGGCTTTTCTCTCTTCTTTTTTCTTCTCTTCTCCTTCTTTTCTTCTTTCTTACCAACTTTCTCTTCCTCTCATAATCTATATATATATATATATATATATATATATATATATATATATATATATATATATATATATATATATATATATATATATATATATATATATATATATATATATATATATATATATATATATATATATATATATATATATATATATATATATATATATATATATATAAGCTTATATTTTTACCAATATGTCAAAATTAGAGAGTATCCGAAAATGTCTCTTAATCCGATATTTTATAAAACCTCTGAGTCAGCTAATATCAATTATTAAAATAATATCCTGTTGATTACTCTATTCGGTTCCATTAAAATTTCTTAGAGTATTCCGGAATAATATTATTACCAATTAATATTGTCCAGAGCTTTAAATAAAATACGGGGTATTACATCCTCCCCCCTTAAATAAAATTCGTCCACGAATTTAAAGGATTACCTGAACAGGTGAGGATATGATTCTCGCATTTCTGATTCCAACTCCCACGTAGCATCGCCCGGATGCGTCTCATCCCATTGCACCTTAACAAGCGATATCTCTTTATTTCTCAACACTTTGGTTTCTCTTCCAACAATACGGCTCGGTTGGGGCTCGAAGGTCAAATCCGCTTCTATCTCGATAGAATCCGGCAGAATAGGCTGAAGAGGATCAGGAACGAACCTACGAAGTTGAGATACATGAAAAACATCATGCATTTCAGATAGAGATGGCGGCAAGGCTAAACGGTAATCAACTTCACCAATATTTTCTAGAATCTAATATGGTCCTACGTATCTCAGACTTAACTTACGCGACTTAAACGGTCCTTTCAATCTTAATCTCGGAGTGACTTTCAAGTACACATGATCGCCTTCATTGAATTCCAGGGGTCTCCTTCGATTGTCAGCATAGCTCTTCTAATGATCTTGGGCTTGCTTAATCTTTTCTCGGATCATACAAATCTTTTCCGTAGTCTCTTGAATAATTCCCGATCCTAAGATCATATCTTCACCCACTTCCGACCAACACAACGGTGTTCTACACCTTCTTCCGTACAAAGCCTCTTACGGAGCCATACCGATGCTTGCATGGTAACTATTGTTGTACGAAATTCGATCAACGGCAAAAGTTATTTCCAATTTCCTCTACTCTCTAAAACACATGCTCTCAACATATCATCCATCGTTTGAATCGTACGTTCCATCTGACCATCCGTTTGAGGATGATTAGAAGTACTCAAACGCAGATTCGTACCCATGGCTTGTTAGAACACCTTTCAAAATCTCGAAGTGAACTTCGGATCTCTATCTGATACAATACTGGACGGGACACCGTGTAATCTCATAATTTCAGCAATAAACAACCTTGCAAGCTGACTTGTCTTATATGTAGTCTTCACGACTAAGAAATGCGCAGATTTCGTTAGTCGGTCCATAATCACTCAAACAGAGTCATAGCCACCCTGAGTACTCGGTAAACCTATTGCAAAGTCCATAGAGATACTATCTCATTTCCAAATTGGGATGTCCAAAGGTTGTAACAATCTACCTGTCCTTTGGTGCTCAATCTTCACTTGCTGACACACCGCACATTCTGACACAAATACTGCAATGTCCTTTTTCATCCCGGACCACCAATACTCCCTCTTCAAATCTTGATACATCTTCGAAGAACCAGGATGTATCGTAAAAGAATCTTTATGTGCTTCTTCCAGAATCCTTCTCTTTAACACATCATCATCCGGAATGCAAATTCTTTGATTAAATAGGATGATCCCATCTAATGCTCTCACGAAACCCGGTTGGAGTAACAGCCCTTGCAACTTCTCATCCAAAACTTGCACTTGTTGAATATCATTCCTCAAGGTAGAATTAATATTCAAGTTTCCCATGATTACACCATTCGGAGTCCAAACAAACTGAAGATTAAGATCCCGAAACTTTTCTAACAATGCATACTCCAATACCATCAATTCGGCACTATGAATCACTTTTCTAGTTAAGGCATCTGCCACTTTGTTCGCTTTTCCGGGGTGATACTTCAACTCAAGATCATAATCCTTCAAATACTCCATCCATCTCCTCTGTCTCATATTCAATTCCTTCTGATCAAAGAGGTACTTCAAACTCTTATGATCACTAAACATCTCAAAACACACACCATACAAATAGTGCCGCCACACTTTCAAGGTAAACACCACGGCCGCTAATTCCAAATCATGCGTAGGATAATTCTTCTCATGAAATCTCAACTGTCTGGAAGCATAAGCCACCACCTGACCTTCTTGCATGAGAACACCTCCTAAACCCATCTTTGAAGCATCGCAAAACACTTCATAAGATTTGTTAGGATCGGGAATAATCAAGACCAGAGCAGTTGTCAATTTCTCCTTCAACCACACAAAACTTTGCTCACAATTGGAATCTCATTCATAAGCGAAGTCCTTCCTAGTGAGCTTAGTTAACGGTAATGCCATCTGAGAAAAACCTTTAATAAACCTTCTGTAGTAACCTGCCAAACCTAGGAAGCTTCTCACTTCGGTAACATTCTTCGGTCTCTCCCAATTAATTACAGCTTCTATCTTGGACGGGTCTACAGCTACACCTCCCTGGGATATAACATGTCCAAGGAACTTGACTTCTGACATCCAGAACTCACACTTACTAAATTTAGCAAAAAGTTGCTTTTCCTACAGTATCGATAGGACAATCCTTAGATGTTCTCCGTGCTCTTGAGGAGTACGAGAATAGACAAGAATGTCATCGATAAAGATCACCACAAATTTATCCAAATAACTCTGAAATATCTGATTCATGTAATCCAGAAAAACAGCTGGAGCATTCGTCACACCGAAAGGCATCACTAAGAATTCGTAATGACTGTAACGGGTTCTGAACGCAGTCTTCGGAACATCAGAACTCTTCACACGAATCTGGTGATAACCTGATCTCAGATCAATCTTCGAGAACACGCAGGCTCCTTTCAATTGATCTAGAAGGTCGTCTATTCTTGGTAAGGGGTGTTTATTCTTGATTGTAGCCTTGTTCAACTTTCGATAATCGATGCACAGCCTCATACCACCATCCTTTTTCTTTACCAACAACACTGGAGCTCCCCACGGTGAGACACTAGGTCTTAAAAAATGCTTTGCCATCAAATCCTCCAATTGATCCTTCAACTCCTTCAACTCGAGCGGAGCCATCCGATAAGGGGAAACGGATATAGGAGTCGTTCCCGGTATCTGGTCGACTGAGAACTCAACTTCCCTCACCGGAGGTAAGTGTAACACGGTGGGAGAACTGACTTTAGTTAAATGTTGCGGATAGCAAGAGTCGCCACCGACTTTTATTTTATCCAAAGGAAAGGCATAAAAGAACAGGAAAGACCTTTTAAAAGATTTTTGGGTCCGGGGGGTAGGTTATGTAAAGGGAAGGTGTTAGCACCCTTTACATCCATGGTTATCCATGGGCTCTTAGTTACTTAGCTCACTTTAAAATGTTTTTGAAAAATGTGAAGTGTGTGAATAGAAATTTTCATAAGAGTTTGATAATGATCCATGTACGGATGCGTAAAAAACTTGTGTTTGAAAATTGTTTGAAATTGTGAAGTGTTTGAAAAGTTTTTGAATAGTGAGCAAGTAACTATGAGAAACCTACCCTAAAGTTTAAGTCTTTCTGTTCTTGAATCCTTTAAATGGTAAGACTATCCCTATTATTAAGGAATAGGTTGTCATTACCTTGGATGTGAGGGACATGTAAGGGACATCTGTTATTGAGGCAACTGTGGGGTGTATTAAGCAATTTTGGAGGGGCTGTCATCTTTATTTGAAAGGGACAAGATCATTACGAAGGCAACATTCGAAAGGGACTTGATCTTTTATTGTTAAGGGACTAGATGACTTTATTTTGAGGGGCTTTTGCTTTATACACCCTACTTGACCTTTTGATTAGGCAACAATGAGAGGTAACCCTAGAAAGTGAGATGGCGATCAAAGATCGACTTACGTGTGTGAGTGTACAATTTAATATTTATCTTTTGAATTAAGTGATCTAAGTTAATTTTAAATAACATACATGTTTACACTCCCTATTTTTACTAACCATAGCATAAAATAAATATTTAAACATTTAAAAAAATATTACATCCAGGAGCAATTACATAATAATAATAAAAGCAATTTAAATAAATAAGCAAAAATAAAATAATAAGCAAAATAAATAAGCAATTATAATTGGGTTAGTAATAATAATAATAATAACAATTTAAAAAATAAATGGGGTTAGTAATAATCATATAAACATAATTAATAATAACAAGCAAAAATATTAAAATAATTAAAAGATCAAATTTTTATATGAACAATTATTTAAGATTAATAAGAAAAATATAAACAATTGTATTAATTATAAAGTTTTAAGTTATTTGTAAATTATATAGAAAAATAAGTTAATGATAAACATATTATAGAAATAAATATAATTACAAAATTAATTTAACAATTTTTTTAATTATTCCTAAGCATATATGCAAAATTAAAATATAAACAATTTAGGTCATATTTAAAAAATAGGATTAATTATGATTATATTTACCAAATTTAATTATATTAAATAAAATATATACATGATTAAAAAATGTGATCATACAATTATATTTACAAATTTAAAGATTATAATAAAATTTTATTCACTAATTAAAATATAAGCAAGAATTACAATTAGGGTTTTTTAGGAATTATTATGATTAAATTAGGGTTTGTAGAAAAATATATTTTTTAGGGTTTATAAAAAAATAAATTGAGTTTTATTTACAAAATATCAAATATTAATCTAATTATTATATACATATTTTTTTAATTTTTAATATATGATAATAAACTAGGTTTAGAATTAAAATAATTTACAAAATATTTACATGTTATTTTTTCTAGAGTTATTTAATTATATTTAATTAATATTAATATAACAAACAAATTAAATGAAACAAAAAAAAATTGGAACTTACCTGGCTGGGAATTGAACCCAGGACACCATGCTTGCCAATTCCCAGGCCTACAACATATACCACCAGGCCAGCGCGCGCGCAGGTGAAAGAAGAGTGAGTCAAATTGGTTTTGTTCCTTAAACCTGAAAATCAGAAAGAAAAAAAGAAGAAAGAAAAGCAAAAGGCCTGGGGGAATCGAACCCAGGACCTTACAAGCAAACACACAAGTACGTTACCATTCCAGCTGGGTGAGCGAACCTGATACATAATTCACAACCACTAATAATATATTAAGTCTTATGATTACATAGAAAAATAGGAAAAAAATTGCTGCGCCCAAGAATCGAACCAAGGCCTTAAACAATCCATACGCACAATCCTTACCACCGGGCTATCCTGCACTTGTTGAAACAAAACCACAAACAATTCTAAAAATATTAACTCAAATTTTGAATATTTCAGATGGCGCCAATGGACCATCTTCTTCCCCAGATTACCTACGATTTTTCTTTCACCTTTTCCTGCGAAATTACTTACAAACAGAATTGGCAGATAAACCTATATTTCATGAATCACGCATAAACCATCACCATCTTTAAAATTGATAACATATTTGCATTGCCCAAGGTTTGTACGGCTTAGCCATGCTCTTAGTATGTTCATTAATGGTGTAAAACGCAAAACCCCATTCTTGAGGTTGAAACCCTAACAATGGTAACTTTTGATCCCGACCATGAAACTTCAATCCAAACACATAAAAACAATCCACACACATTAACAAACAAATATCAATAGTTAAAAGCAGTTTATATATCATGAATTAAAGGAATCGAAAATTTAAAAACTCAAGCCAATGTTGATTCGGTTTGAGTGATTCATGATGTTTTGAATGCAAATGATGGTCAAGAACGATTCAAGGATGTCCAATAAACATGTTTACACCTTCAAAACTCCTTGGAATGACCTGTATGTAAGAATCCGAATTTGAGATTTTGAGAGGTTTTTGAAATTGTGAAACTTACACTTGGGGCTGGAAAATCCGTCGCTTGTGATTAGGGTTACATTGTATACTTATAGAGCAATGCATTAGGTCAGAAAAATTGGATATTTGTGTGGAAGATTTGATCTAAAAAGATTCAAAAATATTAGGCCTTAAAAATCAAATATCCTTGTATGAACACTTGCTATTTTAGGCCAATCATCATGATCTTCTTTCCACTTCAATTCCAATCATCTTAATGAATTTCTAGAAGCTCAATCATATTTAAATCTTTGAGTTTTATATTTTATTTTAATTTAAAATGATTTTTAATGAATTAAATCAAAATAAATAAAAATAAAATGATAAAAAATCTGATTTTTGTTGACTTGGGTCGTGCATGAGGTTATAGTATGGATTGGGTCATCATATGGCAAGCCCATTTGGAAGAAATTGGTTTTAGACCTCCATTTTCTTCATAAACCAACCAAAAATTTCCCAACTTTGCAAGGGCACATATTCTTCAATTTTAATGGTATGAGGGTGTTCTTGGACATTTTGGAAAGCTTGAAGAGTCCTCTAACCAACCCCACTGGTTTCATGTCCATATCATTCACCAATCTCAAGTTATTCCCTTTTGAAGTTGTTGACTTTTTGTTGACTTTCAAAAGGACCTATAATGTCTTAGCTCATACCTTTCAAATGAAGCATTTTTAGGCTTGGCTTGTGAGACACAAAGTTGTAGAGAATTCAATTTCCTTCAAAATGATATTTGGATGGAGACTTGGTGATGAAGCATGTGAAAGTTATGGCTGGTCAAAGTTCAGTTGACTTTTACTAAGGAAACCCTAATTTAGAAACTCCTGATTCTTGATGATCTGAAATCTCCTTGATGAATCATGATAAACCCTTGATAAAATGATGAATTTTACCTCATATACTTGATGTTGGCAAAAAATCATGAAGTTTGACTTTAGTTTGACCACAGTTGACCTCAGTTTGACTTTTTAACTGCTTTGACTGATTTTGACTTATCTGATCATCTGACTGAGCAAACTTTTGAGAAAAGTCTTGAAACTTGTCATGAGGGTTCTTACACACATATAAGATGTTATGAAGCTCACTTGAAGTCTTGGAAATTCATTTAGCCTGATTAAAGTCAAAACCCTAGTTTTGGATGCACTGCTTAGGAGGTGCATTGTCTGAGGGAATTGTCAACTCTTCTGACTATTTGTGAACTTTGTGAACCTTGTGAACCATCATAAAATGTCTTGTGAACCTCATGGGAGGTCTTGTGAACCTTGTGAACCTTGTGAACCTCATAAAGTGACTTGTAGACTTCATGAACCTCATGAAAGGTCTTGTAAGTATTGTGAATCCTGTGAACCTTGTGAACCTCATAAAGTATCTTGTAAACTTCACGAACCTCATGAAAGGTCTTGTAAGTATTGTGAATCCTGTGAACCTTGTGAACCTCATAAAGTATCTTGTAAACTTCATGAACCTCATGAAAGGTCTTGTAAGTATTGTGAATCTTGTGAACCTTGTGAACCTTCTTAGCACACAACGTCTTGTATTGTGAGGGCAAATTTTGGGGTGCAACAGCTGCCCCTGTTCAATTTTATGAAACCTGAGGGGTTAGATTGGTATATTTTCCAGTCGTGACCTGGAAGGTTGAAGGGGATTGAACACAAAAACCCAAAAATTTGCACTCACCAGTGCGTAGAGTGATACTGATGTTTGGTTGTGTATGCTTGAGTGGGCTTAAAGATGCCACTTGGAGAAAAGTTCTTCACATACATTTCTTGGAGGATAAAGCAGTCCAAAATATGAAGATATAATGATAGCTTTCAAGAGGATAAAGCAATCCTGAGGTAGTAATATGCTTTCAGGAGGATAAAGCAGTCCTGAGGTAATAATATGCTTTCAGGAGGATAAAGCAGTCCTGAGGTAATAATATGCTTTCAGGAGGATAAAGCAGTCAATCCTGAGGTAGTAATATGCTTTCAGGAGGATAAAGCATTCCTGAGGTAGTGATATGCTTTCAGGAGGATAAAGCAGTCCTGAGGTAATAATATGCTTTCAGGAGGATAAAGCATTCCTGAGGTAGTGATATGCTTTCAGGAGGATAAAGCAGTCCTGAGGTAATAATATGCTTTCAGGAGGATAAAGCAGTCTTGAGGTAGTAATATTCTTTCAGGAGGATAAAGCATTCCTGAGGTAGTGATATGCTTTCAGGAGGATAAAGCAGTCCTGAGGTAATAATATGCTTTCAGGAGGATAAAGCAGTCCTGAGGTAGTAATATGCTTTCAGGAGGATAAAGCATTCCTGAGGTAGTGATATGCTTTTAGGAGGATAAAGCAGTCCTGAGGTAATAATATGCTTTCAGGAGGATAAACCAGTCCTGAGGGAATGAAGCTTTCAGGAGGATAAAGCAGTCCTGAGGTAATAATATGCTTTCAGGAGGATAAAGCAGTCCTGAGGTAGTGATAAGCTTTCAGGAGGATAAAGCAGTCCTGAGGGAATGATAAGCTTTCAGGAGGATGAAGCAGTCCTGAAGGAATAATATGCTTTCAGGAGGATAAAGCAGTCCTAAGGGAATGAAGCTTTCAGGAGGATAAAGCAGTCCTGAGGTAATGATAAGCTTTCAGGAGGATAAAGCAGTCCTGAGGGAATGATAAGCTTTCAGGAGGATGAAGCAGTCCTGAGGGAATAATATGCTTTCAGGAGGATAAAGCAGTCCTGAGGGAATGAAGCTTTCAGGAGGATAAAGTAGTCCTGAGGTAATAATATGCTTTCAGGAGGATAAAGCAGTCCTGAGGTAATAACAGGCTTTCAGGAGGATAAAGCAGTCCTGAGGTAATAATAATATGCTTTCAGGAGGATAAAGCAGTCCTGAGGTGATGATAATATGCTTTCAGGAGGATAAAGCAGTCCTGAGGTAGTGATATGCTTTCAGGAGGATAAAGCAATCCTGAGGTAGTGATATGCTTTCAGGAGGATAAAGCAATCCTGAGGTAATAATATGCTTTCAGGAGGATAAAGCAGTCATGAGGGATTGATAATATGCTTTCAGGAGGATAAACAACATCCTGAGGTAATAATATGCTTTCAGGAGGATAAAGCAGTCCTGAGGTAATAATAATATGCTTTCAGGAGGATAAAGCAGTCCTGAGGTGATGATAATATGCTTTCAGGAGGATAAAGCAGTCCTGAGGTAGTGATATAACCTTTGGGAATATAAACAACGACCCAAAGTAATGACAATTTGTTGAGGAAATTTGTCTGCTGGAGAATTAACCTGAAAACAAGGTAGCATTCTGTATGATAATATTAGTTTATGCAT
The DNA here is from genome assembly GCA_963966055.1 of Lathyrus aphaca. Classification (NCBI taxonomy): domain Eukaryota; kingdom Viridiplantae; phylum Streptophyta; class Magnoliopsida; order Fabales; family Fabaceae; genus Lathyrus; species Lathyrus aphaca. The sequence goes on from OZ014519.1 coordinate 179,751,957, forward strand.
TATGTATGCATGTATAATATGATGCACTTAAGTGATGTATTATGTATCTATGGATATGTATGGTATGATGTAAATGAGTAATGTATTATGTATCTTTGTATATGTATGGTATGATGTAAATGAGTAATGTATTATGTATCTTTGTATATGTATGGTATGATGTAAATGATGTATATATAATATGATGCTGCCTGAAGCGTCTGGATATCTTCGTATAACAACTGCTGGCCAGGGAAAATAAATCCCGATTCGTTGCTGAAGAATATGAGGAACTCGTTCCCATCTTGTTTGATAAGAAGGTATACATAACCTCCTGTCTGCTGGGGATAGCAAGGTATATATAACCTCCCGTCTACTAGGGATAGTAAGGTATACATAACCTTCCGTCTTCGTTTGATAGTAGGGTATACATAACCTCCCGTCTTCGTTCGGCGTACTCCTATTGGAAAAATAAATTCCCGACTATCCGTATGAGGATAAAAGAGATGGATATAAATTCCAGGGGAGACGTGACTCAAAGTACTTATGAAGATGGATTTTCCCTACTGGGGGACTTGTAGCTGTCTTGTGGGAATGAACCGGCGAAGCTTCGCTGAATTCCTACCTTCGTTCATCCTTAGTAAATACTATTACTGCATTTTCATGCATTTCTGGTAAACATCAATCATATTAAGCATTTATGCATTTCTGGTAAACATCAATCATATTAAGCATTTATGCATTCAAACATAACCAATGGATGTTTTTGCTAGGGTAAGAGTAAATCTGGACTCAGAGGGAAAAGTAAAGCTGAACTTGAAAGAAGAATCGTTTCAACTTCGAGAGTGTATAACCAATTGGATTTAGAGCTCCTGAAATCCATAACTTTCCTGAATACCTTCCCAGAAATCCTCATGGTCGGATCTGAAAACATGATACTGACACCATATGATACTACTGGCGTAGACAATTAATTTCCACAATGGCTTCTGCTGAGAATCCAATATCAAGGTATAATGAGAGGAACGTGTCTTCAAATTGTGATGGACCATATATGCTCCGGATATTAGATTTGAAGAGAAAGCATTTCCCCTTGGTTGAGGATGAATTGTCCCAAAAGGGAAGTATCTGAATGTAGTTACCTCAGGAGGACTAAGCAGAGTGCCTCACAATAATATGCCCCTGATATCATGAAATTCAAATATATGAGGAGAGCTTCCCCTGGCTATTAAGCACTGTTGAATCCGGAGGTGATTGCCTCGAATGATTTGAACAGTAACTTGGTATGCCCCCTTGATTAGGAAACAAAGACCATGCCCCTGGCATTATGAATTCTGTAATGTTACCCTTGGCACTTCAAATAGATGAGGGGATCTGTCTCTGACTGCTTATACATAGTTGAATCTTGTCCTGATTGCCCCAAATGAGTTAGGCAGTATCATGGCCTGCCCCCTTGATTGGGAGATAATGATTATGCCCCTTTGTATACATGGACTTTGATCCAGGAAGCAACTCTGTTTATCGGAAGGACTTTGGTTCATTGAACATTCATCCTGTAAATTTCCCCATTTGTCAAACACTTAGGTATATGCAAACAAATATATATTCAAAAATGCAATGCTTATGTCTATCTTGAAGTTTTGAAACAAATTGTTTTAGAAAAACTGTTTTTTGTTGTTGTGAAAACTGTGATATTAACTCCAGTTTTATAACAAGCCCTAAAGGAGTCAGGATACCTTTTTGTAGCAGTACGCTTTCGAACTAACCATGCTTCAGTTAGGACTTTTAAAGGGTTATAACGTGGCCTGGTTCATGGTTTAAGAAACAAAGGATATAGGCTCAAATTTTATTTGTACCCAACCCAATCTCCATGATGTTCTTCAGTCCTATGCTCAGTTAACTTATGCATTGAAGTTCCAAAGAAGTTTGGTATTGTAACACTGATATTTGTGATGGTTCAGCCACCAAAAATTTATTTGAACATTCAGTCATCTTTCTTTGTTGAGGATTCATAGTGACCTCTCCTTTTTTTTTTGATTTTATTATCCCTCCTGAACTGCTTATTTCAAGGTTACAGTCAGCGGGATGTCTTGATGTTTTACTAAGTCTTCTTCATAGATTTTGACTTAGTAAGCTTTTCTTTTGCTGGATATTGACTGTCCGGTTTAATGATTACGGAGAACCATCATTAGTTGTGTACAACACAAATAATTGGCATATTTGAGTTAACCGAGTAACTACCCTGCCCCGGGTTATGAATAAGGGTTAATTTGTGCAAGAATAAAAAACTCCTACTTCATAGGCTCAAAAGGGTTGACTAGGGATTAACTTCCTTATATCTCCACTGTTTAGGAATTGAAACAATGCTTGTACATCGTCAGCATAGTCTGTTCAAAAGCATACTGCCTAATATTATGGTATTGTTTTCGTCATCCTCCCTCTACAGGCTTATAGCTTTATCAGGAGTTAAATATCACAAGATAGAAATAAGAAGCATAATTCAAAATATAGTGGAACGAATGGATTAATTCAAGACAAACATATGCAATGCATTAATGAAAACAAAAGTTTAACATAATAGTAAGTGTTTAAACAAATAAAAGAAATTACAAATGGAAATTCAAATGTTGTCCCATCCAGTTGGCTGAATATCTTCAATTGCAATCTGTGAACTTTGAGGAGCAGTATACTTCACCATGAAATCAAATTTGCCACTTGGATGTCCCAAGGTGCCCCATATCTCAACAGGAATAGGTAGGCTTCCTTTCTTGCTATACTGGGCAACTTGTCCTGCAGCTTCGGTGTTTGATGGGTGATAGTAGAATTCAACTTGACCTTCTGGAGTAACCTCTAGGATTCCTTCGTCAATCAAGTCTTGGATCTTTTTCTTCAATGTCCAACAACTATTAGTATCATGTCCAGGACAGTTGGAGTGATACCCACACCTTGCCTTGGGATTATAGCGAGGAGAGGAGGTTTTAGGATTTTGAGGAGAACTTTTCAAAGAAATTAGTTCCATCTCCAACAAGCATTGCAGAACTTGTGACATTGGAGTGCTGAACTTTATAAACTGCCTTCTATATTTCTTGTGTTGAGGTGGATTAACCTTATCAGGTCTTTCTTCTTCAACTGAAGAACAATCAATGGCAGCCTGTTTCTTACCTTCTTTTATCCTCATCTTCCTTTCAACCAAATCAGCTTGTTTTAACGGAGGTTGACTGACAATTAGATCCCTGACTCTATCACTTTGAAGTTTGTGGACAAAGGTTCTCAGCTCTTCTTGCCCCTGAGCTAAACTTTGAATAAGAGCCACCTGGTCATTCATCTGGGTCCTCATTCCTGTCATCTCAGCTTGTAGTTGTTTCAGCTGATCATCCTTGTTGTCCTCAGGCTTCTTCTTCTTAGCCAGCAGTGTCTTTAATTCATCCTGCCCCTTGGACAAGTTCAGGATCAACTCTAGGAACTGTGCATTTTGTGCCTGGAGATCCTTAACTGTTTGTTCAAGAGCCATTGCTGAAATAAACAGCGAGGAGATAAGAAATCTGTGCACAAGAAACCTGTGATGCAATGATATGATATGTGAATGCGTATGCAATGTTTTCAAGGACCACAGGATTTAAATTTGCTTAAACACATAAGAAGGTAAACTTTTATTAGTAATGAATTTGTTTTGCCTCTTGGGCTTACAGAAAATGAAATGTAATAAATACAAGAGATGGGGTTTTAAGTCTCCCATGGACGTTTCCTCTTTGTGTTGAGGTATGAGTTGAGATTCCGTTCCTCGTGAAGTTGCTTTGTTAGTTCCAGGATTCTTTCTTGGCTTGCTTTGTAATGAGCCTCAAAAGTATCCCTTTGCTCCTTCAATTGGATCCAGGATCTTTGCAAGTCTTCCATGTCAGTAGGCATGTCTGGGTGAAGGATGGTATAAGCAGTATCTTCTTCAGCAACAGGTTCCATGGTAACTGGCAGGATAGCAGGATATGGCATCATGAGAGTCTGAGCACGAGATCGCACCCATCTGAGATAAGCCTCCATAGGAATAGTGTACTTAGGCTCCAGAGTCTTGCTGTCAACCTTGTTTACTTTTCCCCATGCTCGTATGAATCTCTGACGGTAACCTTGCAGATCGTTGTCGTAATCAAACACAATACCCTGAATCAACATGTCATGTGGACCATCACTCCGAGCGTAACCAAACTGTCGTAAAGCTAGAGAGGGGTTATAGGTGATGCCTCCTCTTATGCCTAGAAGTGGCACATTAGGAAACTCCCCACAACGGTCAATTATGGTGACATTCTCCATAGATCTGGAGCACCAATGGATATCTGAATGCGAGAGTGACATGATCCTTTTGGACCATCTGAACCCTTGCTTATTCTTCATTATTGAGCGAGGAAGGTGAGAAATAAACCACCTAGAGAGCAAAGGTATGCAACACATCAAAGTTCCTCTTGCCCTTGTAGTACGGGTATGAAGAGAATGTAGTATGTCTCCAAGCAATGTAGGCACTGGATTGTGACTCAGGAAAATGTTGATGGCATGAACATCTATGAACTGATCTGGATTGGGAAACAACACTAAGCCATATATCAGCAAGGCTAAGATCTCCTCAAAAGCATCATAGCTCATGGCCTTCAAGAACATTTGAGCCTTCTCTATCAACACCTTAGCTAGAACACCCTTGACTCCACTTCTCGTTTCTAGAACAATATCAAACTTCTTCAAATGTAGAGCTGCAGCAATAACCTCAGGTTTAGGCTCTCTTTCCAAACCTGTGAATGGTTTCTGATCAAGAACAGGTATACCAAGAAACTTAGAGAACTCTTCCATGGTTGGAACCAGCTGATAGTCGGGGAATGTGAAGCAATGGTGCTTAGGATCAAAGAACTGAAACAGGACACTCATCATGTCTTCATTGAACCCTGAAGTGACTAGGTCCAATAAGTTACCATGTCTCTTGATGAACTGGGAATGATCAGACACTTGAGAAACCAACTCTTTAAGCTTAGCGGGTATGCCCACAAAGTTGATCCTGATGGTGTTTCTACGAGCAGTAGCCATGACCTGCAACAAAGAACAAAGATAAATCCCTTGGTCCTTGAAATGGTTAGGGAAAATGCTATGCTTATGATGCATGATGATGTCATGATGTTATGCTCAATCACAAACATGTGGCACACACAAACAAGTCACACCATAGCCCTAGGTTTAAAGGCTTGCATGAGGTTCAAAGGTAAGTACCCTCCCCTGAAGTTAGTTGGTTCATCCTGTCCTACAAAAGTTACCAGGTTCTAAGGGATCTCAATATCATTGATCCTTCACAAGGGTGGTTGTTCAGTAGGCAACTTACTTGCCAACCAAAACCCTCCAAGTTTAAGATCTCAATGAGTGTAGTATCGAGTATCAACCAACTTCAGTCTTCACCAAAGCCGGCTATCTCACTACTTTCTAAAGGCCAAGATGGGATAACTAGGGTTCTAAAAGTTAGTTAGTGTATTGACAACATATGGCAGCCTCATATTATCCTCAACTTGACTTAAGGAACATAAGCACCAACCAAGAAGTCACACTAACTATGGCCACCAGATCAACCATATCGGTATACACCGTACAGTTTCCTTGGTATATTGCCATTTACCTAAGGTACACTAGATCCAGGTTAGGATCTTTCACACATAAGAGCACCCAACAAGTAAGTATAAAGCAAACAAGGCAAACAATTTTAAAGTGATCTAATTCCTAAGGGTACCCCTATTTAATATTAAATCCCCAGCAGAGTCGCCAGTTCTGTAACACGGTGGGAGAACTGACTTTAGTTAAATGTTGCGGATAGCAAGAGTCGCCACCGACTTTTATTTTATCCAAAGGAAAGGCATAAAAGAACAGGAAAGACCTTTTAAAAGATTTTTGGGTCCGGGGGGTAGGTTATGTAAAGGGAAGGTGTTAGCACCCTTTACATCCATGGTTATCCATGGGCTCTTAGTTACTTAGCTCACTTTAAAATGTTTTTGAAAAATGTGAAGTGTGTGAATAGAAATTTTCATAAGAGTTTGATAATGATCCATGTACGGATGCGTAAAAAACTTGTGTTTGAAAATTGTTTGAAATTGTGAAGTGTTTGAAAAGTTTTTGAATAGTGAGCAAGTAACTATGAGAAACCTACCCTAAAGTTTAAGTCTTTCTGTTCTTGAATCCTTTAAATGGTAAGACTATCCCTATTATTAAGGAATAGGTTGTCATTACCTTGGATGTGAGGGACATGTAAGGGACATCTGTTATTGAGGCAACTGTGGGGTGTATTAAGCAATTTTGGAGGGACTGTCATCTTTATTTGAAAGGGACAAGATCATTACGAAGGCAACATTCGAAAGGGACTTGATCTTTTATTGTTAAGGGACTAGATGACTTTATTTTGAGGGGCTTTTGCTTTATACACCCTACTTGACCTTTTGATTAGGCAACAATGAGAGGTAACCCTAGAAAGTGAGATGGCGATCAAAGATCGACTTACGTGTGTGAGTGTACAGTTTAATATTTATCTTTTGAATTAAGTGATCTAAGTTAATTTTAAATAACATACATGTTTAGAATTTTTTTTTAATATAACATAGTTTCATAATTTAATTTCCAATATAACATTGTTTTCAAAAAAAATACCAAACTAACATAGTTTCACCACACATTCGCCACATCAAATGATGAAGATGTGTAATGTTAGTGTGATTCGCCAAATGGTTTGGCTAAGAATGCATGCATTCGCCATTCCATTTGGCGAATGTGTTGTAAATCCAACATGCATTCGCCAAATGGATTGTTGCACGTTGTTAATTCATTATTTAACTCAAATATTCATCTTATTCTTCACTTATTTTTATATATATATATATATATATATATATAGACTTATATATATATATATATATATATATATATATATATATATATAGACTTATATATATATAAGTCTATATATATATATATATATATATATATATATATATATATAATATATATATATATATATATATAGACTTATATATATATATATATATATATATATATATATATATATATATATATATATATATATATATATATATATATATATACGTATACGTATACATATATATATGTATATTTATATATATACTTATACATGTATATATACCTAGGGTTTGCAAATTTTTTTACTATATATATGCCTCACTCATAAACATAAGATTCATCTCACTCCATCCTTACAAACCCTCTCTCATTCAGTCCTTTCATTCTCCCTCTCTCAGTCAGTCCTTTCAGTCTCCCTCTCTCACAATATGGCTTCTCCCCGTCCATCTAACTATGCATCGGCACCGTCTTCCTCATCATCAGAAGAACCGCTTCCAAAATTTGATATCTTGAAGAAAAATGCTTTAGTGTTTTTCTCGGCAACAAAGCCTCCTCTGAAGATGCTGTTATGGAACCCCCAAACTTTGGAACACTTGCACAGAGAATTAACCCGCTGGTTAGAAGGAGAGATCGGCCAAAAAGAAAAGATAATTAAAATTGAGAAGAGGGTTGTGGAGTTTGGTGTGACGAAATGGAGAAAAATTGTCAATGATGCAGGTGTTTTGTCGATGATGCTAGGTGGAGGTGAAGTTGTCCTGATGGTTCTGATAGGCTAGATCTGTTGAATCTTGCAGTTGTTTTATTTATGTATGGTCATTTTCTGAATCATGTATTTCCTGGTTTTATTTATGTATGTTCGTGTTTGTGGTTGTGGTTTTATTTATGTATTTTTCCGTTTTATTTATGTACGGTCATTTTCTGAATCATGTATTTCCTTGTGGTTGTATGATGTTACTTATATGAATCAAACGAACCAGGATTCCATATAAAATAAATACGGTTACAATGACCTAATTTACGATGTTGAGCTTGGTCCAACGTTGGGACATTTTTTTCGATTGTGACCGGGCTGACGACATGAACTACACAGTCTCACCATCTTGTTCGCCGTATCCATTTCGGTGCGAATACGCGTGCTGTTAGGACGGCCTTTTTTCTTTCTTCGCATGTTCTCGTTGTGCCAGACTATTTCCCCGTTGTATGAGGGCCAGTAGTCCTCATTTGCAACAACCGGAAAGCTTTTGTTGTAGACGTTGCAAAGGTTGTGCACTTGGTAAACAGGGGATAGTAAGCCTGAAGGGTCCATCCGAACCTTCGAACATGCCGCTATGACATGGGAGCAAGGCATGCGGAAGGCTTGAAATTTACCACAGTCGCACCAATTGTTATCAAGTTCCACCCGGTAGGATCCCCTCGGTCTCCCTTCGTTGTGATCCATGATCTCATCAACATTGAAATGTCCCTGACTGCGGTTAAACACGGTGACCACATGTGTGTTAGACTTGGATGCTTCGTCTTTGATGAATGTCATAGAACTATCGCTGAACACTTGACCAGACTGTAGGATTGAACTCCACTTTGAACGCCTGGTGTCAAAAAGTGCTCCGAGCCTAAAGTAGGTTGACCTCACCAAAGCGGTTATCGGTAGGTTGCGGATTCCTTTGAAAACAGAGTTCATGGATTCAACGAGGTTTGTTGTCATATGACCCCAGCGTTGTCCTTTGTCGTAGGCCCTGGTCCACTTATCTAAAGGAATCTGGTTTATCCATCTGAATGCATCTTCATTCGCCATTCTGATTTCGTCACGATAATGTTTGAATGACGGTTCGGTTAATGAGTACCCTGCATTCACGACCTTCTTCCGCAGTGTCTTATCTTTGATCTCTCTCATGAAGTTTTGCGCTATGTGTCTAATACAATAGACATGTGTTGAGGGCGGTTCCTGCCAGCCGTTATCAACATTCTTCCATGCACTCTCAATTGATGCATGTCTGTCCGAAATCAAACATAA